>OY998268.1:28749748-29087248 GCA_963922045.1 Persicaria maculosa
GGACACATTTAAGTGAAAACAACACACTTTTGGTGGAAAAAGTAAGGTGACGCCGATATGGTCACATTTGATCCGAAAATTTCAAGGAAACCTTTTTGCTCACAAAGCTCCCATTATGACCTATACACCATATAAATATGTTTGGGACACATTTGAGCAAAAACCACATAATTTTGGTGGATAAACAACGGTGACACCAACTTGGTCACTTTTGGTCTGAAAATTTCACGGAAAGCTTTTCGCGCACAAAGCTCCCTTTATAACCTATACACCATATAACATGTTTGTGAAACATTTGAGCCAAAACAACACAGTTTTGGTGGATAAAGTAATGTGAGGCCGATATGGTCACTTTTGGTTCGAAAATTTCACGGAAAGGTTTTCGTGTACAAAGCTCTCATAATGAACTATACACCATATATACATGCTTGGGACACATTTTAGCAAAAACAACACACATTTGGTGGATAATGAAAGGTGACGCCGACATGGTCACTTTTGGTCAGAAAATTTCACGGAAAGCTTTTCACGCACAAAGGTCCCATTATGACCTATACACCATATAAACTTGTTTGGGACTCATTTGAGCGAAAACAACACAGTTTTGGTGGATAAAGAAAGTTGACGCCGATATGGTCACTTTTGGTCAGAAAATTTCACGGAAAGCTTTTCGCGCACAAAACTCCCATTATGACCTATACACCATATAAATATGTTTGGTACACACTTGAGCGAAAACCACATAGTTTTGGTCTGAAATGGTAAATATATAGATGGGGCAAAACGCCAAAGGGTAACAAGAAGTAAGACCATACAAAGAGTCTTACGTAAAAAGAGATATGCACAAACTAAACTCACAAGATTGAAACACATCACGATATCCTCCCACAAAAGATTGAGTTCACCACTAAATCTACCCACGAAATTCCAACCACATAGTTTTGGTGGATAAAGAACGGTGACGCCGACATGGTCACTTATGGTCCGAAAATTTCACGGAAAGCTTTTCGCGTGCAAAGCTCCCATTATGACCTATACACCATATAAACATGTTTGTGAAACATTTGAGTGAAAACAACACAGTTTTGGTGGATAAAGAAATGTGACGCCGATATGGTCACCTTTGGTCCAAAAATTTCACGGAAATCTTTTCGCGCACAAAGCTCCCATTATGACTTATACACCATATAAACATGTTTGTGAAACATTTGAGCAAAAAAAACACAGTTTTGGTGGATAAAGAAATGTGACGCCAATATGGTCTCTTTTGGTCCGAAAATTTCACGGAAAGCTTTTCGTGTACAAAGCTCTCATAATGAACTATACACCATATATACATGCTTGGGACACATTTTAGCAAAAACAACACACTTTTGGTGGATAATGAAAGGTGACGCCGATATGGTCACTTTTGGTCAGAAAATTTCACGGAAAGTTTTTCACGCACAAAGGTCCCATTATGACCTATACACCATATAAACTTGTTTGGGACTCCTTTGAACGAAAACAACACAGTTTTGGTGGATAAAGAAAGTTGACGCCGATATGGTCACTTTTGGTCAGAAAATTTCACGGAAAGCTTTTTGCGCACAAAACTCCCATTGTGACCTATACACCATATAAATATGTTTGGTACACACTTGAGCGAAAACCACATAGTTTTGGTCTGAAATGGTAAATATATAGATGGGGCAAAACGCCAAAGGGTAACAAGAAGTAAGACCATACAACGAGTCTTACGTAAAAAGAGATATGCACAAACTAAACTCACAAGATTGAAACACATCACGATATCCTCCCACAAAAGATTGAGTTCACCACTAAATCTACCCACGAAATTCCAACCACATAGTTTTGGTGGATAAAGAACGGTGACGCCGACATGGTCACTTATGGTCCGAAAATTTCACGGAAAGCTTTTCGCGTGCAAAGCTCCCATTATGACCTATACACCATATAAACATGTTTGTGAAACATTTGAGTGAAAACAACACAGTTTTGGTGGATAAAGAAATGTGACGCCGATATGGTCACCTTTGGTCCAAAAATTTCACGGAAATCTTTTCGCGCACAAAGCTCCCATTATGACTTATACACCATATAAACATGTTTGTGAAACATTTGAGCAAAAAAAACACAGTTTTGGTGGATAAAGAAATGTGACGCCAATATGGTCTCTTTTGGTCCGAAAATTTCACGGAAAGCTTTTCGTGTACAAAGCTCTCATAATGAACTATACACCATATATACATGCTTGGGACACATTTTAGCAAAAACAACACACTTTTGGTGGATAATGAAAGGTGACGCCGATATGGTCACTTTTGGTCAGAAAATTTCACGGAAAGTTTTTCACGCACAAAGGTCCCATTATGACCTATACACCATATAAACTTGTTTGGGACTCCTTTGAACGAAAACAACACAGTTTTGGTGGATAAAGAAAGTTGACGCCGATATGGTCACTTTTGGTCAGAAAATTTCACGGAAAGCTTTTTGCGCACAAAACTCCCATTGTGACCTATACACCATATAAATATGTTTGGGACACACTTGAGCGAAAACCACATAGTTTTGGTCTGAAATGGTAAATATATAGATGGGGCAAAACGCCAAAGGGTAACAAGAAGTAAGACCATACAAAGAGTCTTACGTAAAAAGAGATATGCACAAACTAAACTCACAAGATTGAAACACATCACGATATCCTCCCACAAAAGATTGAGTTCACCACTAAATCTACCCATGAAATTCCAACCACATAGTTTTGGTGGATAAAGAACGGTGACGCCGACATGGTCAGTTATGGTCCGAAAATTTCACGGAAAGCTTTTCGCGTGCAAAGCTCCCATTATGACCTATACACCATATAAACATGTTTGTGAAACATTTGAGTGAAAACAACACAGTTTTGGTGGATAAAGAAATGTGACGCCGATATGGTCACCTTTGGTCCGAAAATTTCACGGAAAGCTTTTCGCGCACAAAGCTCCCATTATGACTTATACACCATATAAACATGTTTGTGAAACATTTGAGCGAAAAAAACACAGTTTTGGTGGATAAAGAAAAGTGACGCCAATATGGTCTCTTTTGGTCCGAAAATTTCACGGAAAGCTTTTCGTGTACAAAGCTCCCATTATGAACTATACATCATATATACATGTTTGGGACACATTTGAGCGAAAACAACACACTTTTGGTGGATAAAGAAAGGTGACGCCGATATGGTCACTTTTGGTCAGAAAATTTCACGGAAAGCTTTTCGCGCACAAAGCTCCCATTATGACCTATACACCATATAGACTTGTTTGGGGCACATTTGAGCGAAAACAACAAAGTTTTGGTGGATAAAGAAAGGTGATGCCGATATGGTTACTTTTGGTCAGAAAATATCACGGAAAGCTTTTCGCGCACAAAGCTCCCATTATGACCTATAAACCATATAAACATGTTTGGGACACATTTGAGCGAAAACAACACACTTTTGGGGGATAAAGAAAGGTGACGCCGATATGGTCACATTTGGTCCGAAAATTTCAAGGAAACCTTTTTGCTCACAAAGCTCCCATTATGACCTATACACCATATAAAGATATTTGGGACACATTTGAGCAAAAACCACATAGTTTTGGTGGATAAAAAACAGTGACGCCGAAATGGTCACTTTTGGTCCGAAAATTTCACGGAAAGCTTTTCGCGCACAAAGCTCCCATTATGATATACACCATATAAAAATGTTTGTGAAACATTTGAGCGAAAACAACACAGTTTTGGTGGATAAAGAAATGTGAGGCCGATATGGTAACTTTTGGTCCGAAAATTTAACGGAAAGCTTTTCATGTACAAAGCTCCCATAATGAACTATACACCATATATACATGTTTGGGACACATTCTAGTGAAAACAACACATTTTTGGTGGACAAAAAAAGGTGAAGCCGATATGGTCTCTTTTGGTCCGAAAATTTCACGGAATGCTTATCGCGCACAAAGCTCCCATTATGACCTATACACCATATAAACTTGATTGGGACACATTTGAACGAAAACAACACAGTTTTGGTTGATAAAGAAAGGTGACGCCTATATGGTCACTTTCGGTCCGAAAATTTCACGGAAAGCTTTTTGTCCGAAAATTTCATGGAAATCTTTTCGCGCACAAAGCTCACATTAGGACCTATACACCATATAAACATGTTTGGGACACATTTGAGCCAAAACAACACAGTTTTGGTGGATAAAGTAATGTGAGGCCGATATGGTCACTTTTGGTCCGAAAATTTCACGGAAAGCTTTTCGTGCACAAAGCTCCCATAATGAACTAAACACCATATAAACATGGTTGGGACACTTTTGAGCGAAAACAACACACTTTTGGTGGATAAAGAAAGGTGAGCCAATATGGTCACTTTTGGTCCGAAAATTTCACGGAAAGCTTTTCGCGCACAAAGCTCCCATTATGACCTATACACCATATAAAGATGTTTGTGAAATATTTGAGCGAAAATAACACAATTTTGGTGGATAAAGAAAGGTGACCACTATATGGTCACTTTTGGTCCAAAATTTCACGGAAAGCTTTTTGTCCGAAAATTTCATGGAAATCTTTTCGCGCACAAAGCTCCCATTATGACCTATACACCATATAAACATGTTTCAGAGTCATTTGAGCGAAAATAACACAGTTTTGGTGGATAAAGAAATGTGAGGCCGATATGCTCCCATTATGACCGAAAATTTCACGGAATGCTTTTCGTGCACAAAGCTCTCATTATGACCTATACACCATATAAACATGTTTGGGACATATTTGAGCAAAAACAACATAATATTGGTGGATAAAGAAAGGTGACGCAGATATGGTCACGTTTGGTCAGAAAATTTCACGGAAAGCTTTTCGCGCACAAAAGTTCCCATTATGACCTATACACCATATAAACTTGTTCGGGCCACATTTGAGCGAAAACAACACAGTTTTGGTGGATAAAGAAAGTTGACGCCGATATGGTCACTTTTCGTCAGAAAATTTCACGGAAAGCTTTTCGCGCACAAAGCTCCCATTATGACCTATACAACATATAAACATGTTTGGGACACATTTGAGCGAAAACAACACATTTTGGTGGATAAAGAAAGGTGACGCCAATATGGCCACATTTGGTCCGAAAATTTCGAGGAAACCTTTTTGCTCACAAAGCTCCCATTATGACCTATACACCATATAAATATGTTTGGGACACATTTGAGCAAAAACCACATAGTTTTGGTGGATAGACAACGGTGACGCCGATATGGTCACTTTTGGTCCGAAAATTTCACGTAAAGCTTTTCGCGCACAAAGCTCCCATTATGACCTATACACCATATAACATGTTTGTGAAACATTTGAGCCAAATCAACACAGTTTTGGTGGATAAAGTAATGTGAGGCCGATATGGTCACTTTTGGTCCGAAAATTTCAAGGAAAGCTTTTCGTGTACAAAGCTCCCATAATGAACTATACATCATTTATACATGCTTGGGACACATTTTAGCAAAAACAACACACTTTTGGTGGATAAAGAAAGGTGACGCCGATATGGTCTCTTTTGGTCCGAAAATTTCACGAAAAGTTTTTCGCGCACAAAGCTCCCATTCCACCATATAAACTTGTTTGGGACATATTTGAGCGAAAACAACACAGTTTTGGTGGATAAAGAAAGGTGACCACTATATGGTCACTTTTGGTCCAAAATTTCACGGAAAGCTTTTTGTTCAAAAATTTCATGGAAATCTTTTCGCGCACAAAGCTCCCATTATGACCTATACACCATATAAACATGTTTCACTCTCATTTGAGTGAAAACAACACAGTTTTGGTGGATAAAGAAATGTGAGGCCGATATGCTCCCATTATGACCGAAAATTTCACGGAATGCTTTTGTTCACAAAGCTCCAATTATGACCTATACACCACATAAACATGTTTGGGACATATTTGAGCAAAAAAAAACACAATTTTTGTGGATAAAGAAAGGTGACGCAGATATGGTCACTTTTGGTCAGAAAATTTCACGGAAAGCTTTTCGCGCACAAAGGTCTCATTATGACCTATACACCATATAAACTTGTTTGGGCCACATTTGAGCGAAAACAACACAGTTTTGGTGGATAAAGAAAGTTGACGCCAATATGGTCACATTTGGTCCGAAAATTTCGAGGAAACCTTTTTGCTCAGAAAGCTCCCATTATGACCTATACACCATATCAATATGTTTGGGACACATTTGAGCAAAAACCACATAGTTTTGGTGGATAGACAACGGTGATGCCGATATGGTCACTTTTGGTCCGAAAATTTCACGGAAAGCTTTTCGCGCACAAAGCTCCCATTATGACCTATACACCATATAAAGATGTTTGTGAAATATTTGAGCGAAAATAACACAATTTTGGAGGATAAAGAAATGTGAGGCCGATATGGTCACTTTTAGTCCGAAAATTTCACGGAAAGCTTTCCGTGTACAAAGCTCCCATAATGAACTATACACCATATATACATGCTTGGGGAAATTCCTTTTCGCAATCGAATTGAAAGATTGAAATTGTGAATTGGATAGTAATTAGGGTGTTGAAACGCAAGTTTGAATAACCTAATTAGGATTGTTAGTAAAGTTTATCGATTTATGCAAATAAGTTAATAGCTTTACTAGGGTTGATGCGAATTGACCTTTCTAATAGATAAAAACATGAATTTCATAAGATTCATTGCGATGCATGCTTAATTATCGTTGTGGTGATCTCTATGCCCTAGATCTTTCATATTATTGATATATTTCTAAAAATTCAGCAACATAAGAAAACCCCAAAACTCTACACTTTTCATCCCTTCTTGCTATTTCTCTCTCTTGGTAACTAGAATTGAGTCACTGACTTTCTCCCTGTGAACGAACTTGACCCTACTATACTATAGCAGGGTTTCGATCTTATAAATTTATTTGATTAAAAATAAACCCTTCAACAAATTGGCACCGTTGCCGGGGAGATTTCAATTGTGTCAAAGTTTTAGTTACTATTAGGGTTTGGGTATAGCCCATCCCCCTTTGCTTTTAATTGTGGTGTCTTTGTTTTTGTTTTTGGTTTCAGTTTATGCCATCAGGGCGACGTCGCCTTGATTTGATTTTGCTATCGATCCCGAACCGGAACGCTCTTTCCATCGCATACTACGAGAAGCCAGGACAATGGGAGACAACACAGGAAATAATGGCAATAATGGAAACAATGTTAACGTTGCTATGGAGATGGCTGAACTCCGATGATAGATGGAGCAGTTTCGGCTCGCTGCAGAAAAAGAAAGGGAAGTGACTACTCATCTGCAACAGCAGTTATATGCTATCCCAAGGAATGCAAAACAATATATGCACCCAGAACTGAGGGTGCCTGAGTCTGCAATTGTCCTCCCTATGATTGAGCGCAACTTTGAGATCAAATCTCACTTCATCTCTTTAATTAAAAGATATCAATTTGAGGGAAAAGCTAATAAATGCCCTATGCTTCATATTAAGAATTTCATTGATTTATGCGATACTATTATTGCTGATAATATATCGTTAGAATACGTTCAATTAAAGGCTTTTAAATGGTCCCTTGTAGGAAAGGCCCTGAATTGGTTGGAGAGTCTACCACCTAGGTCTACCACTACATGTAAGGCTTTATATGACTTGTTCATGACAAAAGTTTTTCCACCAGCGAAGACAATGGAGCTTAGGAAGAAGATTACCACCATTCACCAATTGCCAGGAGAGACATTTCTAGAGACTTGGGAAAGGTTCAAGGAGTTGCAGAGACAATGCCCTACCCATGGGCAACCCGAGTAAGAAATCTTCTTCCAGGGCATCAATACCGAGACCAAGACTCGATTGAACCTACACACCGATTGTGGGTTCCTTGAGATGACTCCGACGGATGCATGGGCTCTTTTAGACAAGCTAACGGAGTATGATGCTATGTATGGCACCCAAGAGGCTAGACCATCAGGTAAGAAACTTTATGAGCCTTCAAATGAAATTGAACCAGATGTGCGTAAGCAATTCCATGATGATGAGACCCGACGCCTCAAGAAACAAGTAAGTTTTCTTTCTAGAAAACAACCTTGTTTAGAATGTGGTTCTCAAGTTCATAATACTATAGATTGCGATAATATTAGCCAGGTAAAAAGGGCGGAGCACTACGAAGAGGTAAGTTATATGAGGGGCCCTTATAGGCCTCCCAATTACAATAACAACTATGCAGGGAGGAACAACCATTACCGTAATTGGGGTAACAATGGACAAGGCCAAGGGAGCCGACCTCCCCAAGATCAAATGATTCCCCCATATAGGCCCCCTGGCTATCAAGAACCACCATCATGGGTACAAGAGCTTAAGGAAGGATTCAATGGGCTTCGATCCGATGTGAATTCTCAAATTAAAGGTGTTCAAGCACAACTAGGAGACTTGGAAACATGGAAGAAGGGAGTGGAGTCTCAACTAGGGCACCTAGCAGCTCAAATCCCTCGACCTCAAGGGAAATTCCCGGGCCATCCCGATGAGAACCCTAAAGGGAAAATAGCTGCAATTCACCTAAGAAGTGGGAAAAAATTGCTTGGACGCAAAAGCACGTCAAATGAGGTGGAAAACGGTGAAAATAGTGTCCGTACCGAGGTCGTACCAACCACCCCAGGGTCGGTACCGACCCCACCTGCAGGTAAGACGTTCTTTTCTTCTTTTTTCTCCTGTTTCTAGTAGTTGTACTGAGGCTGTACCGAGCCCCCCAAGTTCAGTACCGACCCCATCTTCAGCAGGTGACCCTCCCCTCTCCAGCACAGTATGTACCGAGGGCCGTACCGACCCCCCTAGGGTTAGTACCGACCCCCCTTCAATAGTGACAAATTCTTCTTTTGGGCCTATTTCAGCCCCGAATCCGACGAAAGTGCTTCCATATCCTCCAAAAAAGGTAAAGGACACAGCGGACGGTAAGTTTCAAAGGTTTGTAAAGATGCTTCAAAGTTTAAATATAACTATTCCTTTCACTGACGCTTTGAGTGAGATGCCTGCTTACACTAAGTTTTTGAAAGACATCTTAGCGAGGAAGAGATCCGTGTCTGAGCTTTCTGACGAGGTCTGTTCAGTGAAGTTCCCTGAGAAACTTGGAGATCCAGGTAAGTTTGCTAATACTATTGGTTTCGGATCTTACCGTTTCAAGGCTTTGTGTGATTTAGGTGCCAGTGTAAGTCTTCTCCCCCTGTCTATATGGTCAAAGACGAGCTTAGGAGCCCTAGAGCCCGTCAACATCAGAGTGTCCATGGCTAATGGTGCTATAGTGACACCAACTGGGGTGATTGATGATGTTCCTGTCCGTGTAGGTAAGTTTTTCGTCCCTACCGATTTTATTGTTATGGATATGCCAGAGGATCCAGTGGTGCCCATCATTCTTGGACAACCATTTTTAGCAACCGCTGGAGCAATAATTGATGTTAGGAAGGGACTCATAACATTTGAGATTGGGGATGACATCGTTGAGTTTCAGTTCAATCCAACGATGGAGGAAACCACGGACATGGTAGAGGTAAGCTATTTTGATTGTCTTGAGTCTGCAGGCCCATTCTCAAGTCTTCTGGCGGACCAAGAGGAAGTTTATTCTTTAGAGTTTCTAGAAGCAATATTAAAGACGGAGGAAGAAGAGCCCACACTTGTCCCAATCGAGCCTTCCCCAGAGCTTAAGCCACTTCCAGAAGGTTTGAGGTATGCTTTCTTGGGTCCCAATTCTACTTTTCCTGTGATCATTAATGGGAAATTGAATGAGGAAGAAGTAGAGAAGTTACTTAATGTGCTTAGAACCTATAGGAAGGCTATTGGTTATTCTTTGGATGATATCATTAGAATTTCACCTTCTTTGTGCATGCATAGAATATTCTTGGAGGATGATCATAAGCCAACCATAGAACGATAGCGTAGGCTTAACCCAAATATGCAAGAAGTAGTCAAATCTGAAATTTTGAAAATGTTAGATGCTGGAATTACTTATGCTATTTCTGATAGTAAGTGGGTGAGCCCTGTTCATGTTGTCCCTAAGAAAGGTGGAATGACTGTGATTGAGAATGAGAAAGGTGAGTTAGTACCTACAAGGACCACTACGAAATGGCGCATGTGCATTGGTTATAGGAAGTTGAATAGTGCTACTAGGAAAGATCATTTTCCTCTTCCTTTTATTGATCCAGTTCTTGAGCGTCTATCACAACACGATTATTTTTGCTATTTGGATGGCTATAGTGGTTTTTGGCAGATTCCCATTCATTCGGATGATCAGGAGAAGACAACTTTTACTTGTCCTTATGGTACTTTTTCTTACAGGAGGATGCCATTTCGGCTCTGTAATGCCCCTGCAACTTTTCAAAAGTGTATGATGGCTATTTTTTCTGAGATGATTGAGGATATAGTAGAAGTGTTTATGGATGATTTTTCTGTTTATGGTTCTTCTTTTTATTCATGTCTTGCCAACTTGAGTAGGGTGCTAGAAAGATGTGAAGAAACTAATTTGGTGCTTAATTGGGAAAAATGTCATTTTATGGTTCAAGAGGGAATTGTTCTAGGGCATTTGGTTTCAAATAGGGGAATTGAGGTAGATCGTGCTAAAATTGAATTGATTGAGAAATTACCTCCTCCGTCCAATATGAAAGATATTAGGAGCTTTTTAGGACATGTAGGCTTTTATCGGAGTTTCATTCAAGACTTCTCAAAGATTGCTAAACCTCTAACTAATTTGCTTATGAAGGATGTAGCCTTTGAGTTTTCTGCAGAATGTCTCGATGCATTCAACAAGTTAAGAGAAGCCCTTATTTTTGCTCCTATTATGCAATCACCCGATTGGAACCTTCCCTTTGAGATCATGTGTGATGCTAGTGACTATGCTGTGGGTGCCGTGCTTGGGCAAAGGAAAGACAAGAAGCTTCATGCAATCTACTATGCAAGTAAGACACTCGATGAAGCGCAAAGTAAGTACACCATAACGGAGAAGGAATTCCTCGCCGTGGTATTTGCCTTTGAAAAGTTTCGTACTTATTTAGTAGGTTCTAAGGTCATTGTTTATACGGACCACGCAGCGGTAAGGTATTTGATGACTAAGAAGGATGCCAAGCCTAGGCTCCTTCGGTGGATGCTTTTGTTGCAGGAATTTGATTGTGAGATTAGGGAAAAGAAGGGAGCGAAAAACTCGGTGGCTGACCATCTGTCTAGGTTGCCCTTAACCCACCTGAAGGAGTCGGAAAATGAAGTGCCAATCAATGACTCCAGGCCGGACGAAAGCCTCCTTAAGCTCATTCACCCCGATTCGGTGAGTTCCGGTAAGGATTCCTTTTATACCCCTTCTTCTTCTCCTATATCTTACCATATTTATGCCGTTAGAGGGTCAAGGACCCCTTGGTTTGCGGATTTTGCTATTTATATTGTAGGGGGAGAAATCCCTAAGGATTTGGCCTGGCAAGCCAAGAAGAAGTTCCTCCACGACGTCAAACACTACTATTGGGATGAACCTTACTTGTTCAAGCAAGGAAGTGACCACATCTTTAGACATTATGTGCCGGATGAGGAGATTGAGAGCATCATCAAGCATTGCGACACCCTTCCGACGGGTGGCCACGCAAAAATCTTCAAGACCACGACGAAGATTCTTCAAAGTGGCTTCTATTGGCCCACCTTGTTCAAGGATGTACATGCTTACATTGAAGGTTGCAATGAGTGCCAAAGAGCGGGGAATATCACTTGGAGACATGAGAACCCTCTCACCGGAATCCTAGAGGTTGAACTTTTCGACGTATGGGGTATTGATTTTATGGGGCCCTTCCCTTCATCAGGGCCTTATAAATATATCCTGGTAGCAGTTGATTATGTTTCTAAATGGGTTGAGGCAATAGCTACACGTATTAATGATTCTAAAGTTGTAACTAAATTTATGAAGACTAACATATTCCCCAGGTTTGGAGTCCCAAGGGTTCTTATCAGCGATGGAGGATCTCATTTCATAGAGAGGGGCTTCAAGGCTCTTTTGGCTAAGTATGGGGTGACTCATAGGGTGGCAACACCTTATCACCCTCAAAGTAGTGGCCAAGTGGAGGTTTCAAATCGGCAAATAAAGAGCATCTTAGAGAAGACGGTGTCGCGGTCACGAAAGGATTGGTCATCTAAGCTAGATGATGCACTTTGGGCATATAGAACGGCGTACAAGACACCATTGCGCACACCTCCCTACAACTTGGTTTATGGTAAGTCTTGCCATTTGCCCGTCGAGCTTGAGCATAGAGCGTTATGGGCTCTCAAGGAGCTTAACATGGACCTTGACGCGGCTGGAACAAAGAGATTCATGGACTTGCAAGAATTGGAGGAGTTGAGGCTCAAAGCTTATGAAAACGCCGAAAACTACAAAGAGCGCACCAAGAAGTGGCACGACAAGAAGTTGGTCCCAGAGACCTATGAGGTAGGTGATAAAGTTCTTCTTTTCAATTCTAGGTTACGATTGTTTCCAGGGAAGCTTAGATCGATATGAAGTGAGCCATTCGTGGTTCATCATATCTATCCCCATGGAGCGGTGGATCTAGTTTATGAAGAAGGAGCCATATTCAAGGTCAATGGCCACCGACTCAAGAAATACTATGATAGAATGGATCCGGAGGAAGAAATAAGAGTTACTTGGGCTCTTACAGCATTGGAATGAAGATGAGGTAACCACGTCAAGCTAACGATGTTAAGGGTAGCGCTTACGGGAGGCAACCCACTTTATTTCCTTTTCTTTCTAAGTTTTCTTTTTAGTTTTTAAATTTTAGGATAGGTAGGATAGCTGGGGTAGAGCATATTGCACTAACCATGCAGGTCTTAGGAGGAAACCACTGCGAAAACGGGCGAAAAACGGAAAAAGAAGCTCAAAAACACCTGTACCGAGGTCGTACCGAGGCTCCCTACCTCGGTACCGACCCCCATGATAGACAGGTAAGTGAATCTCGGAGAACCGAGAAATTCCAGTAGTTGTACCAAGGTCGTACCAAAGTACCTAGGGTCGGTACCGACCCCCCCCCCTGACGGACAGGTAAGTGAATCTCGGAAAATAGAGAAATTCCATTAGGCGTACCAACCCCGTACCGAGCCCCCTAGCCTCGGTACCGACCCCCACCCTTCCAAAAAAAATTTATCTTTTATTTTACCTTTTTCTTTTCTTCCTTTTTCTTTCCTTTTTCTTTCCTTCCCCTCTTTCTTTCTCTCTTTCACTGTCCAGGCCCCGTTACTCACTCCCCACCCTCGGTTTCGAGAGCCCCCGCAGAGCGCCATCCTCTCTCAGCACCACCCATGCCCTCCCCGAGCCACCTTTGGCCAAGACACCACCGCCGCTCAAACCCCCATCCTCTGGGGCACCCCTCGAGCCCAGCCTTGACCCGGTTCGAGCCCCGCAACCCCTACAACGAACCGCTTTGCCCCAAATCGTTGTTTTGGTCCTTTTGGTTCGTTACTCTTATAAACCTCCAATTTTCTTCCTCTTTCTACTCAATATTGGTATGATTTCTTACCGTAAACTTGTTTATTTCAATTATTTTGATTGATTTGATGATTTGGGTTGAGATTGAAAACCTAGGATTTGAATTAGGATTGAAAATTAGGGCTTTTTACCGAGGGTTGAATGGGTCGAAGTTGATGATGTGGTTGTGTTGTTGGGTTGATTTTGAGCATCTTTCATGTTCATAGCATTGTCAAATTGATTATGGATTGTGAGCCAATTGGATATTATGTTTTTCTTGCGATTCGTTTCGAGTTTTGATTTTGATTTGATTTTTATGCTTTAGGGTGATTAGTTTCTTCTATTTTAGCATAAAAAGTATCTCTTTACATGATTTGACAATTGCGAGCAAGTTATATATCCATTGCGTATTTATTTGACTTGTTTTGAATTTAAGTATGGGGTTGTGACAGATGATTTGTGTATAATGAGTTGTGCATTACTTATATTACTTTTCTTGGGTATATTGTTGTATGATTAGGGGATGCCTTAGTGCTCATACATAATGTTACATTAGTTATATTGTTTCCCCTTTTCATATAGTCTAGGTTGAGCATATGTTTTAATATATAAGTAGTGCATTATATTTATTCTATATGGTGGTGAGTTTGTGTGCATTTGAGTTCATTTGATATTTTCAAGAACATATTTATTATTATGTGGTTTTATGTTTGCACATGCTTTATATGCTTATATTATTTATTTAGTGCATCTTATTTCTTTTGTGTCTACTCGGTTATGTAGGTATGTATGACTTGATCATAATTGACTTGGTTTTATGATTATAGAAAGATATTTAGCTTGAGTTTCTTTTCTTTGTTTCAGGAATATGTTCCGTTCTAAGAGCAAGAGGGTTGGAGAGTCATCTTCTACGGTTACATTGGATGACGTGATCATATACGACGCCCGTCAGAAGAAGGAGTACAAGGACATCCTCAAAAACCACAAGCTTCGGGCTCGGTGGTATGACCCTATAGATGGAGTGATCCTGGGAATACAAGATGACATAGTGGAGGCCTTTTCCTATCTAGGCGCCACGTGTCTACTGGATCCTGTTCCGCGCTTCTACCCAGCCCTCATTGCTGAGTTCGTGGCTACTTTGCAGACGAACGTCAATGGGCCGGATTTTGAGGGCCCTATTACATTCCAGCTAGGGAATGAGATGCACACATTCACCTTGCATCAGTTCAACGCTCTGTTGGGATTCCCAAACCCTGTGGAGCCTTACAACGTCATCAGCTGCAAGGCTTTAGATACATGGAAACTGATCATCGGCACGCCCAGATGGCCTGAAAGAGCTCTTCCAAGTAAGGATATCGCGAACCCTCTTTTTCGCATTATCCTTAGGATTTTTTGTAGGACTATATGGGCAAAGAAAGAGCTTTCTAGGCCTTAAAGGATGGAAATTGCTTGTTTAAGGGGGGTGTTATTCGAGATGGAGACGCCCCTAAATTTGGGTTATGAGTTCCTTGCGCATGTTAGAGATTACACGAAGAACGCCGATGAGATTTGGTTTTATGGTATCATTGTGCTTTTGGCCAAGCGCCTCCAAGTTGATCTAACCAGATACAAGTCTGCGGCTACTCAGCTTATAGACATTGCTTATTTGACGAGTGCTAAGGTGATCACGAGGAAAAGGGATAAGTACTTTTCTACTTTCCATGGTTATAATGTTGAGATTCTCAGGTAGAACTTGGACTTGTTGTATGTAACGAATTGGCACAAAACTTGGGCTAAGGAGTATTGTTCAACCTCAGAGGTCATTTTGGGAGATCCTCTGAGACGCCAGCGACCGCCCAGGTATCCCCATCCAGAGGACACATTAGGTTTAGTGGTTCACCAGCCGGAGCATACTGAATTCATGGATCATGACGCTAGGCCTAGTAGCCACTACTTTTCTGATGAGGCTGGTCCGAGTAGGACTTCTACACAGCAATCTTCTTTTGATGATATCATGCGCGAGCTGCAATATCTGAGATTAGGGCAAGAGAGCTTACAGCAAGGGCATACTGTTCTGAGGGATGAGTTTACACGCTTGAATGAGAGGATGGACCTACAGGAGGCACGCGCGTCCTCTTTTACATCTTGGGTATCCTCTCTCTTCCCACAGAACCCATACCCACCACCGCCGCCACCCTCTGAATAGAGTTTCTTGATTTCTTCAACAGCTTCTGCATCTTGTTTTTGTGAGTTTCTTAGTCTTTTTCCTTTTACTTTAATTTTCTTTTGACAGTGGGGACACTGTCTATTTTTAAGTATGGGGTGGGGGATTCAGAAAACTTGTGTGTCATTATTTTTGAGAATTGTTCTTCTATGTGTTGTTCTTCACTTCATTTTATTTGGATTATGTTATGCATTCATGTTTAAGTCTTATGCATTTTAAGTTTTAAGTCCTTAGTCATATTTTAATTATCTTAGTCTTGCTTTAAGTAAAAAAAAGTAAAAACAAATGTCGAAAAAAAAAGAAGAAAAGAAAAATGCATGTTTATTTTATGTGTTAGTTTTAGCTTTATACCCTAACTTAGATGTCTTATGATGAATAATGGCTGACGTGATGATATAAGTCCCGTAGCATAATAGGGTAGGTAGACATAATTGAGCGTGTATGATCTAAGTTCTTAGGCATGACTGAAGTCCAACAAAATTTTTACCTAGTGAGAATTTTGGCCTTATAGGGATAACATAAAAATCCCTTTGCTTTCTTGAGTGAGTTTACTCTTCATATGTATATTATCTCTGAGTATTGCGATGGTTATCTATTTTTCAATGCCAATATATATATATATATATATATATTTGATGTGAATGAGAATTAAATGATTGAGGCACCTTTTGAACCAATTTTATCCTCTCTTTACCTACCATATATTATCTCTGCTCGAAGCCAATAATTAGCTTGAGACCTTTATATATTATATAACCTCCACAAAATTATTTCCTAGCCGAATTGAGCCTGACCCCATTTGGGAATTAAGACTTAGAGTTGGTTGGATTAATGATTTAGTGGAAAGAATGAGCTTATGTTTGTGTTCAAGTGAGAAGAATTTTTAGTTTATGGAAGCATGGGTTGGTTTTTATTTTTTTTTATCTTGCTACATATTATGTAAAAGAATTTTTGGCTCACATTATAAATGCACTATTTTTATTTTATTTTATTTTATTATTTTCATTCAAAAAAAATAAAAAAAAATAGAGAAAAACATAAGAAAAAAAAAGAGAAAAAAGGTGAAATTATTAGTTTATGAATAAAGTGCATGAGCCAAATATTTCTTATTTATTTTCTTTTATGCATGAGTTGTATTATTGAGAGGTATCTAGAGTTGGAAAAAGGGTTGAGGTCTTCACGAGATATGTTGATGAGTTTGGTTGATTCATATGATTGAGAGTTGTGGTTTGGTTGAGTTGTGTTGAAGATTTAGGAGTCTTGATTCCCGAACTTTATTGAGCACCACATGGCCAAATAATTTCATGCCCTTTATTTCATACCAAACCCCATTACAACCCCGCCGAATGGAGTCTTCTTTGAAGTCTTCCATTTAGCGAAAGACCTCCTGATAATTTTTGTTTGCATTAGCATTAATTGGTTGCGAATTTGGTGATATAAGTTTCAATATTTAAGAGTTTTGGCAATTGAATTTGAGTTGAGAGTTGTTCTTAAAGCCTAAACACATGAGAGCGAGTGAAACACTTTCCCATGTGAGGTTGGTTGGATAAGCATGCAGGCTACTTGATCACTCATGTACATGCTAGGACGTTTGTCTACTTTATGCATGTTGCACTAAATTGAAAAGGCAAGTGCGTAAAAAGTATGTTTGTGGGATGAAAGACTCATGTTCGGTTATTGCTTGAGGACAAGCAAGTCTAAGTATGGGGTATTTTGATGTACATGTTTTTAGTCATATTTTTCCATATACTTTAGTGTTAATATAAGTCTTTTTCATTGGTTATGCATTGGGTTTAGTGTCTTTTGCATAGATTTTCATGTTTCATAAGAAATAGATGTCTTCACCAGCTTTTGTGTGATTTACAGGATTTTTGAATCTGTTTTTGAAGAAACGTTCAACAAAGAAAAGATGCGGAAAGGAATAAGGAGCGCATAGGAAAAAGAACGGAAGCAATCGGAGTTCAAACAAAGGAGATATGGGCGTTTTACTGAGCTGTACCGACCCGATACCGACCCACCTGGGTCGGTACCGAGGCATAATATGACAGAACGAACCAAGTTGAGCAACAGTACTCATTCCGACCCTAAGGGGGCTCGGTACCGAGGTGGCCCGGGTCGGTACAGGCTCCCTGGCGGACGATTTTTATCCAAATTTAATTATTTTTACCCCTTTCCTTGGTTAGACTTTAAATAAAAGCCCTAGTTTTTTCTGAAATTCTCAGCACACTTTTGAGAGCGTTAGTGAGCGGATTTGAGAGTTTTTTGAAGCGATTACTTCAGCGAAAGTTGAGGAACGTTTTGTAAGGCTTTTGGGACGCATTTTTGACATTATTTCAGGTTTTATTCAATTCATAATTTCTGTTTTATGTCTCTTTTCATTAATTTTGAGTTATTCACCATGAATATGCGTGAGTAGTCGCCTTTTCTAGGGTTGGGGTGATCCCAATGATAGTTGTGCTTGCAAATTTGCTATGAATTGATGAATTGATGGTTTTATCTATATTATGTGCTAAGTACTCAATGAAAATTGGGGAAATTCCTTTTCGTAATCGAATTGAAAGATTGAAATTGTGAATTGGATAGTAATTAGGGTGTTGAAACGCAAGTTTGAATAACCTAATTAGGATCTTTAGTAAAGTTTATCGATTTATGCAAATAAGTTAATAGCTTTACTAGGGTTAATGCAAATTGACCTTTCTAATAGATAAAAACATGAATTTCATAAGATTCATTGCGATGCATGCTTAATTCTCGTTGTGGTGATCTCTATGCCCTACATCTTTCATATTATTGATATATTTCTAACAATTCAGCAACATACGAAAACCCCAAAACTCTACACTTTTCATCCCTTCTTGCTATTTCTCTCTCTTGGTAACTAGAATTGAGTCACTGACTTTCTCCCTGCGAACGAACTTGACCCTACTATACTATAGCGGGGTTTCGATCTTATAAATTTATTTGATTGAAAATAAACCCTTCAAAAGAGATCGGCGACATTGAATGTGGCACTAACTCCATAGTCACCGGATAAGTCAATCTGGTAGGCATTGTCCCCGAATCGTTGTAAAACTTTGAATGGACCATCTCCTCGTGGAGCGAGCTTAGACTTGCGCTTGTTTGGAAAGCGCTCCTTTCCCAAATGCACCCAAACTAGATCACCGGGTTGAAAAATCATCTTGCGACGCCCCTTGTTGGCTCGTTGGGCATTCTCTTCGGCCTTTTGAATTAGCCGAACACGAGTGCGCTCATGAAGCTCCTGAATGAACTCCACCTATTTTCCTGCATCAAAGTCTTATTTCTCCCTCATGGGACATGGGGTAAGATCCAAAGGGGTTAGTGGGTTAGTACCATAAACACACTCAAATGGTGTAACCTTAGTAGATAAATGCACGGTCCGGTTATAAGCAAACTCCACATGAGGCAAAGCATCCTCCCACAATCTCAAATTGTTCCTAATGATGGCCCTAAGGATGGTAGTAAGGGTCCTATTGGTTACCTCAGTTTGCCCATCGGTTTGTGGGTGACTAGAGGTGGAAAACAGCAACTTCGTCCCTAGTTTACCCCAAAGAGTCCTCCAAAAGTGGCTAAGAAATTTCACATCCCGATCGCTCACTATAGTCTTAGGTACTCCATGAAGCCTAACAATCTCTCTAAAGAAAAGGTTAGCTACATTGGAAGCATCATCGGTCTTATGACAAGCGATAAAGTGAGCCATCTTAGAGAAACGATCAACAACCACAAAGATCGAATCCCTCCCCTTCTTAGTCCTAGGTAACCCAACAATAAAGTCCATGGATATGTCCTCCCAAGGGGCTGCAAGAATGGGTAATGGATAATACAAGCCGTGGGGTTGTAACCTAGACTTAGCCTTCAAACAATCAACACATCTCTTAACCAAATGTTCTACATCCCTAAGCATGTGAGGCCAAAAGAAATGTGTGTGTAGCATGTGATAGGTCTTATCCCTCCCAAAATGGCCCATCAAACTGCCCCTATGGGCTTCCTCAACCAACAAGAGCCAAAGGGAACAACGGGGAATGCAAACCTTATCAATCTTGAAAAGAAACCCATCAAACAAATTGTACTTATCTAAAGATCCTTTAGCCACACAATGATTGTAAATCTCTCCAAAATCAGGGTCATCTACATAAAGCTCTTTAATATATGCAAAGCCTAAGATCCTTGAGTCTAATGTAGACAACAACATGTATCTCCTCAAAAGGGCATCTGCCACAACATTATCCTTTCCTTTCTTATACTTAATGACATAAGAGAATGTTTCTATAAACTCCATCCAACGACCATGCCTCCTATCCAACTTGTCTTGGCACTTGAAATGCTTTAAGGACTCATGATCAGTATGCAAAATAAACTCCCTAGGCCAAATATAATGTTGCCATATCTTAAGAACTCTAAACAATGCATACAACTCCTTATCGTAGATAGAGTAATTAAGACAAGCTCCCTTCAATTTTTCTGAAAAATAGGCAATGTGCTTACCTTCTTGCATGAGAACTCCACCAATGCCTATGCCCGATGCATCACACTCCACTTCAAAGGACCGGTTGAAATCCGGAAGTCCTAAAACTGGGTCCTGCATGAGCGCTTTCTCTTGGGCTCTTTCTGATGCGGGACCATCCAAGACACCTCCGGATGCACCTATCATACTTGGGGATGGACCTATGACTCGAGCTCGTGAGAATGATGTTATCCTCAAGAGGAAGAAGAAGACTCCACCATGGGAGAAGGTCCAAAGGTGCAAGACGTTTTGGGTTCCTTCATGATCAATTGACAGCTTTTCGACGTCTCAGTAAAATGGGTCGTTCGGGGTCCATATTTATCGTATTGGGTCGTGCCATACCTTTCTGGAACGAAGAAGAAAAGATCTACAACTTTGCTGTTGAAGGTGTTTCCAGATTCGACATAGAACTTGGCCGAAAATCACCATCTTTGCAGCTGTCACTGTTTAGACGAAATTCTCCTAAGTATTGGAACTTCTTTTATTACTATTTTTAGAGACCTTCTTTACTGAAGTTATTTTAGGTCATTTAGGGTTTTATTTTAATTTCTTTTTATTTATTATTTTTATAAAAAATCAGCCTCCTAGGGTTATAAAATAACGGCTGATCAGTTTGTAGAACAGACGTTATTCCTCATTCAATCAACATCAGTTTGTGTGAAACACAATTGAGAGAAAGTCGATCGATTCGTAGCTTGGCTCATCGATTGCACCATTGGTATAGATCTCAGCTTGGTTTGCTTTGTGTTCATCAACTTCGCAAGATTTGGTGATCCTGGTATCCACGAGCCCCTTCCTTGTGCCTCCAAGTTGTCCGCTTGGTTGTGTAAGGTTGTAGAGACGGGTTGTGTAGTCGTTGGTGCTTGGTTCCTACCCTCTACGGAGGTCTGAGATCTTCATCTCATTCTACATAGATCGACTCAGTCCTTATCGGTCGTGTCTTTATTCAATTTCGAGTCTTTATTCTGGTTTGTCGAGTCCTTCAATCTGTTCATGGTCGACGTCGAGTTGTTCTTGGCGTTCTTGAGAGTCTTGCGTCAATCTTGTGTCTTTCTTGAGTTTCTTGCTGCGTTCTTTGAGTTCTTGAGTCATTCTTGTCCAATTCTTTAATTTGAGTCTTGATTGTCGAAGATCGGGCCATCCTACGGCTTACCCCGTATCAAATTGGCATCAGAGCTTAGGTTTCGACATCAATGTTGTGTCTTTTTCTTTTGTTCAATATAAAAACACAAAAATCCACAAAAAAATAGAGTCTTTCTTTATTTTGGTCTTTTACTTCTTATTCTTGAATTTGATTATTACTAACCTTGTTGTTTGTGATTGTTGTGGTTGTGATTTAGCCTAAACACATTAAGCCAGCCGTGACCAGCAGCCATTGAAGCCGAATTACCCTTTGTTCAGGCCGACAACATTGCCTTGAAGAGGAACCCAAGTCGGCAGCACAAGCAGCAAACCCTAACCCTAGTTGTTCAATCTTTTATCTATCTTTAACCTACTTTATCTTTGATCTATCTATCTTGAACCTATTTAATTTCCCTACACATATTATTCTTGTTGAATTTGCTTGATAAAAGGGAATTAAATCATTCTATCTTTCCTAAGGTCGAATACCACATGTCCATGGAAACTCCTCACATGACCGATTGTTGTAGGGGTTGGCCACTCCTGGATGGCTTTGATCATGGCTTCATCAACTTGTAGACCATTAGAGCTCACTACAAAACCAAGAAAAAAACTTGATTAGTGCACAATTCATATTTCATATCATCTTCATAATGTTCTAACTTAATATTAGAGGTGTGCATGATTTGGTCCAAACCGAATTTTCGGGCCGAACCAACACAAACCGAACACAAACCGAACCTAACCGAAATTTTTCGGTTCGGCTTTCGGTTCGAGAATTTCCATTTTTCGGTTGCGGTTCGGTTTGTGTTCGGTTTAGGTTCGGTTTGTGTTAAACCGAATTTTTTTATACACTACATAAATACATTGTATATATATTTGTATATTTTATATATACACACATACTTACTGTATATACATATATATAGTGTATATATACACATATATATACATTGTATTTGCAATTATATATATATATATTTTTTAATCTTGTATACTTTATAAAGCATACAACTACAATGTATATATATACACTATATTTGTAACCGTGTATATATATATATATATATATATATATATATATATATATTTATTTGTAACTATATTTGTATACTTTATATTGGAATATGTGTATATATGTGTATATATAATGTATTTTATATATATTTGTATACTTATTTTTTTTTTATGGAAATTCGGTTCAATTATGTTAAAACCGAACCGAACACAAACCGAACCGGCAAATAACCGAACCGAACCTAATACTTTCGGTTCGGCTTTCGGTTTGAAAATTGGCCCATTTGCAGAAATACACCAAATCGGTGTTCAGTTTGCAAAAGTATACCAGTTTTCTGAGAATAGCAAAAATAGGATAGGTGGATCATTTGTGCTAAAAAATAGGTCATTTGTGCTAAAAAATAATGATTGATTTTACCTTTAAATTTAAATGTAAAAATCATTAAAAGGAGATTTATGAATTAAAAGAAAAGTTAAAAAATATATAAAAAATCAAATATACATTAAAATAATGTTTTTAATTTTTTTCTCTGAAATTTAAAAATAATAAAAGTAGCCGGATGAAAATCATCGCCTTAGTAAGAGAATTAATACTGACATGAACAAATTTTTTGTTGATAGGATATATGTTTTTTTATGACAAGGCTAAAAATTAATACTGACAGGATGGAGTTTATAATAGGGAAGAGAATAAAGATACGATTTTATCCTACCATAACTAGAAATTAAAGGCATGTCCAAAACAAAGTTATTCGTTCACTACGACAAGATTAATGTTTATAGTGACAAAGCTGCGGATGTTTATTGACATGATTGAAGCTATATCTAGGAGAGAATCACTAAAGACACGGTAAATCATATCTTCAGGATTATTAACCATATTTACAAAAGGATTGTCAATATATATCTTGAAATCATAATATTATCAAATTGACAGGATGAATATTGTTCTTGACAATCCCAAATATGAACATTGACAGGATATGATTAATAATCGGCGGAAGATTGAGTAAAGATTCGGTTTTGACCTAAATTATAACCACTAGATTATAATCGACGGGAGACGGAGCTGGAGCCAGAGGTTGGTCTGCTCTTGGGGTCGAGGCCGGAGCCGGATTGGGCCGGAGTGCTCGTGTAACGATGGAGGGTGAAGGCAGCGATAGTCGGGCTGCTCTTGTGTGTTCTGGTTATGGATTGGGATTGGGTCGGTCGGGGGCGTCGGAGTGTAGGCGCAGCGACGGAGCCGGAGACGTGGGCTTAGGTCCGAGTGCCGGAGACTTGGGGTTGGGGTTGAGCGCCGGAGATTTAGGGTTGGGGCTGCTCTTGTGTGTTTTTGGTTAGGGATTGGGTCGGTCGGGGCTAGGCTATCCTGTTAGTAGGGATTGAGTTGTGATTGGGATTTTTTTTTTAATTTCAGTTTTTTTTATTATTTAATTATTTAAAATAATTTTAAAATATAAGAAAAATGAAAAATACTCAAAATATTTAACTTTTTTTTTTCTGATTTTTTTGGGTGGTGGGTAGTTTTGAAAATTAAATAAGGTATTTTTGTAAATTTCCATATATTGATGCAATTGTTTTCAAACTTAGGTATTTTTGCAAACCAATTATCAAAGTGGGGTATTTAGTAGTAATTCCCCTTGAAAATTTTGAGATTTTCGGTTTCGGTTTGGTTCGGTTCGGTCCGGTTCGGTTAGGTTTTAGACCGATGCACACCCCTACTTAATATGCACTTTAGCTTGTTCATTTATCCTTATGTTTCCATCAAAGGCTAGCAAGTTTTCTTCCTTTTTCAAGGCTGGATTTTCAATCATTTCAAGGCTAGTAATATTACAACTATTTTCAACATCAATGATCATATGACAAATTTTTCCTTTTTCTAAGCATTTAGTATGACACAAATCTTCTCTTTGATTATCATCACAAGGCATAGGTTGAACACTTAAAACTTTACTAACAATCAAAGAATCTTTATGCTCATATTCAGTGCAATCTTCATGATCATAGGCAAGTAAATTAACATCTTGTTCATTATTAACATGCTCTTTAATTTCATCAACAAGCTGATTATCTACGCTAGGAGAAACATTAAGTTGGTTAACATTATTAGGAGGAATAGGATGAGTTTCTTCCCTTTCATTAGATGGCACTACATTTCTAGGTGGGACTCCTTGTCCGGGCACCGTGTTAGAGCCAAAATGCTTAAGCTCTATTGCCGTCTAGCCTTTTTCTATCTTAGTCAAGTTCTCCATGATGGCATTGTACATGTTTAATACCTCAGGAGGTAGTGTGGTCGAGGTACTGAACATATATTTGGCGCTGTTGTTACCATGGTTACCGTTGTTGCCCTGGTTATTAGACATTGCAAATAAAGACAAACAAAGAACTATGTGAAGGTTAGTAAAATATGAACAAACTCACAAGTGTATCACTCACACTCCCTCTCTAATTGGTATGTCACGCTTGTTGTTTCAATCCGCCTTGGGCATATCAATACTCAAGCTAGGACTTAGCAACACAAGGTATATACTATGAGAGATCAAGGAGAATGAATGAATCAATGGACTGCACACTCGACAAGCAATTAAGGCACTCGACAATGTCTAAGGACAACTCCACACAAGCAAGGGGAGTACTCGACAATGGTGATGAGCACTCGACAACAGCAAAGGAGCACTCGACAATGGTGAGAGCACTCGACACAAGCAATGTAGAACAAATTAAAGACTGATTTTTTTTTGTGGAAAAAGAAAAGAAAAGAAACAACATTTGATCAATTTACCTCTTTTCATTGTAACCCAAAGTAAGGATGTTGTAGTTACAAAGGTAGGGTGTCAAGGTTGTGTTTAGGAGGCAATGTATGTGATCTAGGGCTGAATTTCACCACAAAGAAGATTCCTTGAAGTTTCTTACAGTAGATGAACAATCAAGCACAAGATCAACAAACAACTCAAAGATGATCACCAACTTTCTTCTTCTCTTTTTTTTTGAATTTTTCGAATCTGATTTTTTTTCTACCTTACTTTTACCCCTAGGTGGATTTTATCCTCCCTAGGTTCAAGCCTTTGAATTTTTTTTTTTTTGAATTTTCATACTCTTTTTTTTTCAGAGCCTACTGCAAGAATTTATAGCAAAAATAAAGGGAAAAACGAAAATAAATAAACTTAGGTGAATAAAATAAAATCAGCCCTAGAATGATAGATATAGATGATGGTTTGGCTAACTTTGGTAAGTATATCTATCTATGCCTTTATAATCTATGATAGATAAAAAGAATAATATCTACCAAAAATCAGAAATTCAATAAGGCAAAAATAGATAGATCAAGATAGATCAAAAGATAGAAGCAACAAACTAGGATTAGGGTTTCTTTTGTTTGGAGGCTGCCGACTAGGACCTTGAACAAGGGCTGTCGACTAGGGTTCTTCCTCAATGGACTCATGTCGACTACACAAGGAAGATTTCGGCCTCAAGGTTGCTGGTCTCGGTTTTGGCTTTGTGGTTAGGCTAAGCAACCACAACAATCACAAACAATAAAGGTTAGTAGTAATCAAAATTCAGAACAAGAAGTAAAAGACCAAAACTAATAAAGACTCTATTTTTTGTGGATTTTGTGTTTTTATGATGAACAAAAAGAAAAAGACACAACTTTGATGTCGAAAACCTAAGCTCTGATGCCAATTTTATACGGGGTAAGCCGCAGGATGGCCCGATCTTCGACAACCAAACAAGGAACTCAAGAAATGAACAAGAATTTGACAAAGAACCAAGAAACACATCAAAAAATATCAAGAATGACGCAAGACTCAACAAGAACACCAAGAACACAATGAACTCGATGTCGACTAGAAGAAAAGAACAAGAACAAGACACGACGCAGCAAGAAACGAAGGAAAGACTCGAAATTGATAAAGACACGACCGATAAGGACTGAGTCGATCTATGTAGAATGAGATGAAGACCCCAGGCCTCCGTAGAGGGTAGGAACCAAGCACCAACAACTACACAACCCGTCTCTACAACCTTACACAACCAAGCGGACAACTTGGAGGCACAAGGAGGGGGCTCGTGGATACCAGGATCACCAAGCTCTCGCGAGGTTGATGAACTCAAAGCAAACCAAGCTGAGATCAATACCAATTCACAGTCGATGAGCCACGCTTCGAATCGATTGACTTTCACTCAATGTGTTTCAACACAAACTGATGTTCATTCAAAGAGATGTATGAGTTTGACAATGGAGATCAGTCGCTTAAATAGAACCCTAGGCTGATATTAGATGAAAATAATAAATAAAAGACTAATTAAAATAAACTCCTAAAATTACCTAAAATAACTTAAGTAAAAGAGATACTAAAAATAACAATGAAAATTAGGGTTCCAACACTTGGTAATTTCGGCCCATATGAAAACTAAACGCCCAGGTCTCGGCGTCGAGGGTCTGTTTTCGGCGTCGAGACTAACAGTAAGCAAATAACATCTTCAGGACTCGGCGTCGAGGCTCCTGGTGTCGACGCCGAGGGCAACAGCAAGAGAAGAACATAGGTAAGTCTTCAACGACTCCTCTTGAAATTGAACCCCATTTGAGAATAGATGTATCCGGAGGTTCCGGAGGTATCTTTGATGGTCCCGCATCAATATCATCAAAATAAACCACAACAGATTTCCCTATGAAATGCATAAGAACATGATTCATAAGAAGCATAAAAGTGCTAGGGCATTGGTAAGCCCAAAGGGCATAACCAACCACTCATAAAGACCGAACTTGGTCTTAAAGGCTGTCTTCCACTCATCCCCCTCCCTCATACGAATTTGATGGTACCCACTCTTTAAATCAATCTTAGAAAATGTAGTGGCTACATGTAACTCGTCTAGCATGTCATCTAAGCGGGGTATTAGGTGGCAGTACTTCACCGTGATGTTGCTGATGGCTCGACAATCCACACACATCCTCCAAGAACCATCCTTCTTTGGCACTAGAAGTACGGGAACAGCACATGGGCTAAGGCTCTCCCTCACATAACCCTTATCCAACAACTCTTGTACTTGGGATGGGATCTCTTTGGTTTCCTTAGGGTTCATCCTATAGGCTGGGCGGTTAGGTAGGGTGGCTCTCGGGACAAGGTTTATTTGGTGCTCAATGCCTCTAATAGGCGGTAGACCAGCTGGAATCTCTTCGGAAAACACATCCTTAAACTCATCAAGTAGCCTAAAAATCCTCTTAGGTAGGGTAGCCTTAAGATCATCACTCAATAAAGCAAGCTCCTTACATAACAACATAAGAGTGGTCTCGGGGTCAAGGTACTCCTTAAGGTCTTGCTTAAATGCTAGAAGAACTCCCTTACTCTCCCACACTCCCTTAGGTTGGCTAGGCTCAATGGAGAGGCTTGATCTTTGGGAGTTAGTGGGTTGTACACTAAGGGATGATGATGAATGCGGTGTGGTCTTGGGCTGCGGACACTTGGTTTCGTCCAACCCCTTATTCTCCTCCCTTGCCCGTTTCTTCTCATACTCCTCGGCAACCTGCGTTGGGGTCATGGGCTTGAGGACAACATTCTTTAAACACAAAAGAATGACGGTTAGTGAAACCATCATGAATGGCCTTCTTATCATATTTCCATGGACGACCCAAAAGAATATGACAAGCTTGCATAGGCACTACATCACATAAAACACTATCCTCGTAATGTCCTAGTGTTATGGCAACCTTAACTTGCTTGTTCACTTTCAATTCACCACAATCACTCATCCAATGTAATTTGTAGGGTCTAGGATGGCTTATTGTCGGAAGTTGTAATATTTGAACCATTTCAATGCTAGCAAGATTAAAACAACTTCCTCCATCTATTATCATGTTGCACACCTTTTTCTTAACTAGACAACGAGTATGGAACAAGTTTTCTCTTTGGCTAACATCACAAGGAGAAGGGGTAGCATGTAAAACTCTTCTAACAATCAAAGACTCGCCATGCTCAAACTCAATTCCATCATCATTATCATCATCACAGCCATGCAAATTCACATCATCATCACACAAAATATTATCATCACAATCAGATTCAGATTCATATTGCCCTAGATGATTAATCATGAGAGTTTTCTTATTAGGACAATCCTTCATCATATGACCTCTTCCTTGACACTTAAAGCACACAATATCTCTAGTTCTAGAAGAGGGGTTAGAGTTACTCCCTTGTGGGGCTGCGGAAACCCCATTAGATGGCCGAGATGATGATGAAGGTGCATTGGTAGGGTAGCCCTTGCGATGACCACCATGCTCTCCTTGATGACTAAAGTTGGCTCCTTTTTCTTTTCCTTGCACCGCTTCCCTCCCATAGGGCTGGTACCCTCGGCTTTGAGTTGGTGCTTTCCATGAGTTAGGGTAGCCACTTGAGGTCCTTCCTCCTTGATTCCTAGCTTTGATCTTTCTCTCCACCTTGATTGCTAAGTGTAGCAAATCTGTCATGGACTCATAAGGATACAAGTCTATTTCGTTAGCTAGAAAAGGATGAAGAACTCTTAGGTACCTCACCATTGTGGTTTCATCGTCCTCAACCACATTGGCTCTTACCATTTCCATTTGCATGGTATTGTATGTTTCCTCCGCACTCATGGAACCTTGCTTCAAGTTTTCCAACCTTTGTCTTAGCTCCTGGGTGTGGTATTGAGGAACGAATCGAGACCTCATCAAGGCCTTCATTTGCTCCCAATTAACAACGGCTGGATCTAGAACTCGCCTGCTTTCTTTCACAAGATTATCCCACCAAATTAGTGCATAACCGATAAATTCAAGGGCTGCGAGTTGTACCTTTTTCTCTTCCGGGAAATTGTGGCAGCTCCAAATTTGCTCAATTTTTGTCTCGCACTCCAAATAAAGGTCGGGATCACACTTCCCTTCAAAGGCTGGAATTTTTACCTTTATTTTGCCTATTCCATCTTGTTCTTGTTCACGAGCTCTCCGTTGTTGGTATCCATGGCCTCGGGGTGGTTCCCAATCCTCCTCTTGCTCTTCAAAGTAGTCATATTGCATTCTTGGAGGCCTGCGATCATCATGTAAAGGAGGAACATTGTTAGGACCAAAACGTCTACCTTCTCGTGTGGGAACCGGGCCATGTCGAGGGTCAATTGGTGGGGTTGTTAAGGGCTCCTCCCACTCTTGATGAGGCTAGTTTGGTACATGTTGGGGTGGTGTACGTGTCTCTAAGGCCACCATTCGAGCAGTGAGCTGGCCAATGTTTTCCGACATGGTTTTAAGCATGTTGAACAACTCCGGGGATATTGGCTCCGATCCGCTTCCATTGGAATGGTCCTAAGGGGGACGATCTGCGTTAGATATTCTCAAAACACACTAGCAAACTTGTTACGTTAGGGAAAGCAAAATCATCCTCACGAGTGTTTCACTCCTCTCCGAATGTTGCAAACTAGCTTCAAATTTGCCTTGGTAGAGTCAATAATCAACCACAAGATTAGCAAACTTTAAAGAGCACAACGACAACAAGGGCTGATCTCAATACCAAACACGCAGATTCTAGGTGCGGCTAGAAACTCAATGAATAGAATTATGGCTAAACAAACACCCGAAACAATTATGAACGATCGACACAATGAGCTTTTTTTTTACTAAGAATAAGTGTTTTACCAAGTTTTACAAGGTTCAACCACTTTATCTTATTCTCATGTATCAATATCATGGAATGGCACTCAAATATGCAAATGGGTGCAATTTAGGCTCGAAAATCAGTAGGGTAGTGGCTGCGAAAAGTGAGCACAATGTGTTCAATGAATAGGTTTCCAACACAATGAGCAAGCTAACACAATGCAAACAAGGTTTGATTTCAACAAGCAAGCACAACAAGCCAAATAAGCTTTGCTTTGTTTTATCCAAGCAACACTAAGATGAAGTGCAAATGTTATAGTATGAATATCAACTAAAACACTTCAATAACATGCATAAGATGTCACTCTTTTCTTTTCTTTCTTTTTTTTTTCCAGAAAAACCGAATCTGATTTTTTTTTTAATTTTCGGTTTTAACTCTCCCTCCCTCTTAACACAAATAAAAAAAGGTAACTAATAAAATAAAAATCTGAAAAGATAACAAAATGTCAATGCTTCTGGGAAAAGCACAAAAGAGACAAATTTTTGGGGAAACAATAAAGTGGACAGCTTTTTGGGGGAAACAAGGTCTGATTTTTTTTTGTGGAAGTTCTAAGGACAAGCTTCTTGAAGAAGCACAAATGATCAGTTGGTGGCTGAGATGGGAGCTGTGGTGGTTCACCGGTGGGGCTGTGGTGATGCTAGGGTGGCCGAAGATGAGAAAATTGCACACACAAGCGCAAAAAACACAAAATCAACACAATAGAATAAGATCAAGACGTTGAACAAGGAATTTCTTGTAAAACTTACCAAGAGAAAGTGATTCTTGGTTTGATCGTTCTTGTTTCAAACAACGCCAAGTGAACATATGCCCTGATGCCTATTTGATGTCGGGTTAGCCGCTGTTTTCCCGACCTTCTTGACGTTGTAGACTCGGACTCACAAGAACACAAAGGAGGGGCACAAGTTAGACAAGAAAACGCAGCAAAGGGAGGGTAAAACCTTAGAGACAAGGCTTGACCAAGTGAAAGGGAAAAACAGAACAAAATAAAGAGAAATGAAAAGGAAAAGATAGGAGGAATCAACCTTGATAAACAACAAGAAGACCCATTGGGACAATGCACAAAGAACCAACTTGAATGACACCAAAACCAACCCTATACAACCTTACACAACCATGGCTGGCCATGGAAGTACAAGGAGGAGGTTCGTGCTCATCTCGGAATCACCAATCTTCGGGAAATTGACAAAACCAAGTACAAACCGAACTAGATGCAACACACATGCACACAAGGCATGAAGCTCTCACCTTTGGAGAGTGAAACCCACTAGGTTTTCATAAAAAAGATTCAAAGTGTCCTCCAAATGAGAGGCTACAATCCTTAAATAGGAGAGAAAATCAGCCCAAAAGCAAGGGCCCAAAAACACAAAGTTTCAACAAGTCCTACTAAACCCAAACAAAGGCCCAAAACAAAAACTCCAAAATAAAGCAAGCAAATAAAAAGCTAAGTATGGGTGGTGGCTTAATCACCCTTAGTCGAGCCCGAGAATGGTGCGGTTTTAAGCAATGTGATGATGTCACCCTCGGGCTCCATTGGTAGTACCAACTTCATGTGGTGGTGGATGAAGGCGTTAAGTTCCTCTCTTATCTTCTTAGCTTGGGACCTTGTGATAGGTCCATCTCCGAAATGAGGTGCATTGGGTGGTTCTTGAGATGGTCCTCCATCAAAATGTGACGCCGATATGGTCACTTTTGGTCTGAAAATTTCACGGAAAGCTTTTCGCGCACAAAGCTCTCATTATGACCTATACAACATATAAACTTGTTTGGGACATATTTGATCGAAAACAACACAGTTTTTATGGATAGAGAAAGGTGACGCCGATATGGTCACTTTTGGTCCGAAAATTTTACGGAAAGCTTTTTGTCCGAAAATTTCAAGGAAAGCTTTTCGCGCACAAAGCTCCCATTATGACCTATACACCATATAGACGTGTTTGGGACACATTTGAGCGAAAACAACACACTTTTGGTGGATAAAGAAAGGTGACGCCGATATGGTCACTTTTGGTCCGAAAATTTCAAGGAAAGCTTTTTGCTCACAAAACTCCCATTATGACCTATACACCATCTAAATATGTTTGGGACACATTTGAGCGAAAACCACATAGTTTTGGTGGATAAAGAACGGTGAAGCCGACATGGTCACTTTTGGTCCGAAAATTTCACGGAAAGCTTTTCGCACACAAAACTCCCATTATGACCTATACACTATATAAACATGTTTGTGAAACATTTGAGCAAAAACAACACAATTTTGGTGGACAAAGAATTGTGACGCCGATATGGTCACTTTTGGTCCGAAAATTTCACGGAAAGCTTTTCGTGTACAAAGCTCCCATTATGAACTATACACCATATATACATGTTTGGGACACATTTGAGCGAAAACAACACACTTTTCGTGAATAAAAAAAGGTGACGCCGATATGGTCACTTTTGGTCTGAAAATTTCACGGAAAGCTTTTTATCCGAAAATTTCATGGAAAGCTTTTCGCGCACAAAGCTCCCATTATGACCTATACACCATATAAACATGTTTGGGACACATTTAAGCGAAAAGAACACACTTTTGGTGGATAAAGAAAGGTGACGCCGATATGGTCACTTTTGGTCCGAAAATTTCACGGAAAACTTTTCGTGTACAAAGCTCCCGTTATGACCTATACACCATATAAACATATTTGGGACACATTTGAGTGAAAACAACACACTTTTGGTGGATAAAGAAAGGTGACGCCGATACGGTCACTTTTGGTCTGAAAATTGCATGGAAAGCTTTTTGTCCGAAAATTTCATGGAGAGCTTTTTGCGCACAAAGCTCCCATTATGACCTATACACCATATAAACATGTTTGGGACACATTTGAGTGAAAACAACACACTTTTAGTGGATAAAGAACGGTGACGCCGATATGGTCACTTTTGGTCAGAAAATTTCACGGAAAGCTTTTCGCGCACAAAGCTCGTATTATTACCTATACACCATATAAACATGTTTGTGACACATTTGAGTGAAAACAACACACTTTTGGTGGAGAAAGAAAGGTGAAGCCGATATGGTTACTTTTGGTCCGAAAATTTCATGGAAAGCTTTTTGTCCGAACATTTCATGGAATGCTTTTGACGCACAAAGCTCCCATTATGACCTATACACCATATAGACGTGTTTGGGACACATTATAGCAAAAACAACATACTTTTGGTGGACAAAGAAAGCTGACGCCGATATGGTTACTTTTGGTCGAAAAATTTCACGGAAAGCTTTTCGCGCACAAAGCTTCCATTATGACCTATACACCATATAAACATGTTTTGGACACATTCGAGCGAAACCAACGCACTTTTGGTGGATAAAGAAAGGTGATTCCAATATGGTCACTTTTGTTCCGAAAATTTCACGGAAAGCTTTTCGTGCACAATTAAAGCTCCCATTATGAACTATACACCATATAAATATATTTGGGACACATTTGAGCGAAAACGACACAGTTTTGGTGGATAAAGAATTGTGACGCCGATATGGTCACTTTTGGTCCGAAAATTTCACGGAAAGCTTTTCGTGTAGAAAGCTCTCATTATGAACTATACACCAGATATACATGTTTGGGACACATCTGAGCGAAAACAACACATTTTTGGTGAATAAAGAAAGGTGACGCCGATATGGTCACTTTTAGTCCAAAAATTTTGACGGAAAGCTTTTTATCCGAAAATTTCATGGAAAGCTTTTCGCGCAGAAAGCTCCCATTATGACCTATACACCATATAAACACGTTTGGGACACATTTGAGCGAAAAGAACACACTTTTGGTGGATAAAGAAAGGTGACACCAATATGGTCAATTTTGGTCCGAAAATTTCAAGGAAAGTTTTTTGCTCACAAAGCTCCCATTATAACCTATACACCATATAAAAATGTTTGGGACATATTTAAGGGAAAACAACACACTTTTGGAGGATAAAGAAAGGTGACGCCGATATGGTCACTTTTGGTCCGAAAATTTCATGGAAAGCTTTTCGCTCACAAAGGTCCCATTATAACCTATACACCATATAAACATGTTTGGGACACATTTGAGTGAAAACAAAACACTTTTGGTGGATAAAGAAAGGTGACGCCGATATCGTTACTTTTTGTCCGAAAATTTCATGGAAAGCTTTTTGTCCGAACCTTTCATGGAAAGCTTTTCACGCACAAAGCTCCCATTATGACCTATACAACATATAAACTTGGTTGGGACACATTTGATCGAAAACAACACAATTTTTGTGGATAGAGAAAGGTGACGCCGATATGGTCACTTTTGGTCCGAAAATTTTACGGAAAGCTTTTTGTCCGAAAATTTCAAGGAAAGCTTTTCGCGCACAAAGCTCCCATTATGATCCATACACCATATAGACGTGTTTGGGACACATTTGAGCGAAAACAACACACTTTTGGTGGATAAAGAAAGGTGACGCCGATATGGTCACTTTTGGTCCGAAAATTTCAAGGAAAGCTTTTTGCTCACAAAACTCCCATTATGACCTATACACCATCTAAATATGTTTGGGACACAGTTTTGGTGGATAAAGAATTGTGACGCCGATATGGTCACTTTTGGTCCGAAAATTTCACGGAAAGCTTTTCGTGTAGAAAGCTCTCATTATGAAATATACACCATATATACATGTTTGGGACACATTTGAGCGAAAACAACACATTTTTGGTGAATAAAGAAAGGTGACGCCGATATGGTCACTTTTAGTCCAAAAATTTTGACGGAAAGCTTTTTATCCGAAAATTTCATGGAAAGCTTTTCGCGCAGAAAGCTCCCATTATGACCTATACACCATATAAACACGTTTGGGACACATTTGAGCGAAACGAACACACTTTTGGTGGATAAAGAAAGGTGACACCAATATGGTCAATTTTGGTCCGAAAATTTCAAGGAAAGTTTTTTGCTCACAAAGCTCTCATTATAACCTATACACCATATAAACATGTTTGGGACATATTTAAGGGAAAACAACACACTTCTGGGGGATAAAGAAAGGTGACGCCGATATGGTCACTTTTGGTCCGAAAATTTCATGGAAAACTTTTCGCTCACAAAGGTCCCATTATAACCTATACACCATATAAACATGTTTGGGACAGATTTGAGTGAAAACAAAACACTTTTGGTGGATAAAGAAAGGTGACGCCGATATCGTTACTTTTTGTCCGAAAATTTCATGGAAAGCTTTTTGTCCGAACCTTTCATGGAAAGCTTTTCATGCACAAAGCTCCCATTATGACCTATACAACATATAAACTTGGTTGGGACACATTTTATCGAAAACAACACAGTTTTTGTGGATAGAGAAAGGTGACGCCGATATGGTCACTTTTGGTCCGACAATTTTACGGAAAGCTTTTTGTCCGAAAATTTCAAGGAAAGCTTTTCGCGCACAAAGCTCCCATTATGATCCATACACCATATAGACGTGTTTGGGACACATTTGAGCGAAAACAACACACTTTTGGTGGATAAAGAAAGGTGACGCCGATATGGTCACTTTTGGTCCGAAAATTTCAAGGAAAGCTTTTTGCTCACAAAACTCCCATTATGACCTATACACCATCTAAATATGTTTGGGACACAGTTTTGGTGGATAAAGAATTGTGACGCCGATATGGTCACTTTTGGTCCGAAAATTTCACGGAAAGCTTTTCGTGTAGAAAGCTCTCATTATGAAATATACACCATATATACATGTTTGGGACACATTTGAGCGAAAACAACACATTTTTGGTGAATAAAGAAAGGTGACGCCGATATGGTCACTTTTAGTCCAAAAATTTTGACGGAAAGCTTTTTATCCGAAAATTTCATGGAAAGCTTTTCGCGCAGAAAGCTCCCATTATGACCTATACACCATATAAACACGTTTGGGACACATTTGAGCGAAACGAACACACTTTTGGTGGATAAAGAAAGGTGACACCAATATGGTCAATTTTGGTCCGAAAATTTCAAGGAAAGTTTTTTGCTCACAAAGCTCTCATTATAACCTATACACCATATAAACATGTTTGGGACATATTTAAGGGAAAACAACACACTTTTGGGGGATAAAGAAAGGTGACGCCGATATGGTCACTTTAGGTCCGAAAATTTCATGGAAAACTTTTCGCTCACAAAGGTCCCATTATAACCTATACACCATATAAACATGTTTGGGACAGATTTGAGTGAAAACAAAACCGTTTTGGTGGATAAAGAAAGGTGACGCCGATATCGTTACTTTTTGTCCGAAAATTTCATGGAAAGCTTTTTGTCCGAACCTTTCATGGAAAGCTTTTCACGCACAAAGCTCCCATTATGACCTATACACCATATAAACATATTTGGGACACATTTTAGCGAAAACAACACACATTTGGTGGATAAAGAAAAGTGTCGCCGATATGGTCACTTTTGGTCCGAAAATTTCACGGAAAGCTTTTCGCGCACAAAGCTTCCATTATGACCTATACACCGTATAAACATGTTTGGGACACATTTCAGCGAAAACCACAATTTTTGGTGGATAAAGAAAGGTGACGCCGATATGGTCACTTTTGGTCTGAAAATTTCAAGGAAAGATTTTCATACACAAAGCTCCCATTATGAACTATACACCATATAAACATGTTTGGGACACATTTAAGGGAAAACAACACACTTTTGGTGGATAAAGAAAGATGACGCCGATATGGTCATTTTTGGTCCGAATATTTCATGGAAAGCTTTTCGCGCACAAAGCTCCAATTATGACCTATACACCATATAAACATGTTTGGGACACATCTGAGCAAAAGCAAAACACTTTTGGTGGCTAAAGAAAGGTGACGCCGATATGGTCACTTTTGGTCTGAAAATATCACGGAAAGCTTTTCGCGCACAAAGCTTCGATTATGACCTCTACACCATATAAAAATGTTTGAGACACATTTGAGCGAAAACAACACAGATTTGGTGGATAAAGAAAGGTGACGCCGATATGGTCACTTTTGGTCCGAAAATTTCACGGAAAACTTTTCGTGTACAAATCTCCCGTTATGACCTATACACCAGATAAACATATTTGGGACACATTTGAGTAAAAACAACACACTTTTGGTGGATAAAGAAAGGTGACGCCGATATGGTCACTTTTGGTCTGAAAATTTCACGGAAAGCTTTTTGTCCGAAAATTTCATGGAGAGCTTTTTGCGCACAAAGCTCCCATTATGACCTATACACCATATAAATATGTTTGGGATACATTTGAGTGAAAACAACACAGTTTTGGTGGATAAAGAACGGTGACGCCGATATGGTCACTTTTGGTCCAAAAATTTCACAGAAAGCTTTTCACGCACAAAGCTCCCATTATGACCTATACACCATATTAACATGTTTGGGACACATTTGAGTGAAAACAACACACTTTTGGTGGATACAGAAAGGTGACGCCGATATGGTTACTTTTGGTCCGAAAATTTCACGGAAAGCTTTTCGCGCACAAAGCTCCCATTATTACCTATACACCATATAAACATGTTTGTGACACATTTGAATGAAAACAACACACTTTTGGTGGAGAAAGAAAGGTGAAGCCGATATGGTTACTTTTGGTCCGAAAATTTCATGGAAAGCTTTTTGTCCGAACATTTCATGAAAAGCTTTTGACGCACAAAGCTCCCATTATGACCTATACACCATATAGACGTGTTTGGGACACATTATAGCGAAAACAACACACTTTTGGTGGATAAAGAAAGGTGACGCCGATATGGTTACTTTTGGTCGAAAAATTTCACGGAAAGCTTTTCGAGCACAAAGCTTCCATTGTGACCTATACACCATATAAACATGTTTGGGACACATTCGAGCGAAACCAACACACTTTTGGTGGATAAAGAAAGGTGATTCTAATATGGTCACTTTTGGTCCGAAAATTTCACGGAAAGCTTTTCGTGCACAAAGCTCCCATTATGAACTATACACCATATAAACATATTTGGGACACATTTGAGCGAAAACAACACAGTTTTGGTGGATAAAGAATTGTGACGCCTTTATGGTGACTTTTGGTTCGAAAATTTCACGGAAAGCTTTTCGTGTAGAAAGCTCTCATTATGAACTATATGATGTACACATTTGCACCTTCTTTTATTGCATCTTTTGACTTCTTATTTCATTCGATTTCCAAAGAAAAGGTTCAAAAGAATATAAACTTGTGTAAGAATGGGCTAAAATGCAAGAAATAGGGTCTGCACAAGTTTTGAGTTAACCATGCAGGAATTCGAGCGAAATCGGAGTCAAAAAGAAGAATCCAAGTGAAGCTGAGCAGAGGTAGATATCGACCCCTGACATAGATATCGACCTCTGGTATAGATATCGACCTCAACATAGACATCAAGTGAAGCTGAGAAGAGGTAGATATCGACTTTAGACCCAGATATCGACCCTCTGTGTCGATATCGACCCCCATATCGACCGCAACATAGAAATCGACCAGAGCTGAACAAGTCGAGCAGGAACAGAGACCTCGATATCGACCTCTGGTGTCGATATCGACCCCTTATCTCGACAGAAGATAGACTCGATTTCAAATGCGGATTGGAACTATATCTTCAAGGAGGCACGGAATTATCTCATACTTTCAAGATAGATAGCAGTTGAAGTTTTATTTATCTTTTCCTTTAAAGTTTTATCAAAATAAAAGACCTATCCTAATTGTTCGGATAGAGTTCATAGTTTAGATAGGAGTTACAATCCTTGGATAGCGAGGATTAGTAGCCTATAAATAAAGCCCTAGGGGCTGATTTGTTAGATCATCCCTGAACAATCCAATAATCTAATTATCTTTCAACAAGCAAGCAAGACAATAGAGTTAAAGTTAGAGAGAAGTTTTAGGGTTTGACGTTTGCGAAAGTTGACGTTGAGTTGTAAAGCTTCGAAGTTTATTTTAATGCAAGTTTCTTCCTTTCAATCAATGATGAGTTCCATGATGAGAAGCGAGTAGTTCCCCAAACCTCTTAGGGTCGGGGTGAGCCCGACGTTAGCCATGCACGCTTGAGGTAAGTATTTGATGTTCATATCGTTGTGTCTATCTCTCCTCCTACAATTCTATGTTTAGTCCTAATCGAAAGAAAAGCGATTCATGCTAACAACTTGAGTTATAAACATAAAATTGGTAGAGACAATTAGGTTTATTTGCAAGAGTAATCCTAAGAGTTGGTGTACAGCGAAAGCTTGTCCCTCGGGTGAAATAGCGCAATTGTCCGTCTTATTTATCTTATCGCATGCATTGGTTAACGTTGTGGTAAACCCTAATCCTAGGAGTTGCCTTTTACATAGTTTAATTCACAAAAACCCACTGTTATTTCTGTTCATTGCTTCTCTCTCCATTCTTAATTCTTCGGCCTTTTCTTTGCCGACAAAACCACTAACTCACTGCAGGAAGACATCGATATCGACAGCAGAGGTCGATATCGACCAAAACTGATAGATCGACGGTTTTCTGAGTCGATCTCGAGACTCCTGGGAAACTTCTGCAAGCATCGATATCGACCCCTTGTGTCGAAATCGACCCCTCTGTATCGACTGGCACTCTTCTGAGCCAGTCGATTTCGTGAACTGACATCGATATCGACCCCTTCCAGTCGATATCGACCACTCGTTTTTGTCTCTGCAAGTCTTCTGTTGCAGAGAACATCGACAGCCGAGGTCGACATCGAGGCCCAAGGTCGAAATCGAGGCTTCTGGTCGACGTAGACTTGAGATTTCCAACGCTACTAGGATCCCGCTGGCACGCCTCCTCGTGGATCGATCCTGACTACCCTTCCACTACAACGGGAGGAAGTCTTGTAATTATTTGCATAGGCTAGGAGTCGATTTACATATTTACATCTTATTATTTGTACTCGACTTACCTCCTTAACACTATACACCATATATACATGTTTGGGACACATTTGAGCGAAAACAACACATTTTTGGTGGATAAAGAAAGGTGACGCCGATATGGTCACTTTTAGTCAAAAACTTTCACGGAAAGCTTTTTATCCGAAAATTTCATGGAAAGCTTTTCGCGCACAAAGCTCCCATTATGACCTATACACCATATAAACATGTTTGGGACACATTTGACCGAAAAGAACACACTTTTGGTGGATAAAGAAAGGTGACACCAATATGGTCAATTTTGGTCCGAAAATTTGAAGGAAAGCTTTTTGATCACAAATCTCCCATTATGACCTATACACCATATAAACATGTTTGGGACATATTTAAGCGAAAACAACACACTTTTGGGGGATAAAAAAAGGTGACGCCGATATGGTCACTTTTGGTCCGAAAATTTCATGGAAAGCTTTTCGCTCACAAAGGTCCCATTATAACCTATACACCATATATACATGTTTGAGACACATTTGAGTGAAAACAAAACACTTTTGGTGGATAAAGAAAGGTGACACCGATATCGTTACTTTTTGTCCGAAAATTTCATGGAAAGCTTTTTGTCCGAACCTTTCATGGAAAGCTTTTCACGCACAAAGCTCCCATTATGACATATACACCATATAAACATGTTTGGGACACATTTGAGCGAAAACAACACACTTTTGGTGGATAAAGAAAGGTGACGCCGATATGGTCACTTTTGGTCCGAAAATTTCAAGGAAAGATTTTCGTACACAAAGCTCCCATTATGAACTATACACCATATAAACATGTTTGGGACACATTTAAGGGAAAACAACACACTTTTGGTGGATAAAGAAAGGTGACGCCGATATGGTCACTTTTGGTCCGAATATTTCATGGAAAGCTTTTGGCGCACAAAGCTCCAATTATAACCTATACACCATAAAAACATGTTTTGGACACATCTGAGCAAAAGCAAAACACTTTTGGTGGATAAAGAAAGGTGACGCCGATATGGTCACTTTTCGTCCGAAAATATCACGGAAAGCTTTTCGCGCACAATGCTTCCATTATGACCTATACACCATATAAAAATGTTTGAGACACATTTGAGCGAAAACAACACAGTTTTGGTGGATAAAGAAAGGTGACGCCGATATGGTCACTTTTGTTCCGAAAATTTCACGGAAAACTTTTCGTGTACAAAGCTCCCGTTATGACCTATACACCATCTTAACATATTTGGGACACATTTGAGTGAAAACAACACACTTTTGGTGGATAAAGAAAGGTGACGCCGATATGGTCACTTTTGGTCTAAAAATTTCACGGAAAGCTTTTTGTCCGAAAATTTCATGGAGAGCTTTTTGCGCACAAAGCTCCCATTATGACCTATACACCATATAAACATTTTTGGGACACATTTGAGTGAAAACAACACACTTTTGTTGGATAAAGAACAGTGACGCCGTTATGGTCACTTTTGGTCCAAAAATTTCACAGAAAGCTTTTCACGCACAAAGCTCCCATTATGACCTATACACCATATTAACATGTTTGGGACACATTTGAGCGAAAACAACACACTTTTGGTGGATAAAGAAAGGTGACGCCGATATGGCTACTTTTGGTCCGAAAATTTCACGGAAAGCTTTTCGCGCACAAAGCTCTCATTATGACCTATACACCATATAAACATGTTTGGGACACATTCGAGCGAAACCAACACACTTTTGGTGGATAAAGAAAGGTGATTCCAATATGGTCACTTTTGGTCCGAAAATTTCACGGAAAGCTTTTCGTGCACAAAGCTCCCATTATGAACTATACACCATATAAATATATTTGGGACACATTTGAGCGAAAACAACACAGTTCTGGTGGATAAAGAATTGTGACGCCGATATGGTCACTTTTGGTCCGAAAATTTCACGGAAAGCTTTTCGTGTAGAAAGCTCTCATTATGAACTATATACCATATATACATGTTGGGACACATTTGAGCGAAAACAACACATTTTTGGTGGATAAAGAAAGGTGACGCCGATATGGTCACTTTTAGTCCAAAAATTTCACGTAAAGCTTTTTATCCAAAAATTTCATGGAAAGCTTTTCGTGCACAAAGCTCCCATTATGACCTATACACCATATAAACATGTTTGGGACACATTTGAGCGAAAAGAACACACTTTTGGTAGATAAAGAAAGGTGACACCAATATGGTCAATTGTGGTCCGAAAATTTCAAGGAAAGCTTTTTGCTCACAAAGCTCCCATTATGACCTATACACCATATAAACATGTTTGGGACATATTTAAGGGAAAACAACACACTTTTGGGGGATAAAGAAAGGTGACGCCGATATGGTCACTTTTGGTCCGAAAATTTAATATAAAGCTTTTCGCTCACAAAGGTCCCATTATAACCTATACACCATATAAACATGTTTGGGACACATTTGAGTGAAAACAAAACACTTTTGGTGGATAAAGAAAGGTGACGCCAATATCGTTACTTTTTGTCCGAAAATTTCATGGAAAGCTTTTTGTCCGAACCTTTCATGGAAAGCTTTTCACGCACAAAGCTCCCATTATGACCTATACACCATATAAACATGTTTGGGACACATTTGAGCGAAAACAACACACTTTTGGTGGATAAAGAAAAGTGTCGCCGATATGGTCACTTTTGGTCCGAAAATTTCACGGAAAGCTTTTCGCGCACAAAGCTTCCATTATGACCTATACACCATATAAACATGTTTGGGACACATTTCAGCGAAAACCACAATTTTTGCTGGATAAAGAAAGGTGACGCCGTTATGGTCACTTTTGGTCCGAAAATTTCAAGGAAAGATTTTCGTACACAAAGCTCCCATTATGAACTATACACCATATAAACATGTTTGGGACACATTTAAGGGAAAACAACACACTTTTGGTGGATAAAGAAAGGTGACGCCGATATGGTCACTTTTGGTCCGAATATTTCATGGAAAGCTTTTTGTCCGAAAATTTCATGGAAAGCTTTTTGCGCACAAAGCTCTCATTATGACCTATACACCATATAAACATGTTTGGGACACATTTGAGCGAAAACAACACACTTTTGGTGGATAAAGAAAGGTGACGCCGATATAGTTACTTTTGGTCCAAAAATTTCACGGAAAGCTTTTCATGCACAAAGCTCCCATTATGAACTATACACCATATGAACATGTTTAAGACATATTTAAGGAAAAACAACACACTTTTGGTGGATAAAGAAAGGTGACACCGATATGGTCACTTTTGGTCCGAAAATTTCATGGAAAGCTTTTCGTGCACAAAGCTCCAATTATGACCTATACACCATATAAATGTGTTTGAGACACATTTGAGAGAAAGCAACACACTTTTGGTGGATAAAGAAAGGTGACGCCGATATGGTCACTATTGGTCCGAAAATTTCACGAAAAGATTTTCGCGCACAAAGCTCTCATTATGACCTATATACCATATTAACATGTTTGAGACACATTTGAGCGAAAAAAACACAGTTGTGATGGATAAAGAAAGGTGACGCCGATATGGTAACTTTTGGTCCAAAAATTTCACGGAAAGCTTTTCGTGTACAAAGCTCCCGTTTTGACCTATACACCATAAAAAAATGTTTGGGACACATTTGAGTGAAAACAACACACTTTTGGTGGATAAAGAAAGGTGACACATATATGGTCACTTTTGGTCCGAAATTTCACGGAAAGCTTTTTGTCCGAAAATTTCATGGAATGCTTTTCACGCACAAAGCTCCCATTATGACCTATACACTGTATAAACATGTTTGGGACACATTTGAGCGAAAACAACACACTTTTGGTGGATAAAGAAAGGTGACGCCGATATGGTCACTTTTGGTCCGAAAATTTCACGGAAAGCTTTTAGCGCATAAAGCTCCGATTATGACTTGAATCGGTAAATATATAGAAAGTGGCAAATGCCAAGGAGTAACAAGAAGTAAGTCCATACCAAGAGTCTTACGTAAAAAGTGATGCTAGCCACAAAAGTCCTACTACATGAAGCTACCCACAAAGGTCCGACCACAAAGATGCTAGGAGAGTCGCATAACCTAAGACACACCACACCAACATCCAAGTCCACACCAGGACAAGCTTAGCATTCAGCCCAATATCCCAAGTTGCTTGCCGATGTGGGGATATATATGCAATGTGTCAACGGCTAACAACCGTCCCTAACATCCACAAAGCCACAAATATTTCCCCACAAAAGTGTTGACTCCCACAAATTTCAGCCCACATGATCAAACCCATAAATTAAACCTCCCTTGCCACGTAATGACCTAAAAAAAACACTACATCCACAAATGCACTTCCCGATTCAAAATCACGGTCAAACTCGGAGGCTGCTACACTTACACATGGGTATGCATACTCGGGGGGCAAATTAGTAAAAATCCATCAAAAAGCAGTCAATACTCAAAAGCAAAAAATCAGGCCTAATTAAACCCCCCTCCTCTCTCTCCTCTAATTAATGGCGCTCTCCTCCCTATTCCCCATACATGCCTTGAAGATGAAGAAGGTCAACTCCCTCCTGTGCGCTGCCCTCAATGGCTATCTACCCAACGCCCAATGGCCATCTTCTTCTTCAACCTCTTCCAAATCAATCCCCATTCAACACTGGAAAACGATCTCGATCAGCGGCCGGATACCACACCTCCATACATCTCCGGTGGTTATTCATCTTCGCCGACGACAAGTATCTGCATCTTCAACGAAAATTGCGTCTTTGTCTTTATACAAGAGGGATCAGGTCAGCGTTTTCTCCCTCTTAGTTTTACTTACAAAATTTAATCTTTTCAATTTGATTTAGGGTTTAGGTTTCGAATTTGATTTAGGATTTAGGGTTCAAATTTGATTCATCCAATTTGATTTTGGGTTGGACCCAAAATCTTTCTTGATTTAGGATTTAGGGTTCGAATTTCATCAAGGATTTAGGTATTGAATTTGATTGATTTAGGGTTGGACCCAATTTGATTGATTTAAGATTTCAGAGCACCTATATACAATTCCAAGCAGCGGTAACAGGAGATAAATCTCCTATTTGGTGTTTCATAGATCACAAGAAACCACCAGCGACCTTAGCATCTAGGGTTCGAATTTGATTCATCCAATTTGAGTTTGGGTTGGACCCAAAATCTTGCTTAAAAAATATTTGATTATAAACTCTTAAATGATGTTTGATGTGTATTTGGATTCAAAGATATCTAGCAATCTTAAATAATGTTTGATTACAAACTCTTACATGATGTTTGATTAGGGTTCGAATTTGATTAATCCAATTTTAGTTTGGGTTGGACCCAAAATCTTTCTTGTTTTAGGATTTAGGGTTCGAATTTCATCAAGGATTAATTCCAATCAATTTTTTTTTCGACAAATCTCAACAATGATCAACAATGATGCAATTATAACTAAACACTCTTTGGATGTATTTGGATTAAAATTCTAATATATCTAGCAATCTTAAAAAATGTGTGTAATGTATATCCAGGAATTTTGGTCCTTATCAATAAAGTGTAAATGGATGATCGTGAATTTGACCTAAACGTCATGTATGAAATCGAACAAGAAGGTATGATTTGTCATTCATTCATTAGTTTGGATAATTATATATATATATATATAACTGAAATTAGTGTATAAGTTGATGCTTGTTTTGTAACTGATAATGGATCTGATGGGGTTGAATCTATTGGGGAATACGGTGACAATTTCGGTGATGGAGATGATAACCTCATTACGGACGATGAAAATAGTGAAGACGTCCAAGTTCATAACAACCAAATCGACCTCAATGATGAAGCTGATGAAAATGCACAAGACGAGGGCCAAGGTGAGAACATCCAACACGAGGTTCAGGTTGTTGAAGATGCTGATCGGGAAGGATATGTGCAAATCAATCCTCCAGAGAGCGGTATGATATTTTCACATTCAAAATAAATTTTGGATTACATGCATGCGTACGCGATGGCAATAGGATTCCAGTATATGATCAGGAGTTCGGAGAAACCTAGTGATCCCAATGCACCTGACAAGTACAGAAGGCTGAGGTTGGCTTGCCCAAAGCATGGCAAATTTGATTCGAACTCAAAGAAGCCAAGGACAGGATCGACCTCTTTTATTACAGGATGTAAGTTCGGGGTGAATGCTGCACTTCAAAAAAACGGTCAATGGGTTATTGGTGGGGTCCATTTAGAGCACAACCATGAGTGTGTGCCTGAAAATTCGACGCTCCTACCGAACTATAGAGTGATCAGCGAACGGAACAAGAACTGGATTTTGAACTCAGATAGGGCAGGAGTTCCTATAGCCAAGAACTTCGGGACTTTTGTGGTAGAACATGGCAACCATGCTTCTGTTCCGTTCACCCACAAGGATTGTCGCAACTTAATCACCAAGACTAGACGACGCCTCATGGAGAACGGTGACCTTGCTGCAATATAGGCTCACTTTGATGAAATGAGCAAAGAGAGCAATTCAAATTTCTTTTACTCTTACGATGTGGATGACGACGGGAGATTGGGGAACGTCTTTTGGTCCGATGGAAGGAGTAGGGCGGCTTATGAAGAGTTCAGCGATGTCTTGTCCTTTGATACGACTTATGTATCTAATAGATACAAGATGCCATTTGCTCCATTCATAGGAATCAACAATCACAGCCAATCTGTGTTGTTCGGTTGTGCGTTACTTGCTCGAGAAGAGACCCGGAACTTTGTGTGGTTGTTTCGTACATGGCTCACATGCATGTCGGGGAAGGCTCCCAAAGCAATCATAACCGACCAATGTCGTTCCATAGGTGCGTCCCTCCCTCCCTCCTTCCTTCCCCTCTTAATTTATAATAGTATGTAAATAATTAGTTGTTAATTACTAGCTTCTTTTATTTGCCAAATATAAGTTGATTGTGTTGAAATATAATTCCATTCTCCTAGGATAAGTTTATGAGTTGATTATCGAGTCACCTAGGATCAGTCTATTTTTTTAATTTGTGTCATAACATATTGTTTATTAAATATGATATTAGCAGGGGGGCAGTTGCACAAGTGTTCCCTAACACTCCACACCGGTGGTGCATTTTGCATGTGATGCAAAATGCGCATAGCCATATGGGTAGTCGGGAGGACTGAAAAGACATCCATAAGGCGCTCCAAAGCGCCCTACACGAATCATACAATGTGGAGGAGTTTGAGGTTGCTTGGTCGGAGATGGTAGATACGTTCGATCTATCACGGTATACATGGATTGAGAAGATGTACCGTGATCGCGAGCGATGGGTTCCCATCTATTTCAAGGATACAGTTTGGGGTGGAATGTCCAACACCCAATGGAGTGAAGGAATGAACCATTTCTTCAAAAGGTACGTCAATATTAACACTACCCTTACGATGTTTGTGGAGCAGTATGGACTAGCACTATCGGATAAGGTTAGTGCTGAGATTAAGGCAAATTTCGAATCCTTGAATTACCCACGACATTGTATGACCGATCACGAGTTTGAGCTCGTGTTCCAACGGTTGTACACAACTGTGAAGTTTACGGAGTTTCAGCACGAAGTTAGAAATCTTGTGTACAACAATGCCACAAAGGTTCTCGACGACGAAACTACATCCCACTATGACATTGTCGTCAAGCAGCCCCGGTACGGACGACCCCACTGCCAAACTTTTAGAGTCGAAGTTGACAATAGGACGAAGGATATGAAATGCCAGTGCAAGAACTTTGAATTCAGAGGGATTTTGTGCACCCATATATTGTGCGTCTTCACTTTAGAACAGTTGGACTTTGTCCCCGATAGATATATTTTGGATAGGTGGAGGAAAGACTTGCCTAGAGAGCACTTGAAGGTGTCAGTTCCCTACTACAAATTGCTTGAGAAGAGACCGGAGGGGAGCCAACGGATTGGGAAGATGCACGGAATTTTAGATGAATGTTCAGGGATCGCAATGAATGATCATGAATTGTATGCTAAGGTGATGGAGACACTCAAGGCCCTTAACATCGAGATTAAGAACATGGCACAGGAAAAGCATGGTCTGCGATTTCACACCATGGACAACATTGGGAAGGTATATGGGAGGAGACAAACTCCGCCACCAGAAAATAATCAATCTACCGAAGACGGGCCGACGGAGAGTGCTTACAACAGGCCGGTTAAGGAGCCATTAGATCAGAGGGGCATGGGTACAGCCTCAACAAGGAGGAAAGGGTTTACAAGGGATAGTGCTCGTACTCGTAAGTCCAAGAGAAGGAACACCGAATCGGTCACCGAAGAGCAGCCTTCGCAGAGTACCGCGCAAACAAGTTCGGTCAACCATCTAGCTAACACACTTCACCACCATCCGAACATAGTTTATTCACCGGTATTTTATCTTTCAAGTTTTAATGCTTCCAAGATGTTTTCTTACAATTCAGGAGAAGAAATACATATTTATGTTGTTTACTTCTTTGATTCCTTAGATGCTACCGCCACTTGCTTATGGTCGACACTATGGTAAGGAGGGCACAGTTAGCTTCGGCCTATTCATGAGACATCCCCAAACTTAAGCATCAAGTTGATGTCATTCTCATGCTTTACAAGCAACCCATGTTTTGAAGTACTGTTTCCACTTTGATTTATCTTCTTACACAACCGTTGTTCGATATTGTAAGGGTGTGTTTGGATTCCGAATGCATTAAAATGGGCTGATATTTGGACCAAAGTGTTTATTTTTGGCATACAACCCTTGTTCGACATTTTTACACTTGGGCACAAAGTGTTTGTTTTCAGCCCATTATGATTATAAACATATAAAACTAACTAGGTACTTTGAAATACATAACTACTAGTTCAATATTATTTCAATCTTCGGTTTTATTATTATTTCAATATTATTAAATATAAATATTTATTTATTCTACTACTCTATTTAAAGGTTTATCATTTTCATGTAAATATTTAGATCAAATTAGTCATTTTATAAATGAATTCAAAATAGATTGTTTAAGTATACTTTAAAATAGATTACTCAAGTAATAAATCACGTCTAGCTTTAAAAAAATGTATTTTACATAATATTTTATGTTTTTAGTCATAATATTAATATTTTTAATCAATGCTTACAAACTTTATAACAATTAACACTTGAAATAACTATACCATCTCGATTTTAGATATGTACAGCAACAAAAAATAATTAACTATACCATCAATCCATCATCGATCATTATATGTATAATCTTAGCTCTTGGCTTTGAATGTCTCTCGATATGGCTCTTAGCTTGGCTTTGGATGTCTCTCGATATTACATCGATCATTAGATATGTACAACAACATAATATTAATTAATATTTTTAATCTTAGCTCTTGGCTTTGGATGTCGACTTATATCTCCAAATTATATGTATAATTGCATGTGGTCCTTAATTAACTCATGCTAGATAATTAATCTCCTATTATTTACCTTAGTGTAACATAATATAGAAATCAAACTTGATTGAAAATCGATTAAAGCAATTGACATTTATTTATATTCGATTGAAAATTTAAACAAATATAACTAAGGGAGGTTGTCTCTCCCTGGAATTGAAATAATTAAGCATAAGGGAGGTTGTCTGTCCCTGGAATTGAAATAAACATAAGGGAGGTTGTCTCTCCCTGGAATTGAAATAAACATAAGAAACATGCCATTAACTAGAGGCTTAATCATCATCAAGGTTGATCACCTCTATATCCTTGTTCAACCCAGTCGTGCTTTGATCCACCTCCTCTTCAAACACCTGCTCAAGCTTGACTGCAAGGATCGGAGTATGCTCAAGCTTGAGCTGCTTTTGGATACCACTATGGATCGGGGTGGTTCTCAGCGTTGCATTGTCACACGTAGCCACTTGATTATCTAATATTCGGTTAAACATCCAAAGGGTGTCCACCAATGAGACATCGCAGGCGAGAATGTCCTTCATGAGGGAGGTATATCCTGTGTTTATAAGCCTCTGCAGCAGCACGGTCAGTTCGAATTCCAGGTTACGACACCTGGTGGCAACGCTGTCGTTATAGTAAGACATACCAACGGGGCTCTTCGGGAGTATGTGTGTATGAGTTTCTTCTTTAGGGCTTGCTTGGCTAAGACGGGGGGTAGGACCTCGGGGTTGGTAGGGTTTTGGCGGTTTTTAGGGCTTTAGGGGTTTTGGGGAGGGTTTTGGTGTTTTGAGGGCCCTTTGGTGTTCTTGCCATTGTTGATTGAGGGAGAACTTAATTAGAGATCGAGATTATAGAGGGATGAGTGAGTGCAAGATCAAATTGGAGTATGGCCATACCTGCAAGATTCTCATCTCCTTAAATAGGATGGATAGGCTAGGTTCATCAACCTGCTGGTGAGGAGGCGCAACCACCAAGTTAATGCCGCCACTATGGGGATCCGTGCGGTTGGGAGTAATTACACCCGTGCCTCCCACCCGTGCTGGTGGCCGGCGCCATGGAGGTTTTCCGAAGTATCACCCCGCCAATTTGTAATTAAAGACGAAGAAGGTGTTAGAAATCACACCGGATTTTTCTTTTCTTTTTAATATATATATATATATATATATATATATATATATATATATATATATATATATATATCCATACAATGATATAATTATTATAAAAAAATCACTTAAAATAATTAGCGTACCCTATAAATCCGGATTTCCTTAACATAATCCCGATTTTCATTACCAAAAATTGGATATTATTAGGAATTATGGTAAGAGAATCATTCTACATTATGGAAACAAGTGTCCCAGTGTACGTATGAGTGATATATGATCTTATGGTTCACGGATGAGCATTGGGCTATGATTCGATACTAGAGTCCCGATCTCATTAACACTCATGTTAATACAAGATAGTATAGATGTAGTATATATGTACTACATTTATAGATAATATCAATATATATTCCATCCAAAAAAGAGAGAAGATACTAAAGATATAATATTCATATTCTATTTTTTTTAATGCAAAAACCAATTGAGATAAAAAAAAAAGAGATTTAGCCAAATTGAGTGAAATGCAAAAAGTAATTGAGACCAACAAGAATCGAAAACCCTAAACCCTAAACCCTAAACCCTAAACCCTAAACCCCTAAACTCCTTCTACCAAAATGTGTTTGTGTATGAAAACTAGTCACATATATAAGATGGTCATATATTGGCCACTTAAGTTTTTTTATCTTACATATGTATAAGTTTAGATGTGATACAACTTTAATTAAAATTAGTAAGTTTAGAAAAAGTCTTAAATATTTGGGTTGGAATGATATTATAATAATTTATTTTGAGTATGGTTTAACTTTTATGGGTATGTTTAAAATTACACGTTTGAGGTTGGTAGTGAAAATGTTGAATTTAGCCACTTTGGTTATTTGGATAAAGGTTGTTGGGTAAGAGGTTTGATGCCCGATATTGTGTCGAACGAGGATTCCGACCACTAATATCAACTCAAACAAGTGTTTGGGTTTAGGTACGAGTGATCTTAAGGTTCGCGGATGAGCATTGGGCTATGTTTTGGGTTAGGTTTAGGGTTTGTAGGGTAAGAGGTTTGATGCCCGAGATTGTGTTGAACGAGGATTCGGACCACTAATATATATCTACCCAAACAAGTGTCCGAGTGTAGGTATGAGTGATATATGATCTTATGGTTCACAGATGAGCATTGGGCTATGATTCGATCCTAGAGTCCCGATCTCATTAACACTCATGTTAATACAAGATAGTATAGATATAGTATAGATGTACTACATTTATAGATAATGCCAATATATATTCCATCCAAAAAAAGAGAGAAGATACTAAAACATGAATGTCACTTTGTTATATCTCTATATAATATTCATATTCCATTTTTTTTAATGCAAAAACCAATTGAGAGAAAAAAAAGAGATTTAGCCAAATTGAGTGAAATGCAAAAGAGATTTAAACTTATATTTATATTAATATTAAACTTATATTCAAATTAAATACTCCTTTTCTTTAGTCATTTGAGATTTTTTTTAAATATCAAATCAAAAAAAACTTAAGTTTAATTTTAAACTTCAATTTCCATACCAAAATTATTGTAACACACTAATTTGTCACAGAAGGAATAAAATATTAATTTTAAACTTCAATTTCCATACCAACATTATAACACATTAATTTTAAACTTAAGTTTAATTTTAAACAAACAGAATGAAATATAAATTCACATTAGTCACAAAATATGTGGAAATCAAAATTGAAACAAAAGGTGTGGAAAATAAAAGGAAATTAAAAAACAAATATTAAATGAACAGTGGCTCATTGGTTTATAATTAGGCAAAATTGACCGTTGGATGACAATATTGACCGTTGGATTAAACAACATCTACCGATCTACGGTCAATATAATTAGGCAAAATTGTTTTTTTTAATTTGAGCAAATTCACCCTATTAAACAAGAAGCTTGCAGCGATTCACAATTGTTTCTTCTCGGAGTGCAAATTCACAATTGTCGTCAGTATGTCTGTGCAACAAGCTTGCAACGATTCTTCTCGGATTGCAATTTCCGGGCGAAGAGGAATGCAGGATGCGCCGTCCTCGATTACGTGTCGTCATGGCCGCCCTCCCTCCATACAAACTTGTAAGAGATGAGAGAATGCCGGTAGACAATTTTATGGGTGTCCATTGTGGAAGGTTGGACAACATTGTGACTTTTTCTATTGGGTCGACGAAGCTACACCAAGTACATCGAATGTTCGGGGTGCTATGGAGAGCTTAAATGTGTTGCAAGTAGAGAATTTTATACTAATGTTGTCATTGGTTTGATGTTTGTAATGGTTTTGATAATGTTTTTGAAAATGTAATGGGATGTTTTTTTTATTGAGAAATCATGTGATTTTTTTAGCAGGATCAATCTCTTTATATTAAATTGAGATTACCATCCATTGGTTAAATTATAAAAAAAAAAAAAGAACAAGGAGGGGGGAGAAGTTAAAGGGAAGCCCCGGCAGGGTTTTATGTGGTTTTTAATTATTTTCATTTCTTTTTTTTTTAAACTTAAAAACCCATTAAAGCTAAAACGAAAAAGGGGGGCGATACAAACTGCGTATTGCAAGGGAGGGAGAGAAAAAGGGGGTGATTAGGGTTTTAGGGCGATTTGGGGTTGCTTCATCTCCTATCCGCCATCATCGTCGCCGGCGAACTCCACAGCAGACTACATAGCCTCACCGTCGTCGGCTGCCACACAGCCACACCTCTTCAGCGCTTCTTCTCCAGGTTACAAGTTCTGCGTTTGAACTTCTAATTTGTTTTTAATTTCAGTTTCTTGAGTTGAGAACCAGTTTAGATTAGTAGAATCATATTAAGATTGGGTTATATTTCAAGTTTAGGATTTGTAAATTTAGTGATTTGGGAATATATTGGCATTTGGATTGAGGATTTTGCGTTAGGTATTGGCAATTGGATTGATAGAGGATTTGGGGACATATTGTTTTGGGTTGGATTTCATTAGGCATATATTGACATTTGGATTGTAAGGGATTTCGATTTTTTTTCAGATTTGTCTTTGGTGTATTTTCCCTGACATACTACGTCACTTTATAGTTTTGTCTTTGGTGAAAGTAGAGTTCAATTGCAGTTTATAGTTTTGTCTTTGGTGAAATTAGAGTTCCATTGGTTGAGGTTTGTTGGGAATCAATCTAATTTTGGGTTACATTTCTTGAGATCCAGTTTATATTAGAATTCTTTGATTATAACACAAACTGTATAATATTTTATTAGGATTATTTAAATTGTTTGATTCGTAATCGACATATTTTTTGTATCTTGCTGCACTACAACAGTTTTGATATGGCAGCACCAGACCAACCAATCAACATAGATTCTGAATCTGATGGCTTGGAGTCAGACAGCTCCGAGGAAATTGATATCGAAGTTCCTGAAGGTGAGTGATGCGTTGGTTAAAGTTGGTTCATAGGCACTTTCAGTACCAAAATAGAGTATAGTTCAAAATTTTTGGAATTCTTTATCTGTTGCAGAATTCCAAGAATGGTATTTAGTTGATGGATCATGGATAGAAGTAATAGGTGCAGAGAAAGACTTTTTGGGATCCTACTACCCTGGCTATATCGTCGAGAGGTACTGGCAGACGCACTATTTGGTTGAGTATGATTTTCTATTCAAAGAAGAGGACAACGACGAACCTCTCAGAGAAGTTGTTCTAGGCAGCGTATTGCGTCCTACACCGCCTACAGGGGAATTCGATGATTACGAGATCGGTGACGAAGTCGATGCCTAGCACGAAGGCGGTTATTGGTCAGGTGAGATCACCAAGGTCGATGTCAACAGGAGGACCAAGAGGTTTGAAGTTTTCTTTCCATTGACTGGTGATAGAAAGCGTTATCTTGTCTATGATCTACGACCGCATTTGGAGTATCACACCGGGGAAGATGGAAGGTGGTATGGCTAAGACAAATATGCCTTCCTGTGGGCTGTTTAATAACTTCTAATGTGGAAATCTGCTGTTGTAAAGCTTGTAACAGTTTGCATTTTGTAAAGACTTCTAATCTAATGACTTGTTAATGGTTTGTAATGGTTTGTAATCTACTGGTGAAAAGCTTGTGACAGCTTGTAATGGTTTGTACTTCCGAATACACTAATGGGCGGGGAATTAATGGGTGGGGAGTATTGGGCCGGATTTTGTGTTTTGTAATGACTTAGCATAATGCTTAAGGTGGGCTTCAACTAACAACACATTCCTAAAAAAGGATTTAACTACCTTTAAGGTAATGCAAGATTATTCAAACAAGTAATTCATAAAACGACATCATAAAACTTCCTCATAAAACAGTCATAAAAGTCATTAACATCCATAACATGCATAAACATCCATAACACTTTGAATCACACAATTAGCTTTGTCATCGCCCTCTCTTTGCTCTGTCATCGCCCTATTTTTTGGTAGTAAGGCATGTCATCTCTCCCTGCTCTGTTTGGTAGTAAGGTCTGCCATCCTTCTCCCTCTGATTCATGAATTAACACTTTGAATCACACAATTAGCTTTGTTTGGTGCGACAGTTAACGTGTTCTCTCAATCTGTTAGTAAAGGGACGTTTTCCGCTTAGGGTTTCACCCTTTGTACGCTGGTTTTAGGGTCCTTCTCTCTCTCTACCGGTTGCTGGAGCAACGATTGCAAATCCTATCACGCTGGTGGTGCAATGCTCTCCCTCCTTCCTTCTCTAATCGTACATCTCTGCTGAGCGAATCCCGCGCTCTGGTTCTGCTAAACAGGTCTTCAGCTAACTTGAAAGGTTATCACTTTTCCTCTCTTTTTCCCTTGGCTCCAATAGGTGTTTTTGGATAGTGGATCTCGAGAATTTGTTAGTGATTTTGTTGAATTGTGAATTGTGAATTTATGGTGAATTGTTAAGGTGCCTAGTTGTGAATTTTGGAAATATGTGCTATCGAAATAAGCTGTTATATATTGACCTAAGATCTAGAGTGATTTTCTTATTGATGGAAGGGGTTTTGTGGTGTTGCAGCTTTGTTTAATACTACATGCTTCTGGTCACCAATTTAGAGTTCTTGTCTATGTGAACATTGCATAATGTTCATTAAGCTTCGGTTGGCAAAACAAGCATCAGGTAACATGTTTTTTTAATGCTATAGATTGGTTTAAGGATTAGAATACCAAGTATCATTCACCTATTTGGTATGACTTATAATGCATCATTTTTAAGAAATTTCTAACTGAATAGTTGTTGATGGATGTACAAAATTTAAGATGGATATACAAGTATCCTTAATTTCCTTAGATATAATAAGATACTTCAGTTTGTTAGGATAAGCATATTGATATTTGAGGTTTTACAAAGCCATTTCTAGGAAATGTCATAGTGCCATTAGTATTACTGCCTCGCCTATTCACTTGGTAGGTTATGTCTTGTCATCCCTTTGAGAAGGTTGACATGCATTTACTTGTTACCTTCAGCTGTGGTACCTAGAGGGACAATACAAATTTGATAATCATCAAGAGGGGCTATACATATTTTTAATGGATTTTCCATAATGAATTCAGTGCATAGACTTCTCATCACTACTTTTTTTTAGCTTTGAAAATTCTTGTTTATTATTTTTAAGTTTAAGTTGGGTTTAGGTACGAGTGATCTTAAGGTTCGCGGATGAGCATTGGGCTATGTTTTGGGTTAGGTTTAGGGTTTGTAGGGTAAGAGGTTTGATGCCCAAGATTGTGTCGAACGAGGATTTCGACCACTAATATATATCTACCCAAACAAGTGTCCCGGTGTAGGTATGAGTGATATATGATCTTATGGTTCACGGATGAGCATTGGGCTATGATTCGATCCTAGAGTCCCGATCTCATTAACACTCATGTTAATACAAGATAGTATAGATATAGTATATATGTACTACATTTATTGATAATGTCAATATATATTCCATCCAAAAAAAGAGAGAAGATACTAAAACATGTATGTCACTTTGTTATATCTCTATATAATATTCATATTCCATTTTTTTTAATGCAAAAACCAATTGAGAGAAAAAAAAGAGATTTAGCCAAATTGAGTGAAATGCAAAGAGATTTAAACTTATATTTATATTAATTTTAAACTTATATTCATATTAAATACTCCTTTTTTTTTAGTCATTTGAGATTTTTTTTAAACATCAAATGAAAATAAACTTAAGTTTAATTTTAAACTTCAATTTTCATACCAACATTATTGTAACACACTAATTTGTCACAAAAGGAATGAAATATTAATTTGAAACTTCAATTTCCATACCAACATTATAACACATTAATTTTAAACTTAAGTTTAATTTTAAACAAAAGGAATGAAATATAAATTCACATTTGTCACAAAATATGTGGAAATCAAAATTGAAACAAAAGGTGTGGAAAATAAAAGGAAATTAAAAAACAAATATTAAATGAGTAGTGGCTCATTGGTTTATAATTAGGCAAAATTGACCGTTGGATGACAATATTAACCGTTGGATTAAACAACATCTACCGATCTACGGTCAATATAATTAGGCAAAATTGTTTTTTTTTATTTGAGCAAATTCACCCTATTAAACAAGAACCTTACAGCGATTCACAATTGTTTCTTCTCGGAGTGCAAATTCACAATTGTCGTCAGTATGTCTGTGCAACAAGCTTGCAGCGATTCTTCTCGGAGTGCAATTTCCGGGTGAAGAGGAATGCAGGATGCGCCGTCCTCGATTACGTGCCGTCATGGCCACCCTCCCTTCATACAAACTTGTAAGAGAGGAGAGAATGCCGGTAGACAATTTTATGGGTGTCCATTGTGGAAGGTTGGACAACATTGTGACTTTTTCTATTGGGCTGATGAAGCTACACCAAGTACATCGAATGTTCGGGGTGCTATGGAGAGCTTAAATGTGTTGCAAGTAGAGAATTTTATGCTCAAAGTTGTCATTGGTTTGATGTTTGTAATGGTTGTGATAATGTTGTTGAAAATGTAATGGGATGTTTTTTTTTATTGAGAAATCATGTGGTTTTTTTAGCAGGATCAATCTCTTTATATTAAATTGAGATTACCGTCCATTGGTTAAATTATAAAAAAAAAAGAAAGAACAAGGAGGGGGGAGAAGTTAAAGGGAAGCCCCGGCAGGGTTTTATGTGTTTTTTAATTATTTTCATTTCTTTTTTTTTAAACTTAAAAAACCGTTAAAGGTAAAACGAAAAAGGGGGGTGATACAAACTGCGTATTGCAAGGGAGGGAGAGAAAAAGGGGGCGATTAGGGTTTTGGGGCGATTTGGGGTTGCTTCATCTCATATCCGCCATCATCGTCGCCGGCGAACTCCACAGCAGACTACATAGCCTCACCGTCGTCGGCTGCCACAAAGCCACACCTCTTCAGCGCTTCTTCTCCAAGTTACAAGTTCTGCGTTTGAACTTCTATTTTGTTTTTAATTTCAGTTTCTTGAGTTGAGAACCAGTTTAGATTAGTAGAATCATATTAAGTTTGGGTTATATTTCAAGTTTAGGATTTGTAAATTTAGTTTGGGTTATATTTCAAGTTTAGGATTTGTAAATTTAGTGATTTGGGAATATATTGGCATTTGGATTGAGGATTTTGCGTTAGGTATTGGCAATTGGATTGATAGAGGATTTGGGGACATATTGTTTTGGGTTGGATTTCATTGGGCATATATTGACATTTTGATTGTAAGGGATTTCGATTTTTTTTCAGATTTGTCTTTGGTGTATTTTCCCTGACATACTACGTCACTTTATAGTTTTGTCTTTGGTGAAAGTAGAGTTCAATAACAGTTTATAGTTTTGTCTTTGGTGAAATTAGAGTTCCATTGGTTGAGGTTTGTTGGAAATCAATCTAATTTTGGGTTACATTTCTTGAGATCCAGTTTATATTAGAATTCTATTGTTATAACACAAACTGTATAATATTTTATTAGGATTATTTAAATTATTTGATTCGTAATCGACATATTTTTTTTATCTTGCTGCACTACAACAGTTTTGATATGGCAGCACCAGACCAACCAATCAACATAGATTCTGAATCTGATGGCTTGGAGTCAAACAACTCCGAGGAAATTGATATCGAAGTTCCTGAAGGTGAGTGATGCGTTGGTTAATGTTGGTTCATAGGCACTTTCAGTACCAAATTAGAGTATAGATCAAAATTTTTGGAATTCTTTATCTGTTGCAGAATTTCAAGAATGGTATTTAGTTGATGGATCATGGATAGAAGTGATAGGTGCAGAGAAAGACTTTTTGGGATCCTACTACCCTGGCTATATCGTCGAGAGGTACTGGCAGACGCACTATTTGGTTGAGTATGATTTTCTATTCAAGGAAGAGGACAACGACGAACCTCTCAGAGAAGTTGTTCCAGGTTGCATACTGCGTCCTACACCGCCTACAGGGGAATTTGATGATTACGAGATCGGTTACGAAGTCGATGCCTGGCACGAAGGCGGTTATTGGTCAGGTGAGATGTAACGGCCCGGAAAATAAGGATCTTCTTTCCCCTATTTGCCCTCCCTTGGGCCTAGGAAAGAAAACCTAATTATCCGAGTTACGTTTAAGAAGGCAAGGTTACCTTCCAACTAGATCTTACAACCCGAGTACGAGTCGCAAGTTTTCGCAATAAAAAGAGGCAAGGTTTAAATCAAAATACAATTCAAAAGAGTGCCACGACTGTGTCGAGTCAAGATGATGCAAAAGATTTTAAAAGAGAGAAAGTTTAGTGGTCTCTCATGTTCTCGATCTAACGCCAAAAGTCTGAACCCGCCAAGCATCCATATGAGCAAAGATAGCGGCTAACGGTTACCTGAATGTAAAAAAAAAAAAAGGGATCTGGGTCAATCATCGGGTCACTCCTGCGCGTGTGTAGACACTCTGAGAGGTATATAATAAGCATCCTATTCCTAAGTTGAAATGCGTAATGCAAAACATAAATTAAACAGATAAGCATGCGGATAGATAAATGCCAAAATAAATAAAGAAGCGCGCCAAATACAAGAAATGCCAAATAGCATGTCCCTCTAGGCTCCTAAGAATCCTATAGCAACTCATCATCAAGGAGCTACCTCACCCTACGGTGCCGGCCAACCCCACGCATTCAGCCTACTAACTATGAAAGGAAGGCAAGCAATGACACTTATATAAGGCCTAAGGCTCTAAGAGTCATAATGCACTTATTAGAAAGCCTACCGCATCATCGAGTGCAAGCAACTTTCTATACCAAAAGCCTACCGCATCATCAAGTGCAAGCAACTTTCTATATAAGCGCCAACTAGGATGACAAGAATAAATAAAAAGGTCTCATTCGATAAACACCTATAACGGCCGTTTTTCTAACAAAGACCAATAGCAAGTCATATGATTTTCGTTTTAGATCCTAAGCTTGATTCTAAGTCGTATGGTGCATGAACACTAGCCTACTATATAACACCCAGTGCATAAAGCGCCCATCATGAGTAAGTTCAAAGAACTTACCTGGAGAAGCGCAGAATCCAAGCAATACAGCAACAACAAGAAATCCAATCAAGTCACAGATCACCTAATAATTATTAATGAACATGTATAAGTCTAAGTCTAACTTTCACAAGGCAGATCAACAACACACACAAGATACACATAAATCACATATAAGTTAACCATCTCACCATCATCAACATTAATGTCTCAATTCAATTTCTCATCTCGTTTCCACAACTTGGGCATGTTCTCATCATCACATCTTACTGATATCAACATCATCATCATCATCATCACAATTACCAAGTCAAATCCAAGTTAAGTCCAAGTACGTCAATTCCAAAGATTCTAAAAGCTCTTAAATCTCAAGTTAAGTCAATGTGATATCTCAAACAATTCCGGCATAACTTATTTTATTTTAAAATCATTATTCTAATGAATTCCGACACCTTGGAAATATTTCAATTAATATATATATAATCTAAATCTAGCCACACATAACAAATCAATTAATGAAATCATCAAATAATTAATAAGTCGGCAAATAATAAGTAAATAAATAATCAAATGAATGAATGAATAAATAAATGAGTAAATAAATGGATAAATAATTTAAAATAAAAAGCGAACCGGGTTATTTAGCCAAAACCAAACCAAATCCCTGCCCCAAACCAGACCGACCCCAAAACTTCCCGGCCCTATTTTGTTTTTCAAATTTTTAAAACAACAACCAGTAAAATAATAGGCCCAACAATAGCCTCAATCTGGCCCGGCCCAATACCATCCCAACCCTCTCCTTCATTTCCCAATTCACCAAAAGATTCAACCCGATACAAGAAAAGAAAAGAGGAATTAAAGAAAGAAAGGAATAAGTTAAAGGCGGGCCCAACACTCATCAACTCCTACCTCCGATTGCGCCTCTCCTCACCCGCTCCTCCGCTCGCCTTCAACCACGACTTCCTCCGGTTCTCCATTGCTCGATTCGCTGCCCTTGCCGCTGCTCAACCCGTTGCTTAAGCCTACTCGCACCCGCAGTCCCCCTCTCTCTCCCCCTCGCACTTGTGCTCGCACTCACGCTTGCTCGCTCCCCTGTCCTCTAGTGCCCGCAGTTCCTCCCTCCTCTACCAGTCTCCCCTCCGGCCCTCCTCTCACTCACTCCGGCCATCACAAGATAAATAGAAAATCAAAAACGAGACTCAAAGGGGGGCTAGGGTGCTCACCGAGCGGAATCGGATACGACAGCTTACCGGAGGTCCTTCGAGCTCGCCGGAGACTCGGAAAAGCTTCTTGGACCGAGGTGCTTGAACCAAAACAAGGGAGGGAGGAGGCTCCGATGGCTTGGTGATTTCGGGAAGGCCCTTGGGCTGCTCGGTTTTTCTTCGTCAGATCGACGTCGGAAGAGGCGTCGGGGCTCGGATGTGCTTGCTTTGATGGATGGAGGAAGGGAAACGGGTTGTGGTTGCCTAACCTTGAGCTCGGAACAGAGCCGGAGGGGAGCTGTTCTCGGTGGAGCTCAGGGGCGCTAGAAGTGCCCGGGAATGCTCGGGTGGTGCTCGACAAACAAAGGGAAGGGAAAGGGAGAAGGAGAACCGTGCATGAGACTTTCATCTCGCACGGCTCATTTTTTTTATAACGAATCTTTGAATAAAGTAAGAAACAAAAACTAAGACAAAAGGAATGAGGAGGTATGGGGGATTGTGTGTGTTTGTTGTGGGTTGAAGAAATAGAAATAAGGGGTGAGGAAGGCTGAGATTTTTGAAATAGAAAAGGGAATGGGGGTGTGTAGAGCAGGCTGTTGTAGCTCCTACTGCTGCTACTGTCTCGTGGTAGTGCAGGGGATGGGTTCCACTATTGAAATAGGGGCTAGGGGTGAGGTGAGGGAGTTGGTGTGTAAGTTGAGTGTGAAAGTGTGTAAAAGAAACTCAAAATTAATACCCGTAAATAAATTTCGAAATCCGCTTTCCGACCTTACCCCAACGCAATTAAAATCATTTTTAAAATAAACCTTCAAATCCGAATTAGAAATGAAATCCGAAAATATTTCTAAGCCTTAAAATAATAAAGCAAAATGAATTTGTTTTTGAATTTAATTACCAAATTTATGTCGGAATTTGGTCGAAAGTAATCAACAAATCGTTTGCTCGAGGACAGAGTTATTCAAAATTTCCTGAATCCTTAGAATTCAGAACCCAATTAAATCAATATTAAGCCGAAATTAATTCTTAATTTAGAAAATAATATTTTAAAATTCCGAGTCTTTACATCATCCACCTCTAAAAACAAGTCTCGTCCCCGAGACTAAAATTACTTCAAAGTAAGAGGAGGAAGTTTTAAAATGTGAGTCCAAGGACCATGTCCAAGGATCTTGCAATCATCTCGGTTGCGTCTTCCGAGATTCTCACAACATCCTAGTCACGGTCGTGACATCTCCAATCGGTCTTGACAAGTATGCAATAAGCGCCCCTATCACATCCTCGCTTTAACTTTTTGGAAGTACCAAAACTCTAAAAGTTCTACAATATCATCACTAGGTCTTAGCAAGCACCCTACAAGCGCCCCCATAAAATGCTTGTATCTATTTCGTGAAGTATCATAGTTTTACCCGGAACTTGGAAGTTTCAAATAGGTTTCATAATCGGTAAAGATTTGCCTCAAAATTGTTGAAATTCTCGATAGCGTTTGGTCTTTTAAAATCCAAGTTAGTCCTTTTCAGTATCGTTTCAAATCCTTCAAATCCGACCTTAGTCAAGCAATTTCAGAACTCAAGAGGTGGAGTCATCCACCTCTAAGGGCTAATCCCCTGTTCTCTTCCTAGGTTCATCTTTCAGAAATCAATTTCAATTCTATCAATCTCAAGCCATATCATGAATCATAAGTCATAACTCATCAAAAGCACATCAAGGGCAACATCGTACTAGCGTCCTATTAGCAAGTCATCACACGTCAATAGTTTAATCATCAATCATAGCATCAGGTATTTAGCACACAACCATCAATCATATAAGCACAATGTCACATAGATAGACAATCAAAACGCACGTCTCAATTACGGTACATAGATTCGATTACGTCCCCAGGGTGTCAATGCATAGGGAATGTCGATTGAAACCACATCTCCGCATTTCAAGTTTAACTTATCCACAAGAATTCATCATGATAAGAGCATCATTCAATCTAATAGTCAACATCTAAACATGTCATTCATGGTATAGTCATCAATCATACGAACCAAGTCATAAGTTGCTAACACATCATAATCGTAACATCCTTAGCTCATCACCAACCATCTCAAGAAAATCTCATGTTATGAATCTCAAGATAGCATTATGCTCAACAATATGGTAGAATATCATGTATCATCAGCCAAATTATCGAGCTTCAGCATGCTAAAAATCAGAATAGGGATAATATCATGTCAGCATCATAAAAGCATATTAACAGTCAGGCTCAATGCTATGAAAGGGCATAACAAAGTGGAATAACATCTATCACCTTTATGATAACAACATGATAGGTTAAGCATGACACGTAATTATAGGATGAGCTATATTTGGGAAGCTTGCATTATAAGGAACACTAGGGATACAAGTGAAAGCATGATACAATCAAGGACAAAAGCTCAGCATAATATTTATGTGTAAGGGATATACAAACCCTTGATACATCGTGGTGGGTGATCATGCGGTGTGTCAGGTCGTATGTTCATGAAAGAATGAAAGGAGCATGGAGATAATCATGGCGTGAAAATTTGATAAGCATGCTAGGAATTAAGCATCATAGGGGCATACATCAAGTTGTAACACACATCCATCAATTAAAGAACTCATATTATCATGATATAAGAAAAGAGCCACCACACTATCATGCGCCTAATTAAGAAGAGGACATCAACATGTGGGGACCTAACATGTGACATATGCATTCACTCAATCACTAGTACGACAATGCATGAAGCCAAATCATTCATATTGTGGCGACATAGAAATATGAAAGGGATATAGAGAATACAACACGAGCCTAGAGCAATGTGGCTAAACATTGATATAACAATATATAAACATGAGTTTATCTCAATGGTCATCTGGGTATGACATGCTAGGAACACAATAACACATCAAGTCATGCAATCAGAGAGAGAGGGCTACCATCATAACCACACTGAATTTTTGCTCGAGGAACTAGCACTCAACACAGAATCAATAGACAGAACTAGCACTCAGCACAGAATCAATGGACAATAATTAATTTGATAGTTTATATAACACCACAAGCTATCTAGAAGCCGCCCTTCGAGGGACGACTGATCGGAGGGGGTAACTACCTCTCGATCTCTACATCCTAACCTCGGTACTCCAACCACCACGGTGCAAACTCCTTGGAGTCTTCTAGGCCCATCTGTAAAGTATAAGCTATGTTTCACCTACCCATTCCCCAAGTCTACATCCGTAAGGGATGAGTTATCTCCTCGTTCTACCCCAGCGATCCTATCTCTCAACTAAAAGATCCTACCGGTTTTATTCTGAAATTCGCTTTGCCCTTTTTGAAATAATTTTGAAACTTCTTTAAAATAAGAAATCGGTGGGCGATTTTGAAATCATTTTGCAACTCATATGTACTCGGATTGAGCAACCTAGGCTATGATACCACTTCTGTAACGGCCCGGAAAATAAGGATCTTCTTTCCCCTATTTGCCCTCCCTTGGGCCTAGGAAAGAAAACCTAATTATCCGAGTTACGTTTGAGAAGGCAAGGTTACCTTCCAACTAGATCTTACAACCCGAGTACGAGTCACAAGTTTTCGCAATAAAAAGAGGCAAGCTTTAAATCAAAATACAATCCAAAAGAGTGCCACGAATGTGTCGGGTCAAGATGATGCAAAAGATTTTAAAAGAGAGAAAGTTTAGTGGTCTCTCAAGTTCTCGATCTAACGCCAAAAGTCTGAACCCGCCAAGCATCCATATGAGCAAAGATAGCGGCTAACGGTTACCTGAATGTAAAAAACGAAGGGGATCTGGGTCAATCATCGGGTCACTCCTGCGCGTGTGTAGACACTCTGAGAGGTATATAATAAGCATCCTATTCCTAAGATGAAATGCGTAATGCAAAACATAAATTAAACAGATAAGCATGCGGATAGATAAATGCAAAAATAAATAAAGAAGCGCGCCAAATACAAGAAATGCCAAATAACATGTCCCTCTAGGCTCCTAAGAATCCTATAGCAACTCATCATCAAGGAGCTACCTCACCCTACGGTGCCGGCCAACCCCACGCAACGAGCCTACTAACTATGAAAGGAAGGCAAGCAATGACACTTATATAAGGCCTAAGGCTCTAAGAATCCTAATGCACTTATTAGAAAGCCTACAGCATCATCGAGTGCAAGCAACTTTCTATACCAAAAGCCTACCGCATCATCGAGTGCAAGCACCTTTCTATATAAGCGCCAACGAGGATGACAAGAATAAATAAAAAGGTCTCATCCGATAAATACCTATAACGGCCGTTTTTCTAACAAAGACCAATAGCAAGTCATATGATTTCCGTTTTAGATCCTAAGCTTGATTCTAAGTCGTATGGTGCATGAACACTAGCCTACTATATAACACCCAGTGCATAAAGCGCCCATCATGAGTAATTTCAAAGAACTTACCTGCAGAAGCGCAGAATCCAAGCAATACAGCAACAACAAGCAATCCAATCAAGTCACAGATCACCTAATAATTATTAATGAACATGTATAAGTCTAAGTCTAACTTTCACAAGGCAGATCAACAACACACACAAGATACACATAAATCACATATAAGTTAACCATCTCACCATCATCAACATTAATGTCTCAATTCAATTTCTCATCTCGTTTCCACAACTTGGGCATATTCTCATCATCACATCTTACTTATATCAACATCATCATCATCATCATCACAATTACCAAGTCAAATCCAAGTTAAGTCCAAGTACGTCAATTCTAAAGATTCTAAAAGCTCTTAAATCTCAAGTTAAGTCAATGTGATATCTCAAACAATTCCGGCATAACTTATTTTATTTTAAAATCATTATTCTAATGAATTCTGACACCTTGGAAATATTTCAATTAATATATATATAGAATCTAAATCTAGCCACACATAACAAATCAATTAATGAAATCATCAAATAATTAATAAGTCAGCAAATAATAAGTAAATAAATAATCAAATGAATGAATGAATAAATAAATGAGTAAATAAATGGATAAATAATTTAAACCAAAAACCGAACCGGGTTATTTAGCCAAAACCGAACCAAATCCCTGCCCCAAACCAGACCGACCCCAAAACTTCCCGGCCCTATTTTGTTTTTCAGATTTTTAAAACAACAACCAGTAAAATAATAGGCCCAACAATAGCCTTAATCTGGCCAGGCCCAATACCATCCCAACCCTCTCCTTCATTTCCCAATTCACCAAAAGATTCAACCCGATACAAGAAAAGAAAAGAGGAATTAAAGAAAGAAAGGAATAAGTTAAAGGCGGGCCCAACACTCATCATCTCCTACCTCCGACTGCGCCTCTCCTCACTTGCTCCTCCGCTCGCCTTCAACCACGACTTCCTCCGGTTCTCCATTGCTCGAGTCGCTGCCCTCGCCGCTGCTCAACCCGTTGCTTAAGCCTTCTCGCACCCGCAGTCCCCCTCTCTCTCCCCCTCGCACTTGTGCTCGCACTCACGCTCGCTCGCTCCCCTGTCCTCTAGTACCCGCAGTCCCTCCCTCCTCTACCAGTCTCCCCTCCGGCCCTCCTCTCACTCACTCCGGCCAACACAAGATAAATAGAAAATCGAAAACGAGACTCAAAGGGGGGCTAGGGTGCTCACCGAGCGGAATCGGATGCGACAGCTTACCGGAGGTCCTTCGAGCTCGCCGGAGACTCGGAAAAGCATCTTGGACCGAGGTGCTTGAACCAAAACAAGGGATTGAGGAGGCTCCGACGGCTTGGTGATTTCGGGAAGGCCCTTGGGCTGCTCGGTTTTGCTTCGTCAGATCGACGTCGGAAGAGGCGTGGGGGCTCGGATGTGCTTGCTTTGATGGATGGAGGAAGGGAAACGGGTTGTGGTTGCCTAACCTTGAGCTCGGAACAGAGCTGGAGGGGAGCTGTTCTCGGTGGAGCTCAGGGGCGCTAGGAGTGCCTGGGAATGCTCGGGTGGTGCTCGGCAAACAAAGGGAAGGGAAAGGGAGAAGGAGAAGGGTGAAGTGCCGACAAAAACAGGAGTTGGGAGGTCCCTGCGGTGGTTCGAAGCAAGGGAGTAAGGCAGATGGTTTGAAGACAAAAGGAATGAGGAGGTATGGGGGATTGTGTGTGTTTGTTGTGGGTTGAAGAAATAGAAATGAGGGGTGAGGAAGGCTGAGATTTTTGAAATAGAAAAGGGAATGGGGGTGTGTAGAGCAGGATGTTGTATCTCCTACTGCTGCTACTGTCTCGTGGTAGTGCAGGGGATGGGTTCTACTATTGAAATAAGGGCTAGGGGTGAGGTGAGGGAGTTGGTGTGTAAGTTGAGTGTGAAAGTGTGTAAAAGAAACTCAAAATTAATACCCGTAAATAAATTTTGAAACCCGCTTTCCGACCTTACCCCAACGCAATTAAAATCATTTTTAAAATAAACCTTCAAATCCGAATTAGATAATGAAATCCGAAAATATTTCTAAGCCTTAAAATAATAAAGCAAAATGAATTTGTTTTTGAATTTAATTACCAAATTTATGTCGAAATTTAGTCGAAAGAAATCAAACAAATCGTTTGCTCGAGGACAGAGTTATTCAAAATTTCCTGAATCCTTAGAATTCAGAACCCAATTAAATCAATATTATGCCGAAATTAATTCTTAATTTAGAAAATAATATTTAAAATTCCGAGTCTTTACATGAGATCACCAAGGTCGAGGTCAACAGGAGGACCAAGAGGTTTGAAGTTTTCTTTCCATTGACTGGTGATAGAAAGCGTTATCCTGTCTATGATCTGCGACCGCATTTGGAGTATCACACCGGGGAAGATGGAAGGTGGTATGGCCAAGACAAATATGCCTTCTTGTGGGCTATTTAGTAACTTCTAATGTGGAAATCTGCTGCTGTAAAGCTTGTAACAGTTTGCATTTTGTAAAGACTTCTAATCTAATGACTTGTTAATGGTTTGTAATCTGCTGGAGAAAAGCTTGTGACAGCTTGTAATGGTTTGTATTTCCGGATACACTAATGGGCGGGGAGTATTGGGCCGGATTTTGTGTTTTGTAATGGCTTAGCATAATGCTTAAGGTGGGCTTCAACTAACAACACATTCCTAAAACAGGATTTAACTACCTTTAAGGTAATGCAAGATTATTCAAACAAGTAATTCATAAAACGACATCATAAAACTTCCTCATAAAACAGTCATAAAAGTCATTAACATCCATAACATGCATAAACATCCATAACACTTTGAATCACACAATTAGCTTTGTCATCGCTCTCTTTTTGCTCTGTCATCGCCCTATTTTTTGGTAGTAAGGCATGTCATCTCTCCCTGCTCTGTTTGGTAGTAAGGTCTGCCATCCTTCTCCCTCTGATTCATGAATTAACACTTTGAATCACACAATTAGCTTTGTTTGGTGCGACAGTTAACGTGTTTTCTCAATCTGTTAGTAAAGGGACGTTTTCCGCTTAGGGTTTCACCCTTTGTACGCTGGTTTTAGGGTCCTTCTCTCTCTCTACTGGTTGCTAGAGCAACGATTGCAAATCCTATCACGCTGGTGGTGCAACGCTCTCCCTCCTTCCTTCTCTAATCGTACATCTCTGCTGAGCGAATCCCGCGCTCTGGTTCTGCTTAACAGGTCTTCAGCTAACTTGAAAGGTTATCACTTTTCCTCTCTTTTTCCCTTGGCTCCAATAGGTGTTTTTGGATAGTGGATCTCGAGAATTTGTTAGTGATTTTGTTGAATTGTGAATTGTGAATTTATGGTGAATTGTTAAGGTGCCTAGTTGTGAATTTTGGAAATTTGTGCTATCGAAATAAGCTGTTATATATTGACCTAAGATCTAGAGTGATTTTCTTATTGATGGAAGGGGTTTTGTGGTGTTGCAGCTTTGTTTAATACTACATGCTTCTGGTCACCAATTTAGAGTTCTTGTCTATGTGGACGTTGGATAATGTTCATTAAGCTTCGGTTGGCAAAACAAGCATCAGGTAACATGCTTTTTTTAATGCTATAGATTGCTTTAAGGATTAGAATACCAAGTATCATTCACCTATTTGGTATGACTTATAATGCATCATTTTTAAGAAATTTCTAACTGAATAGTTGTTGATGGATGTACAAAATTTAAGATGGATATACAAGTATCCTTAATTTCCTTAGATATAATAAGATACTTCAGTTTGTTAGGATAAGCATATTGATATTTGAGGTTTTACAAAGCCATTTCTAGGAAATGTGATAGTGCCATTAGTATTACTACCTCGCCTATTCACTTGGTAGGTTATGTCTTGTCATCCCTTTGAGAAGGTTGACATGCATTTACTTGTTACCTTCAGCTGTGGTACCTAGAGGGACAATACAAATTTGATAATCATAAAGAGGGGCTATACATATTTTTAATGTAGTTTAAATGCATGCTACATTAGTTGTCTCCAATACAACTATCATATTTGACTGAAATATTTGAGGCATACCTTCATTTACAGGCCGTCCCTAGCTACTTCCTATGTTGAAAGAGATAGCTTTATACACTGCTTCAAAACATTTTGAATGGTGGATATACAAATATTTGAGGTATCTTCTACTCTCTACTTTCTACTGTTAATCATTAATCAAAACTTTCGACGCTTGGACTCCTTGGAGACATGACATATACTTCCAACTAGCTTGATTGCAATTTTGGTTCTATTGTTGCATTTTGTAATGTCATTTATGTTTATTAGCAGGTTATCAAATAAAAGCTCGAAAAGGAGGGGATATATAGGATGTGTTTTGTTGATGCCTCATGAGACAATAAATATCTTGTTGTTTTTGTTTTTCAGGATTTAGGAGCTCATTTTCGCATAACTTTGGCAGGTGTGCCTTTGGTGTCCTTATCCAGGTTCGATGGGGAGCTCACACATTTGATGCTCTAGTGATTGGTGAATTTTTTGCATCAGGCTTTTAGTTTAACTCTATGATTGTCATAGTTTTCCTCTAATGTTGTTAAGTTGGTATATATTGTAATGTCATTTATGTTTATTGGTAGGTTATCACTTGTATTTTAAACAAGTATTATTGTATGGGTTATTGATTAATTAGTACAGGAAGGATTTAAAAAAATGGAGCTTTTGACCCTGGTATTTTTCCAAAAAAAAAATATCAGGGCAGAGAGCTCCCTATTTTTTTTTAAATCACTCTATTTCTCGGGAGTTTTTTAAAAAAACTCCCGAGATAGGTTGTTAGGAGTTTTTTCCAAAACTCTCGATAGAGGTAGAAGTAGGTCGGCTTTTCGGAAAACACCATATCTCGGGAGTTTTTATAAAACTCCTGACCGAAAATGATCTCTCAGGAGTTTTTAAAAAACTCCCGAGAGACATCTATCAGCTAGGGGAATAAAAGGAGTTGGAAAACTCCCTTCCGCTTCACAAAAAAACTCCTGAAATACGCCTAATCTGTACTAGTGGGGGCTTAACATTATATATAAGGGATGAAAGTATAAAATTTAACCCGTTGTTCAAAAACATAACGGATTAAGTATTCAGGGTTTTGTATCAATTTACTATTGGTACTAATTTTTTGAACGACTAACTTTAATCACTAAAATATTATAAAATATATATATATATATATATATATGAATATATACTTAATGATAAAATTTAATCTATAGGTCGGAATAAGGGCATTGAATATCAAATTTATATGATGTAATTTTCTTATTCTTTTCCTAGTTTTTTTTTTCCATCAAACAAAATTATTTTATCGCTAAACAAAGTAATGTGTATAATAAAATATCTCTCTATATATAAAAGTATATATCATAATAAAATATCATATATTTATAATTTTACCCATAAGAAGTAAAAGAATAAATTAATAGTTATCAGACGTGTCAAGAGTTTTCATATAGACTACCTTCAATACATCACTCTATATGAGTCAAATAAGATCCTCACCAAGTTAATCGTGTGTTAGCTAATAGCTAATCAACATCAGATGGATAACTAATTTTATCACGGGACAAATAGGATTTCAAACCATACACAATAAATTAGTTACAATTTGATAAAATTTTATAACGTTTTAAAATAAATTTTACAACCATAAAATCAATTTATGTGAGTGCAAAAAAAAATGTGTGCACGTATAAATTAATTAATGATAATAATACAAATACACATATAGAGAGTAAAAAATTACTACATGAAATTAAGTATAACTTATACTTAATTTCATGCATATTGCATGGGAAAGTAGTTAGGGTTTGTAATTTGTTAAGTTTGAATTTTTTTTCAATATATTCACTAAAAAATATTAATTTACTAAAATATTTACAAGTCCAAAATATTTACAAAAATATTCATTATTTTCAGCTTTTTCAGAGAAACGCGGTTTTAAACCGCGTTTCTTGCACAAATCATTAATTTCAACCTGGCGACAAGGATGAATTATAGTTTACTATAAAAACGCGGGTTGAAGCCGCGTTCTTTCATAGTTATGGAATAAAATGCCCTTTCAGCCCTCATTTAATTTAAATAAAAAAACCAAAAAAAAAATTGTAACGCGCGGCTTCAAGCCGCGCTTTATGAGTAAATTGAATCACAAAACAACAGCGGCAAAGCTGGGTTGCAGAGGAGGGGGCCGAACTCCGAAGCCGATCAGTCGTCGTGGATGAGCTACAGGGGATCGAACAAAAGCGAAGGAGGGGTAACTCTCGAACGAGGCGGTGTGGTCGAGGGCTACCAAGGTGGGGAGGAAAGAGATCGAAGAGGGTGGTGGTGGCGATGTCGTGGCGGCCGGATTTCTCTCCGACGGGAAGCTCTTGAACGATGCGACGTAGTCGAGGGTGGTGGAGGCGGGGAAGAAGGGGTCGAAGAGGGTGGTGGAGACGTCGGGGGCATGGTTGCGCTAATAAGGACGGAAGCGCCGCCGCGCCGGAGAATCAGATATCGTGGGGATGAGGGGCGGATATATGCAGCAGTGGAGATGTTAGCCCTCTCCCCTCCGCCGGAGTCATTCATGGGATCAAACCATCTCCAAATTGGATCCCAACTGGCAACAAGATGAAGCCAATAGCAACTTGGATCCCGGCCGGTTCAAAACAAATTGGGTCCCCGAAACTGTTACCCCTCCTAAGTCCCAATTTACACGTAAAGCGCGGTTTCAACCCGCGCTTTACAATTTTTTTTTTGTTTTTTTTTAAATTTAAATTAAAAGAGGACTCAAATGGTATTTTAACCCAAAATTATGAAAAAATGCGGTTTCAACCCGCGTTTTTATAGTAAAATATAATTTTTTTCTTACCGCCAGGTTGAAATTGATTATTTGTATAAGAAACGCGGTTTAAAAGCGCGTTTCTTTGAAAAAGATAAAAATAGTGAATATTTTTATAAATATTTTGAACTTGTGAATATTTTAGTAAATTAATATTTTTTAGTGAATATTTTGAAAAAAAAAATTCAAAATATGGTGTATTATTTACATCAAAAGAAGAGAATAAGGCATTAATGCTAGTTATTAGAAAAAAAAATTAAAATGACTGACTTAGTTTTGTGTGATTGTTTTTTCCTATTAATTACACCAAAAAGGTAGGTGAGTATACTTACCCATATGTAAGTGAAGCATTTTCCGTCAAATAATATTATACTTATTAATAATAAAATAATATTATACTTATTAATAATAAATATAATATTATTAATAAAAAAGAGACAAATATGCAGCTTTTTTAAAAAGAGACAAATGTGCAGCTTTTTTAAAAAGCAAAGTAAGCTAGCTTCCACACGCAATCACCAAAGCAAAGGCAACGACAACACCACATGCAAAAGCAACTAGGCTAAATAAAAAAGAGACAAATGTGCAGCTTTTTTAAAAAGCAAAGTAAGCTAGCTTCCACACGCAATCACCAAAGCAAAGGCAACGACAACACCACATGCAAAAGCAACTAGGGCCCACACCACCATGACATCATGAAGCACACTACCAACCTAGCATGTGACAAGCCGACGGCATAAGCACCGTACCAGCTACACCCTACCCGCTGCTTCACACGCACACACCAACCATTGGAAGGAAACAAATGCACCTCACCCACGCACAAGACCCAGCAACATTAACGGCACAACCAGCCCAGACCCCGGAACTTGCAACGCGTTCAATCCGAATCCAAAAGATAGTGCCAGCAACAGGACAAAAGGGGCGGAGCGAACAAATGCACCGAGCCCACATGAGCGAGACAAAACCATTTGCAGAAGCACCAATGAACCACCACATGAGGGACAAGAAACAAGAACCAACCACCGCAAGCACCATTCCTGGGCAGCCTGCATTCAGCCCATTTCAGATGGTAGGAGCCAAGAAGGGGGGAAGCAATGACGGGCCACTCGAACCAGCCCCAAACCACACATCACTACTCTCATTAAACCAACCAAAGACCGAACAAGAAGACATCGAACCACTCCTTTCCACACTTTCCAACAGCACCTCCCCCACCCAGAAAAAACACACCCCCGACGTCGAAAAGGGCCAAGAGAAAGACAAGATACTCACTGGGAAAAATTGCTACCCAGGAACCTAGGGGCACCATAAACGAAGAGCGCCCAGCTCACTAGATTCACACCACCGCACTAGTGACGGAGAACCCCATCCGGCCTCGGCCACCACAAAGTAGGGCGGTGAATAAACGGGGAAGAAGCAAAAGAAAGCCACAAGAGCAGCCTTCCCCACTGATGCGAAACCATCAAAGATACCTCCGGAACCTCCGGATACATCTATTCTCAAATGTGGTTCAATTTCAAGAGGAGTTGTTAAAGACTTACCTATGTTCTTCTCTTTCTCTTGTTGTTACCCTCGGCGCCTACACCAAGAGCCTCGACGTCGAGACCTGAAGATGTTATTTGCTTACTGTTGGTCTCGACGCCGACACCACACCCTCGACGCCGAGACCTAGGGTTGCTCAAAAAGGGAACCGACCCGAAAACCAACCCGTAACCGAACCGAAAATCCGGTTTCGGTCCGGCCCGAAAATATTTCGGTTCGGACTACTGTCAACAAAAAAATTAATTTCGGTTTCGGGCCGAAAACCGGAACCGAACCGAAAAAACCGGTTTCGGCTCGAATGAACCGTATGGAAAGACAGTGAGTTGCTATGTTATATACACACATTTAATGTACACATAATACAGTACGTGTATATACATACAATATAATATTACAGTACATGTAGTATATATTAGTGTAATATTACGTATAATATTACAGTAAGTTTAATATATATAGTGTATATATATAATATTATAGTACATGTAGCATATATTAGTGTAATATTACGTATAATAATACAGTAGGTTTAATATATAGAGTGTATATATATTATTATATATATATTAATATACATATATAGATATTAATATATATTACATTATATATATATATTATATCCAATGTGTAATTTATATTCAAAAAAAGTTCAATCCAAATTGTAAGAGTTCGGTTTTTTCGGGCCACAGACCGAAAAAATCGAAAACCGAATAATCGGTTTCGGGCTGGGCGTTTAGTTTTCATATGGGCCGAAATTATCAAGTGTTGGAACCCTAATTTTCATTGTTATTTTTAGTATCTCTTTTACTTAAGTTATTTTATGTAATTTTAGGAGTTTATTTTAATTAGTCTTTTATTTATTATTTTCATCTAATATCAGCCTAGGGTTCTATTTAAGCGGCTGATCTCCATTGTCAAACTCAGACGTCTCTTTGAATGAAAATCAGTTTGTGTTGAAACACATTGAGTGAAAGTCAATTGATTCGAAGCGTGGCTCATCGATTGCAAATTGGTATTGATCTCAGCTTGGTTTGCTTTGAGTTCATCAACCTCGCGAGAGCTTGGTGATCCTGGTATCCACGAGCCCCCTCCTTGTGCCTCCAAGTTGTCCGCTTGGTTGTGTAGGGTTGTAGAGACGGGTTGTGTAGTCATTGGTGCTTGGTTCCTACCCTCAACAGAGGTCTGGGGTCTTCATCTCGTTCTACATAGATCGACTCAGTCCTTATCGGTCGTGTCTTTGGTTGATCGAGTCTTTACATTCAATTTCAGTCGAGTCTTGTTTCTTTCAGTCTAATCGATATCGAGTCTGCTGCGTTTGTCCTTGTTCTTGTCAACATCGAGTTGTTCTTGGTGTTCTTGAGTCCTTCTTGATGCGTTCTTGAACTTTCTTGTTGAGTCTTGTTTGATTCTTGAGTTTCTTGTTTGATTGTCGAAGATCGGGACATCCTACGGCTTACCCCGTATCAAATTGGCATAAGAGCTTAGGTTTCCGACATCAAAGTTGTGTCTTTTTCTTTTTGTTCATCATAAAAACACAAAATTCACAAAAAATAGAGTCTTTATTAGTTTTGGTCATTTACTTCTTCTTCTGAATTTTGATTACTACTAACCTTTATTGTTTGTGATTGTTGTGGTTGCTTAGCCTAAACTCAAAGCCAAAACCGAGACCAGCAACCTTGAGGCCGAAATCTTCCTTGTGTAGTCGACATCAGTCCATTGAGGAAGAACCCTAGTCGACAGCCCTTGTTCAAGGTCCTAGTCGGCAGCCTCCAAACAAAAGAAACCCTAATCCTAGTTTGTTGCTTCTATCTTTTGATCTATCTTGATCTATCTATTTTTGCCTTATTGAATTTCTGATTTTTGGTAGATATAATTCATTTTATCTGTCATAGATTATAAAGGCATAGATAGATATACTTACCAAAGTTAGCCAAACCATCATCTATATCTATCATTCTAGGGCTGATTTTATTTTATTCACCTAAGTTTATTTATTTTCGTTTTCCCCTTTATTTTTGCTGTAAATTCTTGCAGTAGGTTATGAAAAAAAAGGAGTACGAAAATTCAAAAAAAAAATCAAAGGCTTGAACCTTGGGAGGATAAAATTCACCTAGGGGTAAAAGTAAGCTAGAAAAAAAAAATCAGATTCGAAAAATTCAAAAAAAAAAGAGAAGAAGAAAGTTATTGATCATCTTTGAGTTGTTTGTTGATCTTGTGATTGATTGTTCATCTACTGCAAGAAACTTCAAGGAATCTTCTTTGTGGCGAAATTCAGCCCTAGATCACATACATTGCCTCCTAAACACAACCTTGAAACCCTAACTTTGCAACTACAACATCCTTACTTAGGGTTACAATCAAAAGAGGTAAATTGATCAAAGGTTTTTTCTTTTCTTTTCTTTTTCCACAAAAAAAAAAAATCAATCTTTAATTTGTTCTACATTGCTTGTGTCGAGTGCTCCTCACCATTGTCGAGTGCTCCTTTGCTGTTGTCGAGTGCTCATCACCATTGTCGAGTACTCCCCTGGCTTGGGTCGAGTTGTCCTTAGACATTGTCGAGTGCCTTAATTGCTTGTCGAGTGTGCAGTCCATTGATTCATTCATTTTCCTTGATCTCTCATAGTATATACCTTGTGTTGCTAAGTCCTAGCTTGAGTATTGATTTGCCCAAGGCGGATTGAAACAACAAGTGTGACATACCAATTAGAGAGGGAGTGTGAGTGATACACTTGTGAGTTTGTTTATATTTTACTAACCTTCACATAGTTCTTTGTTTGTCTTTAATTATTTGCAATGTCTAATAACCAGGGCAACAACGGTAACCATGGTAACAACAGCGCCAAATATATGTTCAGTACCTCGACCACACTACCTCCTGAGGTATTAAACATGTACAATGCCATCATGGAGAACTTGGCTAAGATAGATAAAAGCTTGACGGCAATATAGCTTAAGCATTTTGAATTGGCTCTAACACGGTGCCCGGACAAGGAGTCCCACCTAGAGATGTAGTGCCATCTAATGAAAGGGAAGAAACTCATCCTATTCCTCCTAATAATGTTAACCAACTTAATGTTTCTCCTAGCATAGATAATCAACTTGTTAATGAAATTAAAGAGCATATTAATAATGACCAAGATGTTAATTTACTTGCCTATGATCATGAAGATTGCATTGAATATGAGCATGAAGATTCTTTAATTGTTAGTAAAGTTTTAAGTGTTCAACCTATGCCTTGTGATGATAATCAAAGAGAAGATTTGTGTCATACTAAATGCTTAGAAAAAGGCGAAATTTGTAATATGATCATTGATGTTGAAAATAGTTGTAATATTACTAGCCTTGAAATGACTGAAAATCCAGCCTTGAAAAAGGAAGAAAACTTGCTAGCCTTTGATGGAAACATAAGATAAATGAACAAGCTAAAGTGCATATTAAGTTAGAACATTATGAAGATGATATGAAATATGAATTGTGCACTAATCAAGTTTCTTTTCTTGGTTTTGTAGTGAGCTCTAATGGTCTACAAGTTGATGAAGCCAAGATCAAAGCCATCGAGGAGTGGCCAACCCCAACAGCAATTGGTCATGTGAGGAGTTTCCATGGACATGTGGTATTCGACCCAGGAGCTCGTGTCGGTGCATTGGCGAAATCTTATGCGACCTTGGATTCGAGGTCGAATCCTTTTCAAGAAAGGGAGACTGATGCGGGACCATCAAAGATACCTCTGGAACCTCCGGATACATCTATTCTCAAATGGGGTTCAATTTCAAGAGGAGTCGTTGAAGACTTACCTATGTTCTTCTCTTGTTGTTGCCCTCGGCGTCGACACCAGGATCCTCGACGCCGAGACCTAAAGATGTTATTTGCTTACTGTTGGTCTCGACTCCGACACCAGACCCTCGACGCCCTGACCTGGACATTTAGTTTTCATATGGGCCCAAATAATCAAGTGTTGGAACCCTAATTTTCATTGTTATTTTTAGTATCTCTTTTACTTAAGTTATTTTAGGTAATTTCAGGAGTTTATTTTAATTAGTCTTTTATTTATTATTTTCATCTAATATCAGCCTAGGGTTTAAGCGGTTGATCACTGATGCGGGACCATCATAGATACCTTCGGAACCTCCGGACACATCTATTCTCAAATGGGGTTCAATTTCAAGAGGAGTCGTTGAAGACTTACCTATGTTCTTCTCTTGCTGTTGCCCTCGGCGCCGACACCATAACCCTCGACGCCGAGACCTGAAGATGTTATTTGCTTACTGTTGGTCTCGACCCCGACACTAGACCCTCGACGCCGAGACCTGGGCGTTTAGTTTTCATATGGGCCAAAATTATCAAGTGTTGGAACCCTAATTTTCATTGTTATTTTTAGTATCTCTTTTACTTAAGTTATTTTAGGTAATTTTAGGAGTTTATTTTAATTAGTCTTTTATTTATTATTTTCATCTAATATCAACCTAGGGTTCTATTTAAGCGGCTGATCTCCATTGTCAAACTCAGACGTCTCTTTGAATAAAAATCAGTTTGTGTTAAAACACATTGAGTGAAAGTCAATCGATTCGAAGCGTGGCTCATCGATTGCAAATTGGTATTGATCTCAGCTTGGTTTGCTTTGAGTTCATCAACCTCGTGAGAGCTTGGTGATCCTGGTATCCACGAGCGCCCTCCTTGTGCCTCCAAGTTGTCCGCTTGGTTGTGTAGGGTTGTAGAGACGGGTTGTGTAGTCGTTGGTGCTTGGTTCCTACCCTCCACGGAGGCCTGGGGTCTTCATCTCGTTCTACATAGATCGACTCAGTCCTTATCGGTCGTGTCTTTGGTTGATCGAGTCTTTACATTCAATTTCAGTTGAGTCTTGTTTCTTTGAGTCTAATCGATATCGAGTCTGCTGCGTTTGTCCTTGTTCTTGTCAACATCGAGTTGTTCTGGGTGTTCTTGAGTCCTTCTTGTTTCGTTCTTGAACTTGCTTGTTGAGTCTTGTTTGATTCTTGAGTTTATTGTTTGATTGTCGAAGATCGGGCCATCCTACGGCTTACCCCGTATCACCTACCAAGTAGATCTGATCAATAAGGAAGGAACAAGGATAGAAGAACAGATCCTAGCAATCCACACCCAAAGAGACAAGATCCGACCCAAGACTCATAAACAAAACTCAAAGTTATGAGGCATCCAAAGAACCCGCAGCCAAGATGAACTCGATAGAGACCTAACCCCCAAACAAACCCAATCAAAAGGAATGAAAGAGACACTAAATATAAACATCTAAATCCAAACCAACAGCGGGTCAGCTCCGACATTAGATTACACCCACAAAACAATATAGATTTAACACACCGTGAGTGGAGGAGATGGGAGAAACAAGAAAGACCAGGAGAGAGGGGAAACACACTCAACCCCAAAAGAGAGTTTCTCTCACAAGAATTTCTCACTCAACCTAAAAACTAAGCTCCCATTATGACCTATATACCATATAAACATGATTGTGAAACATTTGGGCGAAAACAACACAGTTTTGGTGGATAAAGAAATGTGATGCCAATATGGTCACTTTTGGTCCGAAAATTTAACGGAAATCTTTTCGTGTATAAAGCCCCCATTATGAACTATACACCATATATACATGTTTGGGACACATTTGAGCGAAAACAACACCCTTTTCGTGGATAAAGAAAGGTGACGCCGATATGGTCACTTTTGGTCCGAAATTTCACGGAAAGCTTTTCGGGCACAAAGCTCTTATTATGACCTATACACCATATATAAATGTTTGGGACATATTTGAGAGAAAACAACACAGTTTTGGTGGATAAAGAATGGTGACGCCGATATGGTCACTTTTGGTGCGAAAATTTCACGGAAAGCTTTTTGTCCGAAAATTTCATGGAAAGTTTTTCGCGCACAAAGCTCCCATTATGACCTGTACACCATATAAACATGTTTAAGACACATTTGAGCGAAAACAACACAGTTTTGGTGGATAAAGACAGGTGATGCCGATATGGTCACTTTTTGTCCAAAAATTTCACGAAAAGCTTTTCGTGTAAAAAGCTCCCTTTATGACCTATACACCATAAAAACATGTTTCCGAAACATTTGAGTGAAAACAAGACACTTTTGGTGGATAAAGAAAGGTGACGCCGATATGGTCACTTTTAGTCCGAAAATTTCAAGGAAAGCTTTTTGTCCGAAAATTTCATGGAAAGCTTTTCGCGCACAAAGCTTCCATTATGACCTATACACCATATGAACAGGTTTGAAGCACATTTGAGTGAAAACAACACACTTTTGGTGGAAAAAGAAAGGTACGCCGATATGGTCACTTTTGGTCCGAAAATTTCGAGGAAAGCTTTTTGTCCGAAAATTTCATGGAAAGCTTTTCGTGCACAAAGCTCCCATTTTGAACTATACACCATATAAACATGTTTGTGACACATTTCAGCGAAAACAACACAGTTTTGGTGGATAAAGAATTGTGACGCCGAGATGGTCACTTTTGGTCCGAAAATTTCACGAAAAGCTTTTCATGTACAAAGCTACCATTATGAACTATACACCATATATACATGTTTGGGACATATTTGAGCGAAAACAACACACTTTTGGTGGATAAAGAAATATGACGCCGATATGGTCACTTTTGGTCCGAAATTTCACGGAAAGCTTTTCGCGCACAAAGCTCCCATTATGACCTATACACCATATAAACATGTTTGGGACACATTTAACTGAAAACACCACACTTTTGGTGGATAAACGAAGGTGACACCAATATGGTCATTTTTGGTCCGAAAATTTCACGGAAAGCTTTTTGTCCGAAAATTTCATGGAAAGTTTTTCGCGCACATATCTCCCATTATGACCTATACACCATATAAACATGTTTGGGACACATTTGAGCGAAAACAACACACTTTTGGTGGATAAAGAAAGGTGACACCGATATGGTCACTTTTGGTCCGAAAATTTCACGGAAACCTTTTAGCGCACAAACCTCCCATTATGACCTATACACCATATAAACATAATTGTGAAACATTTGGGCGAAAACAACACAGTTTTGGTGGATAAAGAAATGGGACGCCGATATGGTCACTTTTCGTCCGAAAATTTCACGGAAATCTTTTCGTGTACAAAGCTCCCATTATGAACTATACACCATATATACATGTTTGGGACACATTTGAGAGAAAGCAACACAGTTTTGGTGGATAAAGAATGGTGACGCCGATATGGTCACTTTTGGTGCGAAAATTTCACGGAAAGCTTTTCGTCTACAAAGCTCCCGTTATGACCTATACACCATATAAAAATGTTTTGGACACATTTGAGTGAAAACAACACACTTTTGGTGGATAAAGAAAGGTGACGCCGATATGGTCACTTTTTGTCCGAAAATTTCACGGAAAGCTTTTCGCGCACAAAGCTCCCATTATGACCTATACACCATATAAACATGTTTGTGAAACATTTGAGCGAAAACAACACAGTTTTGGTGGATAAAGAATTGTGACGCCGAGATGGTCACTTTTGGTCCGAAAATTTCACGAAAAGCTTTTCATGTACAAAGCTACCATTATGAACTATACACCATATATACATGTTTGGGACATATTTGAGCGAAAACAACACACTTTTGGTGGATAAAGAAATATGACGCCGATATGGTCACTTTTGGTCCGAAATTTCACGGAAAGCTTTTCGCGCACAAAGCTCCCATTATGACCTATACACCATATAAACATGTTTGGGACACATTTAACTGAAAACACCACACTTTTGGTGGATAAACGAAGGTGACACCAATATGGTCATTTTTGGTCCGAAAATTTCACGGAAAGCTTTTTGTCCGAAAATTTCATGGAAAGTTTTTCGCGCACATATCTCCCATTATGACCTATACACCATATAAACATGTTTGGGACACATTTGAGCGAAAACAACACACTTTTGGTGGATAAAGAAAGGTGACACCGATATGGTCACTTTTGGTCCGAAAATTTCACGAAAACCTTTTAGCGCACAAACCTCCCATTATGACCTATACACCATATAAACATAATTGTGAAACATTTGGGCGAAAACAACACAGTTTTGGTGGATAAAGAAATGGGACGCCGATATGGTCACTTTTCGTCCGAAAATTTCACGGAAATCTTTTCGTGTACAAAGCTCCCATTATGAACTATACACCATATATACATGTTTGGGACACATTTGAGAGAAAGCAACACACTTTTGGTGGATAAAGAAAGGTGACGCCGATATGGTCACTTTTGATCCGAAAATTTCACGGAAAGCTTTTTGTCCGAAAATTTCATGGAAAGCTTTTCGCGCACAAATCTCACATTATGACCTATACACCATTTAAACATATTTGGGACACATTTGAGCGAAAACAACACACTTTTGGTGGATAAAGAAAGCTGACACCGATATGGTCACTTTTGGTCCAAAAATTTCATGGAAACCATTTCGCGCACAAAGCTCCCATTATGACCTATACACCATATTAACATGTTTGGGACACTTTGGAGCGAAAACAACACAGGTTTGGTGGATAAAGACATGTGACGCCGATACGGTCACATTTGGTCCGAAAATTTCAAGGAAACCTTTTTGCTCACAAAGCTCCCATTATGACCTATACACCATATAAATATATTTGGGACATATTCGAGCGAAAACCACATAGTTTTGGTGGATAAAGAACGGTGACGCCGACATGGTCACTTTTGGTCCGAAAATTTCACGGAAAGCTTTTCGCGCACAAAGCTCCCATTATGACCTATACACCATATAAACATGATTGTGAAACATTTGGGCGAAAACAACACAGTTTTGGTGGATAAAGAAATGTGACGCCGATATGGTCACTTTTGGTCCGAAAATTTCACGGAAATCTTTTCGTGTACAAAGCTCCCATTATGAACAATACACCATATATACATGTTTGGGACACATTTGAGTGAAAACAACACACTTTTGGTGGATAAAGAAAGGTGACGCTGATATGGTAACTTTTGGTCCGAAAATTTCACGAAAAGCTTTTCGCGCACAAAGCTCTTATTATGACCTATACACGATATATAAATGTATTGGGACACATTTGAGCGAAAACAACATAGTTTTGGTGGATAAAGAAAGGTGACGCCGATATGGTCACTTTTGGTCCGAAAATTTCACGGAAAGCTTTTTGTCCGAACATTTCATGGAAAGCTTTTGGCGCACAAAGCTCCCATTATGACCTATACACCATATAAACATGTTTGAGACAAATCTGAGCGAAAAGAACACACTTTTGGTGGATTAGGAAAGGTGACGCCGATATGGTCACTTTTGGTCTGAAAATTTCACAGAAAGCTTTTCGCGCACAAAGCTCCCATTATGACCTATACACCGTATAAACATGTTTGAGACACCTTTGAGTGAAAACAACATAGTTTTGGTGGATAAAGACGGGTGACGCCGATATGGTCACTTTTGGTCCAAAAATTTCACGGAAAGCTTTCGTGTACAAAGCTCCCTTTATGACCTTTACACCATATAAACATGTTTCGGAAACATTTGAGTGAAAACAACACACTTTGGGTGGATAAAGAAAGGTGACGTCGATATGGTCAATATTGGTCCGAAAATTTCACGGAAAGCTTTTTGTCCGAAAATTTCGTGGAAAGCTTTTCGCGCACAAAGCTGCAATTATGACCTATACACCATATAAACATGTTTGGGACACATTTGACTGAAAACACCACACTTTTGGTGGATAAACAAAGGTGACACAGATATGGTCACTTTTGGTCCGAAAATTTCACGGAAAGCTTTTTGTCCGAAAATTTCATGGATAGCTTTTCGCGCACAAAGCTCCCATTATGACCTATACACCATATAAACATGTTAGGGACACATTTGAGCGAAAACAACACACTTTTGGTGGATAAAGAAAGGTGAAGCCGATATGGTCACTTTTGGTCCGAAAATTTCACGGAAAGCTTTTTGCGCACAAACATCCCATTATGACCTATACACAATATAAACATGATGGTGAAACATTTGGGCGAAAACAACACAGTTTTGGTGGATAAAGAAATGGGACGTCGATATGGTCACTTTTGGTCCGAAAATTTCACGGAAATCTTTTCGTCTACAAAGCACCCATTATGAACTATTCACCATATATACATGTTTGGGACAAATTTTAGTGAAAACAACACGCTTTTGGTGGATAAAGAAAGGTGACGCCTATATGGTCACTTTTGGTCCGAAAATTTCACGGAAAGCTTTTTGTCCGAACATTTCATGGAAAGCTTTTCACACACAAAGCTTCCATTATGACCTATACACCATATAAACATGTTTGAGACATATTTGAGCGAAAACAACACACTTTTGGTGGATAAAGAAAGGTGACGCCGATATGGTCACTTTTGGTCCGAAAATTTCACGGAAGGCTTTTTCGCGCACAAAGCTCCCATTATGACCTATACACCGTATAAACATGAGTGAGACACATTTGAGCGAAAACAACACAGTTTTGGTGGATAAAGACAGGTGACGCCGATATGGTCACTTTTGGTCCAAAAATTTCACGGAAAGCTTTTCGTGTAAAAAGCTCCCTTTATGACCTATACACCATATAAACATGTTTCGGAAACATTTGAGTGAAAACAACACACTTTTGGTGGATAAAGAAAGGTGACGCCGATATGGTCACTTTTGGTCCGAAAATTTCACGGAAAGCTTTTTGTCCGAAAATTTCATGGATAGCTTTTCGCGCACAAATCACCCATTATGACCTATACACCATATAAACAAGTTAGGGACACATTTGAGCGAAAACAACACACTTTTGGTGGATAAAGAAAGGTGAAGCCGATATGGTCACTTTTGGTCCGAAAATTTCACGGAAAGCTTTTTGCGCACAAACCTCCCATTATGATCTATACACAATATAAACATGATGGTGAAACATTTGGGCGAAAACAACACAGTTTTGGTGGATAAAGAAATGGGACGTCGATATGGTCACTTTTGGTCCGAAAATTTCACGGAAATCTTTTCATGTACAAAGCTCCCATTATGAAATATACACCATATATACATGTTTGGGACACATTTGAGAGAAAACAACACACTTTTGGTGGATAAAGAAAGGTGACGCCGATATGGTCACTTTTGGTCCGAAAATTTCACGGAAAGCTTTTTGTCCGAAAATTTCATGGAAAGCTTTTCGCGCACAAAGCTCACATTATGACCTATACACCATATAAAGATGGTTGGGACACATTTGAGCGAAAACAACACACTTTTGGTGGATAAAGAAAGGTGACACCGATATGGTCACTTTTGGTCCAAAAATTTGCGGAAAGCTTTTCGCGCACAAAGCTCTCATTATGACCTATACACCATATTAACATGTTTGGGACACATTGGAGCGAAAACAACACACTTTTGGTGGATAAAGACATGTGACGCCGATATGGTCACATTTGGTCCAAAAATTGCAAGGAAACCTTTTTGCTCACAAAGCTCACATTATGACCTATACACCATATAAATATATTTGGGACACATTTGATCGAAAACCACATAGTTTTGGTGGATAAAGAACGGTGACGCCGACATGGTCACTCTTGGTCCGAAAATTTCACGGAAAGCTTTTCGCGCACAAAGCTCCCATTAAGACCTATACACCATATAAACATGATTGTGAAACATTTGGGCGAAAACAACACATTTTTGGTGGATAAAGAAATGTGACGCCGATATGGTCACTTTTGGTTCGAAAATTTCACGGAAATCTTTTTGTCCGAAAATTTCATGGAAAGCTTTTCGCACACAAAGCTTCCATTATGACCTATACACCATATAAACATGTTTGAGACATATTTGAGCGAAAACAACACACTTTTGGTGGATAAAGAAAGGTGACGCCGATATGGTCACTTTTGGTCCGAAAATTTCACGGAAGGCTTTTTCGCGCACAAAGCTCCCATTATGACCTATACACCGTATAAACATGAGTGAGACACATTTGAGCGAAAACAACACAGTTTTGGTGGATAAAGACAGGTGACGCCGATATGGTCACTTTTGGTCCAAAAATTTCACGGAAAGCTTTTCGTGTAAAAAGCTCCCTTTATGAACTATACACCATATAAACATGTTTCGGAAACATTTGAGTGAAAACAACACACTTTTGGTGGATAAAGAAAGGTGACGCCGATATGGTCACTTTTAGTCCGAAAATTTCACGGAAAGCTATTTGTCCGAAAACTTCATGGAAAGCTTTTGCGCACAAAGCTCCCATTTTGACCTATACACCATATAAACATGTTTGTAACACATTTCAGCGAAGACAACACAACTTTTGTGGATAAAGAAAGGTGACGCCGATATGGTCACTTTTGGTCCGAAAATTTCAAGGAAAGTTTTTTGCTCACAAAGCTTCCATTGTGACCTATACACCTTATAAATATGTTTGGGACCCATTTGAGTAAAAAACCACATAGTTTTGGAGAATAAAGAACGGTGACGCCGATATGGTCACATTTGGTCCGAAAATTTCAAGGAAAGCTTTTCGCGCACAAAGCTCTTATTATGACCTATACACCATATATAAATGTTGGGGTCACAATTGAGCGAAAACAACACAGTTTTGGTGGATAAAGAAAGGTGACGCCGATATTTTCAATTTTGGTCCGAAAATTTCACGGAAAGCTTTTTGTCTGAACATTTCATGGAAAGCTTTTGGCGCACAAAGCTCCCATTATGACCTATACACCATATAAACATGTTTGAGACATTTCTGAGCGAAAACAACACAGTTTTGGTGGATAAAGACAGGTGACGCCGATATTGTCACTTTTGGTCCAAAAATTTCACGGAAAGCTTATCGTGTGTAAAGCTCTCTTTATGACCTATACACCATATAAACATGTTTCGGAAACATTTGAGTGAAAACAACACACTTTTGGTGGATAAAGAACGGTGACGCCGACATGGTCACTTTTGGTCCGAAAATATCACGGAAAGCTTTTCACGCACAAAGCTCCCATGATGACCTATACACCATATAAACATGATTGTGAAACATTTGGGCGAAAACAACACATTTTTGGTGGATAAAGAAATGCGACGCCGATATGGTCACTTTTGGTCCGAAACTTTCACGGAAATATTTTCGTGTACAAAGCTCCCATTATGAACTATACACCATATATACATGTTTGGGACACATTTGAGTGAAAACAACACACTTTTGGTGGATAAAGAAAGGTGACGCCGATATTGTCACTTTTGGTCCGAAAATTTCACAGAAAGCTTTTCGCGCACAAAGATCACATTATGACCTATACACCATATAAACATGTCTGCGACAAATTTGAGAGAAAACAACACAGTTTTGGTGGATAAAGAAAGCTGACACTGATATGGTCACTTTTGGTCTAAAAATTTCACAGAAAGTTTTTCGCGCACAAAGCTCACATTATGACTTGTACACCATATTAACATGTTTGGGACACATTGGAGCGAAAACAACACACTTTTGGTGGATAAAGAAATGTGACGTCGATATGGTCACATTTGGTCCGAAAATTTCAAGGAAAAATTTTTGCTCACAAAGCTCCCATTATGACCTATACACCATATAAATATATTTGGGACAGATATGAGCGAAAACCATATAGTTTTGGTGGATAAGGAACGGTAAAGCCGACATGGTCACTTTTGATCCGAAAATTTCACGGAAAGCTTTTCGTGCACAAAGCTCCCATTATTACTTATACACCATATAAACATGATTGTGAAACATTTGGGCGAAAACAACGCAGTTTTGGTGGATAAAGAAATGTGACGCCGATATGGTCACTTTTGGTCCGAAAATTTCACGGAAATCTTTTCGTGTAGAAAGCTCCCATTATAAACTATACACCATATATACATGCTTGGGACACATTTGAGTGAAAACAACACACTTTTGGTGGATATAGAAAGGTGACGCCGATATGGTAACTTTTGGTCCGAAAATTTCACGGAAAGCTTTTCGCGCACAAAGCTCTTATTATGACCTATACATCATATATAAATCTTTGGGTCACATTTGAGCGAAAATAACACAGTTTTGGTGGATAAAGAAAGGTGACGCCGATATGGTCACTTTTGGTCTGAAAATTTCACGGAAAGCTTTTTTTCCGAACATTTCATGGAAAGCTTTTCGCGCACAAAGATCCCATTATGACCTATACACTATATAAACATGTTTGAGACATATTTGAGCGAAAACAACACACTTTTGGTGGATAAGGAAAGGTGACGCCGATATGGTCACTTTTGGTCCGAAAATTTCACGGAAAGCTTTTTCGCGTACAAAGCTCCCATTATGACCTATACACCGTATAAACATGATTGAGATACATTTAAGCGAAAACAACACAGTTTTGGTGGATAAAGACAAGTGACGCCGATATGGTCACTTTTGGTCCAAAAATTTCCCGGAAAGCTTTTCGTGTAAAAAGCTCCCTTTATGACGTATACACCATATAAACATGTTTCGGAAACATTTGAGGGAAAAAAACACACTTTTGGTGGATAAAGAAAGGTGAAGCCGATATGGTCAGTTTTGGTCCGAAAATTTCACGGAAAGCTTTTTGTCCGAAAATTTCATGGAAAGCTTTTGGCGCACAAAGCTCCCATTATGACCTGTACACCATATAAACATGTTTAAGACACATTTGAGCGAAAACAACACAGTTTTGGTGGATAAAGACATGTGATGCCGATATGGTCACTTTTGGTCCAAAAATTTCACGAAAAGCTTTTCGTGTAAAAAGCTCCCTTTATGACCTATACACCATAAAAACATGTTTCCGAAACATTTGAGTGAAAACAAGACACTTTTGGTGGATAAAGAAAGGTGACGCCGATATGGTCACTTTTAGTCCGAAAATTTCAAGGAAAGCTTTTTGTCCGAAAATTTCATGGAAAGCTTTTCGCGCACAAAGCTTCCATTATGACCTATACACCATATGAACAGGTTTGAAGCACATTTGAGTGAAAACAACACACTTTTGGTGGAAAAAGAAAGGTACGCCGATATGGTCACTTTTGGTCCGAAAATTTCGAGGAAAGCTTTTTGTCCGAAAATTTCATGGAAAGCTTTTCGTGCACAAAGCTCCCATTTTGAACTATACACCATATAAACATGTTTGTGACACATTTCAGCGAAAACAACACAGTTTTGGTGGATAAAGAATTGTGACGCCGAGATGGTCACTTTTGGTCTGAAAATTTCACGAAAAGCTTTTTGCTCATAAAACTTCCATTATGACCTATACACCATATAAATATGTTTGGGACCCATTTGAGTCAAAAACCACATAGTTTTGGTGGATAAAGAACAGTGACGCCGATATGGTCACTTTTGGTCCGAAAATTTCACGGAAAGATTTTCACGCACAAAGCTCCGATTATGACTTATACACTATATAAACATGTTTGGGACACATTTGAGCGAAAATAATACACTTTTGGTGGATAAAGAAAGGTGACGCCGATATGGTCACTTTTGGTCCGAAAATTTCACAGAAAGCTTTTCGTGTACAAAGCTCCCATTATGTCCTATACACCATATAAACATGTTTGGGACACATTTGAGTGAAACCAACACATGTTTGGAGGATAAAGAAAGGTGACGCCGATATGGTAACTTTTGGTCCGATATTATGACCTATACACCATATAAATATGTTTGGGACACATTTGAGCGAAAACCACATAGTTTTGGTGGATAAAGAACGGTGACGCCGACATGGTCACTTTTGGTCCGAAAATTTGAGGGAATGCTTTTCGCACACAAAGCTCCCATTATGACATATACACAATATAAACATGTTTGTGACACATTTGAGCGAAAACAACACACTTTTGGTGGATGAAGAAAGGTGACGACGATATGGTCACTTTTAGTCCGAAAATTTCACGGAAAGCTTTTCTTGTACAAAGCTCCCATGATGAACTATACACAATATATACATATTTGGGGCACATTTGAGAGAAAACAACACACTTTTGGTGGCCAAGTCGACGTGTGCTTCTGCCATCAATATCGACACCCCTGGGCGATATCGATGGCTTGTTTTAGTCTCTGCAAGTCTTCTATTGCAGTAGAAATCGACAGCCCAGGTCAACGTCAAGTACCCTACTCGAGAATGAGGCTTCTGGTCGATCAAGACGTGAACTTTCGACTATCTAGGATCCCGCTGACACGCTTCCTCGTGGATCGATCCTGATTTCCTACCATTACAGCGGGAGGGATTCTTGTATTTATTTGCATGGACAAGGAGTTGGTTAAGTTTATAGTTTATATTATTTATTAACTAGTTTTCCTCCTAACATTTTGCCGCGATGAAAACTCTGTGTCGCAAACCTGTGATGGATTCCGCGGCCGCGAATGGCCCTCTCGCTGCCGCGAAATCCGCTGGGAGCTTTGGCCGAGCTATCCTTGATCCTTTGACTTGGTTTGTTGGTTTTTAATTTCCAGTTCTTTTTAATCGGATCTGAGTTTGAGATTACTTCAAAATATGGGATTCTAGAATATTAAATTAATAAAATAAAAAGAGGATTTCCACCAAAACTATGTTGTTTTTGCTCAAATGTGTTCCAAACATGTTTATACGGTGTATAGGTCATAATCGGAGCTTTGTGCGCGAAAAGCTTTCCGTGAAATTTTTGGACCAAAAGTGACCATATCGGCATCACCTTTCTTTATCCACCAAAAGTGTGTTGTTTTCGCTCAAATGTGTCCCAAACATGTATATATGGTGTATAGTTCATAATGTGAGCTTTGTACGCGAAAAGCTTTCCGTTAAATTTTCGGACCAAAAGTGACTATATCGGCGTCACCTTTCTTTATCGACCAAAACTGTGTTGTTTTTGCTCAAATGTGTCCCGAACATGTTTATACGGTGTATAGGTCATAATGGGAGCTTTGTGCACGAAAAGCTTTTCGTGAAATTTTCGGACCAAAAGTGACCATATCGGCATCACCTTTCTTTATACACCAAAAGTGTGTTGTTTTCGCTCAAATGTGTCCCAAACATGTTTATATGGTTTATAGGTCATAATGGGAGCTTTGTGCGTGAAAAGCTTTCCATGAAATTTTCGACAAAAAGCTTTCCGTAAAATTTTCGGACCAAAAGTGACCATATCAGCGTCACCTTTCTTTATCCACCAAAAATGTGTTGTTTTCGCACAAATGTGTCCCAAATATGTATATATGGTGTATAGTTCATAATGGGAGCTTTGTACATGAAAAGCATTCCTTGAAATGTTCTCGAACAAAAGTGACCATATCGGCGTCACCTTTCTTTATCCACCAAAAGTGTGTTGTTTTCACTCAAATGTGTCCCATACATGTTTATATGGTGTATAGGTCATAATTGGAGCTTTGTGCGCGAAAAGCTTTCCGTTAAATTTTCGGACCAAAAGTGACTATATCGGCGTCACCTTTCTTTATCCACCAAAACTGTGTTGTTTTTGCTCAAATGTGTCCCAAACATGTTTATACGGTGTATAGGTCGTAATGAGAGCTTTGTGCGCGAAAAGCTTTCCGTGAAATTTTCGGACCATAAGTGACCATATCGGCATCAGCTTTCTTTATCCACCAAAAGTGCTAGTCGACACAGGGCACTCGATGGCGAGTTGAGGGAACGATGTTGATAACGTCTATTTTAGTCATATTTTAAGGTTGTATTTGCATATTAGTTTAGGTCATTTTCATGCATATTTATCATATTTTATGCTCTATTTATTTTATTTTGCATTTTTGGAGTCTACACCTGGTTTTAATTTGTTTCAGGCATTTTGAGGCTAATATCGAGCAAAATCAAGTTGAATACAGAGCGGCGAGCAATATTGGATTGGACCGAGGAGCTACTTCCGGAAATTGTGGAATTTGGGGTTGTTTTGTGGAGTTAAATCTATAATTGGGTATTGGGCCAATTTTTAATTATTTATGTTTGTGGGTAAAAATTGTAATTTCCTAAAAATAAATATATATACTCCTGAACGATTGCCAGAGGGTGGGGGTTGGGACTTCCTCGTTCCAAAAGGGGGAGAGATTCTATTTTTGTTGTGGTTGATCGGTTTTCCAAAATGGCTCATTTCATTGCATGTAATAAAACCGACAATGCTTCTCATGTGGCTGATTTTTTCTTTAAAGAAGTTGTTAGATTGCATGGAATTCCTAAGACTATTGTCTCTGATCGTGATGCTTAGTTTCTTAGTTATTTTTGGAAAACACTTTGGTCTAAACTAGGAACTAAGTTGCTTTTCTCTACATCTTGTCATCCTCAAACGGATGGACAAACTGAAGTTGTGAATAGAACTATTGGTGCTTTGCTTCAATCTTTGTTGAAAACTAACCTTCGTAGGTGGGAAGAATGTCTTGCTTTTATTGAATTTGCCTACAATAGGCCAGTCCACTCGGCCACCAAGAAGACACCATTTGAAGCTGTGTATGGCAAGAATCCCATCACTCCTCTTGACTTGGTTTCCCATTCCATAAAAGAGCAAGAAAGTGTTGAAGCTGCAAACCAAGCTGAGCACATCAAAAGTTTGCACCAGTCCACTCGTTTGCAACTTGAAAAGAGAACTGCCCAATACGTGCAACAAGCTAACAAAAGAAGAAAGGAAGTCATCTTTGAACCGGGTGATCTTGTATGGATTCATCTTAGAAAGGATCAATTTCCTAGATTGAGAAATTCCAAGCTGAAGCCAAGAGGAGATGGCCCATTTCAAGTGCTTGAAAGAATCAACAACAATGCCTACAAAATTGAGCTTCCCGGTGAGTATGGTGTTCATGATGTGTTTAATATTGTTGACTTGTCTCCTTTTATTGTAGGAGATGATGAACAAGATGACGGGTCTGATTCGAGGTTGAATCCTTTTCAAGGAAGGGAGGATGATGTGATCACACCTATGATCAATCAAGAAGCAAAACTTGACGAAGCTCCAAATGACTCATCAAACGAGTTGCCTCTCGGTTCCATCACTCGAGCTCGGGAAAGGCGACTTCAAGCTGACCTTATTCAAGGACTCTTAACCATTCCCATGAACAATCAAGTTCAAGTTCAAGCTTTCGCAAGTCTACAATAAATTGAATATCACAACACGCATCCCAAGAAGCCCGGAAATGCCTCGGTCCTAGCTGATTATTATGGAGGCAAATCAGATCCAAATTCAAACTTCTCATGCATTTAATTGCACATTGGGAAGACAAGACATCATGGAATACATGCCCCATGCAGCTGGTGCATTTGTGAAGAGAACAACTTCCAAGATTGCATTTAATGCAAGCCACCTTTTTGCACAAGCTGTCCACAAACTTCCTCTATATTATGCAGCCCTTGTAGCCATTAGAGAGCACGCCATTTATAATAAAAAACCAGGTTTATATCCTTAGTTTGAAGCTTGAAAACTTCATCTCCTTCATGAGTCATATCGAAGGTCCGATCTTGTATTTTCGGTGCGTAATATCCGTTTGTACTTGATCTATGTTCAAAAACTTGTGGTGAGTCATATCCACTTGTTTTTGTCACCTATCCTTTATAAAATTTAGTTTATTTTCCCCCAAATCTGATTTTTATCATTATCACAAAAATACCAAAAATATTCCACCGAAATCTATCTCCATCATCCATCTTCCACCGGTTCGTTCGAGGCTTGTTCCAACTTACTTTATACTGAGATTTAAGGATCCTCAAGGGGTCACCTTTCTTTATCCACCAAAAGTGTGTTGTTTTCACTCAAATGGGTCCCAAACATGTATATATGATGTATAGTTCATAATGAGAGCTTTGTACACGAAAAGCTTTCCGTGAAATTTTCGGACCAAAAGTAACCAAACATGTTTATATGGTGTATAGGTCATAATGGGAGCTTTGTGCGGACCAAAAGTCACCTTTCTTTATCCACCAAAAGTCTGTTGTTTTCACTTAAATGTGTCCCAAACATATTTATATGGTGTATAGGTCATAATGGGAGCTTTGTGCGCGAAAAGATTTTCGTAAACTTTCCGGACCAAAAGTGACCATATCGGCGTCACCTTTCTTTATCCACCAAAACTTTTTTGATTTTTCTCAAATGTGTCCCAAACATGTTTATATGGTGTATAGGTTATAATGGGAGCTTTGTGCGCGAAAAGCTTTCCATGAAATGTTCGGACCAAAAGTGACCATATCGGCATCACCTTTCTTTATCCACCAAAAATTTGTTTTATCCACCAAAACTGTGTTGTGTGGTGCGAGTGTTGTCTCTCTAGGATACTGTCCGTGCAAGCGATAGGGAAGGTGACTGTTTGATCTAATTCAGGGTCGTCGAAGGTTGGTGAGGACATTAATGGAGAGAGAGATAAGTTGAGTAGGTATTTAAGAAGGTAAGGGAGATGAGCTATCTGCAAGCTGCGAAGAGCAGAATGTGATTTATGAGGATGAACCTTCTGATCGCGTCTGCTCTAAGGTGATCTGTGAGGATGATCCTAATCAGAATGTGAATGCATCTGTGATTTTAGCTAAGTGTGAGCAGATGGACAGTGTGGTGAGGGACTCTTTTGTAGGTGTTAATTCCCAAGTTGGTAGAGAGAATAGTATCCAGCAGGTTGGTGGCTGCAGTAGTGAGCCGTTAGTTGGTTGACATGGAGTTGGTAGAAAGTAATCAGTGAGATCTCCCTGCAATCAAAAAATCAGACAGCAAAGCAATGCTATATTGATTCAGAAGTCCAGTTTTGCTGTCTTGGAAGAGGATGTTCCTCAAGCAGGCCGTGGCGTGGAATGCAATGTTGATCAGCTGACATATTCACATTCTAGTGAGGGTAGCACTCACGTTCCGGGATTTGATGGATAGGTTGAGATTAGCAGCTTGGAACACCGCTGGGATTAAAGACCCAGTAAAAGTTAATATGATTAATAGTTACTGCTATGAGAATGATATAGGATTAATTGGTTTGCTGGATACTAAACTCCTACAAAGTAATTTTGAGGAAGTTAAAAGAAGATTGTTGAGTGGATGGAGATGTATTATAAACAGAAGTGAGTTTGTTAGAGGAAGAATTTGGGTTTCCTGGAACCCCAACATCTTTGAGGTGTCTGCAGAAGTAGTCCATGACCAGTTCATTCATTGTAAAGTGGCTTCTTATGACAGAAATTATGTGTTTGAGGCTACCTAGTGTACGCCCAAAACTTGAAAGCTGATAGAGTGAACTTGTGGGATTGTTTGAGGGGCATAGCTGGCAGAATTGATTCCCCTTTGATAGTTCTTGGGGATATGAACTGTATATGGAGCATGGATGAGAAATGGCGTGTTATAAAGGCTAATAGAGATGAGTTCGAAGAGCTGGGGTCTGTATTGGAGGACTGTGGACTAACAGATCTGTCGTATTCTGGTGCAATCATGACATGGAACAATAGGAGAATGGGTGCGGATAGGATTGAGAGAAAACATGATAGGATTTTGGTTAATGATCTCTGGATGGAGTTTTATGGAAATACAAAGGGATTTTTCGACACTCCTCTTCTGTCTGACCATTCTCCTGGAGTTGTCAAAATTTATAACAGCAGACGGAAGAGAAGGTATCCTTTCAAATTCAAGAATTTCTGGGGAAATGAGAGAGAGTTTAAGTCACTGGTCAATGCAGCTTGGTGTTCGGTGATTGTGGGCTCAAGGCAGTTTAAACTTGCGGAGAAGCTCAGAAGTGTCAAAGAGGCTCTCAAAACTTAGGATAAGTCGTGTTTCCCAGAACTGCAAACGACTATTAAGCTCTAAAAGGGTACCTTACATGAGCTGCAGCTGCAACTTAGATCGGATCGTGGCAACTTGGGTCTTGCTGATCAGTTAGCCCGAATAGAACAGGATTTGAGAAAGAATATCAGTAGACTGATTAGTCTTAATTCACAGCAAGCGAAATTACATTGGTTATCCTTGGGAGAGGAAAACTCTTCTATGTTCTACAGACACATGAAGGAGAGAAGAGCCAGAAATGCTATTTTCACGATGAGAAATGAGCATGGTGTTCTGATGGAAGATGAAAATGAGATAAGAGAACATATCCTCCATTTTTTCAAGGACCTGCTGGCCACATCAGATTCTAATCTCAACCCCTTCCAAGTGCCTCCCGGGACTGTTCTGGACAACAGCAGGACTGAAGTGTTGGTTGCTCTTCCAAGCTATGACGAAATTAGGAGGATCATGTGGTCGGTGGGGATTAACAAGTCCTCGGGACCCGATGGTTTTGGGAGCAAATTTTTTAAGGATGCATGGTGCATAGTTAGCAAAGACATGTGTGATGCTATCAGAGAAGTGTTCAGAAATGGCCATGTGTTGAAGCAGCTTAACACTACCTTTATTTCCCTCATTCCTAAGGTGGAGAATCCTACCTTAGTTACTGAGTTGCGCCCCATTTCTTATTGTAACACGGTGATAAAGGTGATAACGTAGATTATTACCAACCGTATTAGAGGTGATCTGCCAGCGCTTATTTCTGACTGCCAGGGAGCATTCATTCTGGGGAGATCCCTTGCACACAATGCAACGGTTGCTATGGAATTAGTGAATGAGTATGGCACCAAGCGTGTGTCCCCTAGGTGTACCATCAAGGTTGACCTTCAAAAAGCATACGACTTCCTAAGCTGGGATTTTGTTAGAGCCACTTTGATTCAGCTTAAGTTCCTGGGCAGGCTTGTAGATTTGATTATGGAGTGTGTGTCTACAGCTGCGTTCTCGGTCTTGATAAATGGTGAACGAGAAGGTTTTTTCCAAGGCAAGAGGGGACTGTGTCAAGGCAATCCTTTGTCTCCATATCTTTTTGTCTTGTGCATGGAAATGTTGAGCAGGAAACTTCAATTAGCGGCTGAAAACCCATTGTTCAGCTTTCACCCGAAGTGTAAGGAGCTGCAGTTGGTGCATTTGGCGTTTGCAAATGATCTTTTGGTCTTCTGTCGTGCTGACTGCCACTCTATCAGCTTTATTATGCAGTGTTTGGATGAGTTTTTTGCGATGTCTAGGCTCAGAGTTAATGGTGTGAAGAGCATGGTTTTTATTGCGAGTGTTGCTGAAAACGTGGAGAGAGAGCTCCTAGAGCAGATTGGGTTTGAGAAGAGGGTGTTCCCAGTTAAATACCTTGGTCTGCCTCTACAGTCTAGCAACATCAAGGTCCATGAGTACTCGACGCTGTACAGAAAAATTGGTGGACTTATTAATTCTTGGACAGCTAGGAAACTCAGTTACACGGGTAGGCTACAGCTCCTACGTTCGATCTTCGCTGGAGTGCATAATTTTTGGAGCCAGGCACTGCTGCTTCCCAAGGGTGTGACAGATAAGATTGAAGGAATGTGTAAGCGCTTCTTGTGGAATGGTAATTTGGAAGGAAAAAAAATTTTGGTTGCTTGGATGGATGTCACCAAGCCATTCATAGAAGGGCGGCTAGACATACATGAGTTGCTCTCTTGGAACAAGAGTGTACTAGCAAAGTTTTTTGGTGATCTTGTGTTGCACAAACCGAGTATTTGGTACTGGTGGTGCCACTGTAACCATATACGCGATGAGAATATCTAGGACTTGACAGCTAGGACCCACGAGACAGGAATATGGAGGCAGATCATCCGTGTTAGAGATGACCTCAAGGCGGCTATGGGTGATGATGGTACTACTGATAGGAGTCTTGAGCAGTTCTGTAAGCCCGGTGGAGGGATTTCCTGTGCCAAGATTTATCAGCTGTTGCGTGACAAATCTGACGTGGTTGACTGGGGGGAGCTTATTTGGGGTCGACTGCAGAGTAAGCAATGGGCCTTCATAGTGTGGCTGGTTGCAAGGAGTAGACTTCGGACGGGGGAGAAGGTTAAGCACTAGCAAGGCCCGGATGCAGCTGATTGTGTGCTTTGTAAAAGTGCGGAGGAGAACGAAGCTCATCTTTGGTTTAGCTGCCCTGCAATCCAAGAGGTTCAGTGTATTGTCTTCAATTGGGTTAGGATCTTCTGCAGATTCAGATCCATTGGGGACTGGCTGGCTTGGTTTGCTCGAGAGCCGAAAAAAATACAGAAGTCGCAGCTCTACCAAGCGAAGCTGTTGGTATGTGAGGCTTTTGTATATTTCACTTGGAAGGGAAGGAATGGAGTTAGATTCCGAGGCAAACGTTTTCTCCCATCAAAGTGTGCAGAAACTATAATTGCTAGCTATAGGTCAAGGATTTCAGAAAGATGGAAGTGTAAGCCGCTTGTTGAAAGACATGGCTTACGGGGTCTCTGAGTGGTGAGGATTGTGTTGTGAGTGTTTTTGCGGTTTTTTGGGTTGATAGAGGTAGTAGGATATGACTGTTAGGGTGTGTAGAGGGTTCCTTTCATACTGGAGGGATTGGTTTTTTGGCGGGCTGGTATACATGGGGTTATGCTTGTGTTAGGATACCAGTTTTGTATTTCCCGTTGTTGTGGGCATACTCTTTTGTATATTCGGTTTAACCACCACAACTATGTATTTACATTTTCAGACCAAAATTGTGTTGTTTTCGCTCAAATGTGTCCCAAACATGTTTATATGGTGTATAGGTCATAATGGGAGCTTTGTGAGCGAAAAACTTTTCGTGAAATTTTCGGACCAAAAGTGACCATATCGACGTCATCTTTCTTTATCCACCAAAACTTTATTGTTTTCACTCAAATGTGTCCCAAACATGTTTATATGGTGTATAGGTCATAATGGGAGCTTTGTGCGCGAAAACCTTTCCGTGAAATTTTCGGACCAAAAGTGACCATATCGGCATCACCTTTCTTTATCCACCAAAACTGTGTTGTTTTCGCTCAAATGTTTCACAGACATGTTTATATGGTGTATAGGTTATAATGGGAGCATTGTGCGCGAAAAGCTTTCCGTGAAATTTTCGGACCAAAACTAACCATGTCAGCGTCACCGTTTATAATCCACCAAAACTATGCGGTTTTCGTTCAAATGTGTCCCAAACATATTTACATGGTGTATAGGTCATAATGGGAGCTTTGTGAGAAAAAACTTTCCTTGAAATTCTCGGACCAAAAGTGACCATATCGGCATCACCTTTCTTTATCCACCAAAAGTGTGTTGTTTTTGCTCAAATGTGTCCCAAACATGTTTATATAGTGTATAGGTCATAATGGGAGTTTTGTGCGCAAAAAGCTTTCCGTGAAATTTTCGGACCAAAACCTTTCCGCGAAATTTTCGGACCAAAACTGACCATATCGGCGTCACCTATCTTTATCCACCAAAAGTGTGTTGTTTTCACTCAATGTGTGCCAAACATGTTTATATGGTGTATAGATCATAATGGGAGCTTTGTGCGCGAAAAGCTTTCCGTGAAATTTTCGGACCAAATGTGACCATATCGGCGTCATCTTTCTTTATCCACCAAAACTGTGTTTTTTCCGCTCAAATGTGTCCCAAACATGCTTATATGGTGTATAGGTCATAATGGGAGCTTTGTCCACGAAAAGCTTTCCGTGAAATTTTCAGACCAAAAGTGACCATATCGGTGTCACCTTCCTTTATCCACCAAAAGTGTGTTTTTTTTGCTCAAATGTGTCCCAAACATGTATATATGGTGTATATTTCATAATGGGAGCTTTATACACGAAAAGCTTTCCCTGAAATTTTCGGACCAAAAGTGACCATATCGGCGTCGCTATTCTTTATCCACCAAAACTATGTGATTTTCGCTCAAATGTGTCACAAACACATTTATATGGTGTATAGGTCATAATGGGAGCTTTGTGAGCAAAAAGTTTTCCGTGAAATTTTCGGATCCAAAAATGACCATATCGGCGTCGTCTTTTTTATCCACCAAAACTGTGTTGTTTTCGCTCAAATGTGTCCCAAACATGTTTATATGGTGCAAACGTCATAATGGGAGCTTTGTGAGCGAAAAGCTTTCTGTTAAATTTTCGGACCAAAAGTGACCATATTGACGTCATCTTTCTTTATCCACCAAAACTTTATTGTTTTCACTCAAATGTGTCCCAAAGATGTTTATATGGTGTATTGGTCATAATGGGAGCTTTGTGCGCGAAAACCTTTCCGTGAAATTTTCGGACCAAAAGTGACCATATCGGCGTCACCTTTCTTTATCCACCAAAACTGTGTTGTTTTCGCTCAAATGTTTTACAGACATGTTTATATGGTGTATAGGTTATAATAGGAGCATTGTGCGCGAAAAGCTTTCCGTGAAATTTTCGGACCAAAACTAACCATGTCCGCGTCACCGTTTATTATCCACCAAAACTATGCGGTTTTCGTTCAAATGTGTCCCAAACATATTTACATGGTGTATAGGTCATAATGGGAGCTTTGTGAGAAAAAGCTTTCCTTGAAATTCTCGGACCAAAAGTGACCATATCGGCATCACCTTTCTTTATCTACCAAAAGTGTGTTGTTTTTCCTCAAATGTGTCCCAAACATGTTTATATAGTGTATAGGTCATAATGGGAGTTTTGTGCGCGAAAAGCTTTCACTACAACAAAATAGGCTATCTACGAGGAAATTTTTCCTCGTTAAAAATACCGATTTTCTCGCTAAAAGTGTTTGGCGAGGAAATAAATTTCCTTGCCAGGTGGTCGAAGAAAGCTCGTCAATGAAAGTATTAACGAGGAAAAAAAAATTCCTCGTCGGCAATTTTTTGTGAAGGTTAGAATTTGTCACTGTTATAATTTAGCGACGAATATTTTTCTCGTCAAAAGTGAAACATTTTCGTTGCTGAATAAGTTCCGGGATTAGAAAATGGTTGTCGAATATATTTGCCGACGAAACAAAATTTGTTGTTATTGTTTATATTTCCTCGTTAATGATGACTAGTAATTAACACATTATAAATTAAAAGATAATTTAAAATATTATTTTTGCCGAGGAACATATATTTGTCGTTAAAAATAATATCGACGAGGGATTATTTCCTCAAGAATAATTATTTTTCGCGAGAAGATGAAAATCCCTCGCTATTTGTTTCCCTTTAGCGAGAAAATATTGTCTCGGTACATATAACAACCAACGACGATTTCATTTTGAGGGTGTATAGAAATTGCATTTGTAGCGAGACACATCCTTTCATCGCCAAAAACAGTTTAGGACGAAGAAGTCATTTCTCGCTGTAGCCCAGTCTTCAACTAGAAAATTATATTTCATCGTATTATGAATCGAAGAGCAAATATAATTTCATTGCTATTGACTTTTACTTTTCGCGAGGAAAGAATGTAGATTATATTAAAATTATAATATAAATATTTGCGCTTTTCATTCAAGAAAATAAGGCACTCGGGTGGTGCTTTGAAACTGACTAAATTAAATAATATCCTTTGCACCTAGCAAAATAACTAAACAATACCTACCATAAGTATCTTAGAAATTATGTAAACAAACATAAATGGATAAACAATACTTGCAAGTATCTACGTCTAACATAACTAGAAATTCTACTAAATTCCAAATAAAAAGCCAAGAAAAGTCGATCTCTATTCCTCTAGGTGTTGGGTAGCAAAGCTTGCCATGAATTGTTCCATCTTCTTTGTCGTCTCTCGTAATTCAATTATCTGCTCATTTTGATCTTTGATCTTGTCTTCTAAGGCTCTATTCTTCTCATACATTTCATGGAAAGACGATTGAGAATGCTTAATTGGTGTTGGTCGAGGTCCGAAACCACAACCCTTGATGTATCCCGATTTTACTCCAAGAACTTGTCTGCAGATTTCTTCATTTGTCATTGTGCGAGTTCCATCTTCTTGAGTTGTCTCAGCTCGAAGCAACACCATTTCATCCTACAAATGAAGTCAAGCATGAGTATTGAGTATAAAGGTGGCAACTTTTAAACTTTCAACTATTCCATATTATTGGTTGTCGCAAAGGCAAGAGATTACATCAAAAGATTTTATACACAACATTAGTAAGGAGTAAATAAGAGAAAGATAATTGTTTATTAAATCATCAAAATAACTACTCTATTTTTTTGTCTCCTAAATTTAGATATGATTTTATCTTGGTATCTGTCTATGCTTAGAGAAGAGTATTTGGAAACATACCAACTTCAAATCATGAAACCGAAATCATAATTAAACAACATGGAGTTAAAAAAAAGAAACAAATGACATACATGTTTTTGCTTAGCTCCCAAATCCCAGCCTTTTTTATCGCTCTTGTACTCACTTGCAAAGAGTTCAATTACTCCCAATGTCTCAGTAGATCTCGCAGCCTACAAAATCAGGAAATACCAATACAACACTGCACATTATAACAAGGAAGATAAATGTTTGGCAAACAAGCATTGATAAACAAATTCAGGAAATACCAATGCCATAAATGACCTAGATCCAGCTTTATGGTGATATAGTAGCTTTGACCTGTTGATTGCATTTTTTTCAAAAAGAGCCTACAAAAGAAAACATATGCAAAGCAACCATTATTATGTGTAAAAGTTGAAATTCGCATCAAATGCATTTGCACCTAGCTTTCATATCTTACCTTGAATTTTTCACTTGAAAAATAATTGCACAGAAAAGTCCACTCTTCATCTGATTTGACTTGCTTGTGTCTGTTTTTTAAAGCTTCCTCCATAGTTGATAATGTCATAAAATAGGTCTTCAACTGAGTACGGAAGTTTGCAAAACACGATGAAAAAGTCTTGTGCACATATCTATGAACCCCAGTTTGAGACATGTCAAAGTCATACTTGGCCTGCAATAAGTGACATAGTTTCAAACAAAATAATAAAACAAACTATGCATATTATTTAGTTTAAAAAAGGGAAAGGTGTATCACTCACAGATAACCGTTTGACCAATTTTGAAAGCTCTTCAGAAGATACATTCTTCCATTTTTCTACAGTCATTTGGTGCATAATTTCTGACTACAAACCCAATCTCCCTAGCAAACATTGCTGCATATTGACAAGTAGGTCTACCAATGGCCTCATCAACCATGATTGGAAATTTTTTACCAAGCATCTCATGAACCCTATCAGCATTAAGTCCTCTATTTTTTCCACGCGTTTACTTCTTGGGTAAGTCTGTAGGGAGGGGGGATAATGATTTACAATTCAAGTACACATAAACTAAAGTCTGTAGACAAATCTTGTTATTAAAAAAATAAAAAATCTTATCAAATTTAGGTATGAAAAATATTAAGTTGCAACATATTACCAGCAATAGGCCTTTGTGTAATGGTTGTCAAATCAAAATCAGCATCTTCATTCATTCCGGTAGAGTTTGCGTTATTTGGAACAACGGGTGTGGGTTGCAAATCAGTTTCTAGGGAAGGAGGCCCAGCTGCCTGAACACGTACACTTTTACGCGCCAAAATTCCTGTGCATTTATCCTGAACTTTAACCATTAAGGAGGGAGAAAATAATTTTTCATACTATATTGATGTATTATGAACAAAAGATAATAATTTCATTACTTAGAGTAGTGACTGTAGATTGCGGATTAGTTTCAATGGCAGACCCATCTCCTTGTACACGTGACCTTTTACGTGCAAATGAATCTGTAAATTTAGTATGATGTTTAATCATTAAGGGGTGAGGATATATTTTTTCAGGACCATATTAATGCATTATGTACAAAAAGAAAAGGATAATAATTTTATTGACAATGATTTACATACCAACAATACCGCGTGTGGTATTAGGCACGAAAATGCGCTTGGTCGACTTTGACATTGTCACTGCGACCATAAATAATAGCATAAAAACAAAACACAACTTATAAGAATTTATACAACCATACTTTCACCAAATAATAATAATATAAGGACAGTTGATGGCCATCAAATAGCAAAAATTTATTGTAAATGAGAGCAAGGACTATTTGATATACAATGACAGCAATCTCTTCAAGATATACTGTAATAGCAACCTAACCTTGACCAACCAAAAAAAAAGTACCATAGCAACCTAACCCATCAACCTAACCTTGACAAAAAATAAAAATAAAAATATGACATCAAAAAGATAGTATGACAGCAAAAAAAAAAGTAGTATAGCAACCTAAGCCATCAACCTAACCTTGAAACTTACTATGACACAGCAAAAAAAACCTTGACCCAAAAAAATAGTATGACAGCAAAAATCCTTCAAAGGTGTAATTTCTTTTCAATTCAAGTATCAGTAATAAAAATCAAAGAAAATCAACGGCAGATCTCTCATGAAAGTTATTTCTTTTCAATTCAAGTATCAGTAATAAATCCATTAAACGCTCAATTCTAGTCAATCTTCCGCCCTAACCTCCACCACTTACAACTCCAACCTCATCACCACCTGCGTCTACGGTTAGAATTCTAGTGACGTCTTGAGACCGGCCTGGAACCACCCCCACCACTACTGTACCACCCCAACCCCAACCACGCCGGATCATCATCTCCATCGACGGCTGGAATCCCGGAGTCGACTTGGCCTAGCGAGAGCGCGACTCGGTAGATAATATCAGCGAATTAGAACCAACTCAATATACCCAAATCGATTGAAGTAATAAGCCAATATACCCAAATCAAACAACAAATGTAAATCGATTGAAGTTATAAGCCATCGAACAACTAACAATCGAATTGAACTTTCAAACCTGGACTAACGAGAGGCGTCTGGAGTGTGCTAGAGTAGAGTCGCGGAGGATCGAAGCAGATGAGCGTGGATCTACAAGCGTCGAAACTCAATAGTACAATCGGTAGAAGAAGGGCGCAGTAGGCGAACGATAAAGAATTTGAGATACGGCTGTTCTAGGGATTTTCATTAATCCTTTTAATGTGGGTGAGGGCACTAAAAATGTGGGATAATTATTAACTTTACCGCCAATAATTACTAGGGATTTCAATTTTTGGTGGGATTTTAGAATTTGGCTTAAATATGATGCCTACGGGCCACCTGTTTATCCTTTCAATTTTTGTTTTTAAATGAAATATCGAACATTGAAGTATTTTTTTAAGGGGATACAAAATTTATTATTGTTGTTGTTGTTGTTGTTGTTATTATTATTATTATTATTATTATTATTATTATTATTATTATTATTATTATTATTATTATTATTATTATTATTATTATTATTATTATTATTATTATTATTACTACTACTACTAGTAGTCTTGTTGCCCGCGTGTTACGCGACATTTTAATAAATATTATTTTGTTATATATATATATTATCCTTGATTTTTTATAATTAAATTATGAAGATAAAAAACTACTACTAGTAGTCTTGTTGCCCGCGTGTTACGCGACATTTTAATAAATATTATTTTGTTATATATATATTATCCTTGATCCTTGATTTTTTATAATTAAATTATGAAGATAAAAAATGATTTGATTGAAAACTTTCTATGAAATCAATATACAATTCATTAAAATATATTAATTAAATAAATAATATCATTAACAAATTTAGGAAAAATAAAAATGTATAAAGCTTAATAAAATAAAATAATTTATCCAAATATATTATTATTATTTAATAATTCAAGTTTCGTCTATAACTCCAATAATATATAAATTTACATTAAAATAAATGTTTTTACATTATGATAAAATTTGATTTGAAATACCAAAAATCATTCACTAATACAAACTTATAAATTTTAGAGTTATCCATAGTTTGATTTAGTAGTAAAATATAGTCAAAATTTAATATGTGTGTGTATATATATATAACTATGATAACAGATAGAAAAGTTTTAATTCAAATTTATATAGAAAAGTTTTAATTAAAATTTATGTCTTTTGTAACCACTTAAGATATAAAAAGTAATTATATGATGGATTTTATAACCAATCAATATATAAAATTAATTGTATAATAGATTTTGTAACCATTGATGATATAAAAATTAGTTAATCATCAGTTAAGATGAACATATAGGATGATACGTAGATAAATAGATTAGGTTGTTATATTCTTCACAAATTTTCTCATTTGGAATCACCCGTAAGTCACTTAAACAATCTAACTAAATGATTAATAAAGTTATATGTTAAAAGATTTGATATAAATCTTGTAGGTAAATATTAATCAAAATATGGATAACTATATTTTAAAAACATATTTTATTCCGCTTTCATATGCCGAGATTTGGAAAATAATGTTTGGATTTCATTATTAATTTCGGATAATTGAAATTTTAAAAATTATTCCGAATTGGGTCGGATGGGATCGAAATAGCAGATTTCGGGGTTTATTATTCGAGTATTATTTTATAGGACCACTTGTAATTTCTCCCCTCAACTTTGTCATCTTCCTCCAAACATCAGGCAGCTGCACCTCCTCCCTCATTTTCTTGTCCCCTTTATACAGATATGCAGAACAACAGCTCAAACCTCTTCTTTTCCAGCTGCCCAGTCCTACTAATAGCTTAACACCTATCTTTTCCTTCCTCCTACCTCCCATGTCATCTCCCCACTTTTGGCAAGCTTCCAAACAGCTCCCACACCACCTGCAGCAATCAAAACAAACCCACACTGGGGTGTGTGACACACCCTCACACCCTCTCCTTTATTATGAATTCAAACAGACCCCTTCCCTTCCTCCATTTTGTTTCATACAATCCCCTCCACACTTCACCTCTTCTACTCCATTCCCTCCTCATCTTCTCTGTTTCACTAAACACAAAACCCAAGCTCCCCTCTCCCTCTTTAACCCCCTGCTTCCAACCACCTCCTTTGCTCAGCCTCGAGCTCGAGACACCATGGCGCCACCACCAGCGCCCCTGCTCCGAATCGAGCACCACCGAGGGCACCTTTGATAGCCCTGTAGCCTCCATTTTTCCACTTTGTTGAGCCCAGCGGCAGCTCCGCCACTTATCCGACGTCCGAAGAAGCTGAGCCGCCCAAGAGCAGCCCAGGAGCAGCCGGAGTCGCCGACGCCGAGCACTTCCTTCTCCCTCCCTCTGTTCTCCGATTAAACAACGGTAGGCCACCCTTTCCTCCTCCTTTGGTTTGGAACTTGTGAAGCTCCACCTTTACACCCCCTACCTTCGTTCTAGGTCAACTCCGACGAGCCCAATCAAACTTCCGGCGAACTTAATCGAGCTCCGAGCACCTCCGGTGAACCCCTCGAAGACCCCTCGGTGAGGAACCTCTCTTTCTCCTCCTTTCTTTGCCGATTCCGTGTCTTTGGGTCAGGGATATGGTCGGAGCTCTGGTCCTCCGCCGGTGAGAAGCTCCCCTTCCCCTTCCCCTTCATTTCCTCCTAATTTTTTCGAACAGAGCATATGAAGGAGGAAGTGAACAGTGAAAATGGGTTGGGTTTTAATTTCTTTGGTTTTCTGGTCCGGTTCACTTAAAATGAGATTGGGCTGTGGCTTGTTATTTAACTATCTAAATCTTTAATAAGTGGAATATAAAATATTATATGAAATTATTGTGAGATTCAAAAATAATAATAATAATAATAAAATATTTTATTGAGATTTAAAGATACAATATTTTTATGGTGATTTAAAATATAATATTATGAGATTCGGATTTTAAAAAACAAAGAATTTGAAAAAAGGATTTTAAAGTTTAAAACTTGATTTCGTAGATGGAGTTGGATTTAATAAATTTTAAAATGAGAATTTTTTAAAATGACCTAACCTTGTCAGATTTACTATGATAAAATAATAAAATAAGTTGATTTAAAGAGCAATGTTTTGTAAATTGAATTTTGGGTCAAGAATAACTTAAGAAGTGTTTTGAATGATGAATTGATCTAAGTTGAGAATCAAAGAGTTTTGGAAAATCTTGGGAAGTTGACTTACTTGTCTACCTTGTGTGTATATAAATTATGATATGTTGATAATGCTATGATATGTTATGATATGGATACATGTTGAAGCATGATTTATGATAATATTTTAAATTGATGAGTATGAACCTGATGTGTATATGAGTTGACTATGAGCATGATTAAAGCATGATAGTTTGAGATATGAGTATTATATGATGGTGGATGGGATATTATGAAATGATTATGAGATATAATGTTGAGACGAGATGCGAGATGATATGATTGAATGAATAAGATGATATGATAAGATTTTACCTTATAAATGTGAAATTTGTTTACCTTATCAAAAAAATTATAATCACATATTTATTAGTAATAACTATGATAAAAATATAAAAAATAATATATATAAATTTATTAATTAAGAAACTGAAAAACACATGGATAATAAAACTAGTTTTCCTTTAAAAAAATTCATAACTAATTTTATAGGTGTCCATCCATATATCCATAATTGTTAACGAATTACTAATTTTCCTTTTTTACATTTATATTTCATAATTCATAACTAATTTACTATTCAAATATGATAGGTTATTTATATTTATAAGAAAAATATTAAAATAAATAATTATAATTTTTTATAAGATATGAAAATGTTTGATAACTCTACCTATAGGGTAGTTCATACAAATACAATCAATCATGTAATGAAATCAAATGTCAAAATGGATTTGAAAATTTTCAAGAACTAAACCAAACACAAATTTATCCAAAAATAAACATAAATGACAACAATTGCAAAATTCTAGAAAAATAATGAAATGAAGCTATCCTCCAACTTAATCACTATCATCATCATCAGTTGAGATTATTTCTTCACTGTCCACATCATCCCTATCAGTTTCTTCATAATCATCACTTGTAGAATCAATGTCTCTAGTATTTCTTGTGCTGACATCGATATTTGAATCAATGATTTGAGCCTCGCCATCTTCTTGATGTAGTTCTGGATTTTCAAGAAGTTCTTCCTCTACCAACCAAGGAGCTTCATTAAACTCATTTTGTTGAGCCTCATAATTGTACTCGGGATCAAAATCTTCCTCAATTATATTTTCTCCTTCTTCCAAATCAATCTCTGGGACATCCCACACATGCCGCATTTCTGCTTTTTGAACAACTTTCCATCCATGTTGTAATTTTGGGTCATCTAGATAAAACACTTGTTGCGCTTCACTGGCTAGAATAAAAGGTTCATCCTCGTACCACACAAACTCTGTATTAATGCTCATAAGATTATAATCTCGTTGTACTCTCTTAGTCCCGTTTCTTCCCGACTCGTCCGTGTTGAACCACTTGCACTTGAATAGGTAAACATGATGCATATCCATGTAACTCAATTTCACAATATTAAGCAGAACCCCATAATAATCATGTGTTCCCCCAACATATTGTCCAGGGACATAAATGCCACTATTTTGTGTAGTACGACGATCATCGAGTTCTTTTGTGTGATACCTCAACCCACTAACAACACAACCCGTAAATGTATGGACTCGTGGATCTGGTTCACATGCCAAGCAGTAAAGGTCATTATTTTCAGACATCTCTCCACTTTGTACTGCATGACTCATCTGAAAATAATATAAATAAAATCAGTACATTATAAAAATAAAAAACCAATGATTCAAATTCCATAAATTCAACACTTGAAGAACAATACATACTCTTCTTTCAAACCAACTAGGGAATTCTTCTTCTTGTCTTTTATATAAATCATCTTCACTAGTCTGCTTCAGTTCAGCCTCATGCTCCCTACATTTGTTAAAGGACAATTAACAACATAAACTTGGATATTGTAATTATTAGTTTATATTAAACAGAAAACTCAAATTATAGCCTCTTACTTCATATATGGTTCGACTTCATCACAATTGCACAACACGTACCAATGAGCCTTTTTTAATTCTGTTCGATCAAGCTCTACAAATTTCTTGCCACCAAAAGGGCGAACTCTTTGGGAAAAACCGACAATCCACCATCATCTTCATTTTGAAGATCATCATTACGTTCCCTTGGATTGAACTGTGTTTCAACTCCACGAAAATACATCGAGCAAAATGTAATTGCTTCATTAACAATATATGTTTCAGCAATTGAACCTTCAGGCCGAGCTTTGTTTGACACGTATTTTTTATAAGTCCCCAAATTTCTTTCAATAGGATACATCCATCTAAAGGATACTGGCCCTCCTAGAATAGCTTCTCGAGGTAAATGGACCGTGAAATTTTGGGACCAAATGTGACCATATCGGCGTCATCTTTCTTTATCCACCAAAACTGTGTTTTTTCCGCTCAAATGTGTCCCAAACATGCTTATATGGTGTATAGGTCATAATGGGAGCTTTGTGCGCGAAAAGCTTTCCGTGAAATTTTCAGACCAAAAGTGACCATATCGGTGTCACCTTCCTTTATCCACCAAAAGTGTGTTTTTTTTTTGCTCAAATGTGTCCCAAACATGTATATATGGTGTATATTTCATAATGTGAGCTTTATACATGAAAAGCTTTCCCTGAAATTTTCGGACCAAAAGTGACCATATCGGCGTCGCTATTCTTTATCCACCAAAACTATGTGATTTTCGCTCAAATGTGTCCCAAACACATTTATATGGTGTATAGGTCATAATGGGAGCTTTGTGAGCAAAAAGTTTTCCGTGAAATATTCGGATCCAAAAATGACCATATCGGCGTCATCTTTTTTATCCACCAAAACTGTGTTGTTTTCGCTCAAATGTGTCCCAAACATGTTTATATGGTGCAAACGTCATAATGGGAGCTTTGTGAGCGAAAAGCTTTCTGTTAAATTTTCGAACCAAAAGTGACCATATCGGCGTCATCTTTCTTTATCCACCAAAACTATGTTGTTTTCGCTCAAATGTGTCCCAAACATGTTTATATGGTGTATAGGTCATAATGGGAGCTACATGTTTATATGGTGTATAGGTCATAATGGGAGCTTTGTGTGCAAAAAGCTCTCCGTGAAATTTTCGGACCAAAAGTGAACATATCGTCGTCACCTTTCTTTATCCACCAAAACTGTGTTGTTTTCGCTCAAATGTTTCACAAACATGTTTATATGGTGTATAGATCATAATGGGAGTATTGTGCGGGGAAAGCTTTCCGTGAAATTTTCGGACCAACAGTGACCATGTCGGCGTCACCGTTCATTATCCACCAAAACTATGTGGTTTTCGCTCAAATGTTTCCCAAACATATTTATATGGTGTATAGGTCATAATGGGAGCTTTGTGAGCAAAAAGCTTTCCGTGAAATTTTCGGACCATATCGGCATCACCTTTCTTTATCCACCAAAAGTGTGTTGTTTTTGCTCAAATGTGTCAAAAACATGTTTATATAGTGTATAGGTTATAATTGGAGCTTTGTTCGTGAAAAGCTTTCCGTGAAATTTTCGGACCAAAACCTTTCCGCGATATTTTCGGACCAAAAGTGCCCATATCGGCGTCACCTTTCTTTATCCACCATAAGTGTGTTGTTTTCACTCAATGTGTCCCAAACATGTTTATATGGTGTATAGGTCATAATGAGAGCTTTGTGTGCGAAAAGCTTTCCGTGAAATTTTCGGACCAAATGTGACCATATCGGCGTCACCTTTCTTTATCCACCAAAACTGTGTTGTTTTCGCTCAAATGTGTCTCAAACGTGTTTATATGGTGTATAGGTCATAATGGGAGCTTTGTGCGCGAAAAGCTTTCCGTGAAATTTTCAGACCAAAAGTGACCATATCAGTGTTACCTTCCTTTATCCACCAAAAGTGTGTTTTTTTTTTTGCTCAAATGTGTCACAAACAAGTTTATATGGTGTATAGGTCATAATGGGAGCTTTGTGCGCAAAAAGCTTTCCGTGAAATTTTCGGACCAAAAGTGACCAAGTCGGCGTCACCGTTCTTTATCCACCAAAACTATGTAGTTTTCGCTCAAATGTGTCTCAAACATATTTATATGGTGTATAGGTCATAATGGGAGCTTTGTGAGTAAAAAGCTTTCCATGAAATTTTCGGACCAAAAGTTATCATATCAGCGTCACCTTTCTTTATCCACCAAAAGTGTGTTGTTTTCGGTCAAATGTGTCCCAAACATGTTTATATGGTGTAAATGTCATAATGGGAGCTTTGTGCGCTAAAAGCTTACCATGAAATTTTCGGACCAAAAGTGACCATATCGACATCACCTTTCTTTATACACCGAAAGTGTGTTGTTTTCGCTTGAAATGATAAATATAAAGATGAGGTAAGTAACCTGATTACAAAAGATATAAGACCAAACTAAAGGGTCTTATATAAAAGGGATCAAAAACCAAACAAAAGAAGATCCCCTATACCCACCCAAAATTGCCCTATCTGCCCAACAAAACCAATCCTAGCCCGACCTCTCCCACGTAAACGCTAAGTCCAATCTATTCCCAACTGAGCTTTCGTTCCAAGCTTTTTACTAGTGATTTGCATTTCCACTTAACTGAAAAGTGTGAACGACAGCTAGCAAAATGTGTCTACCACACACAACGGGATGAAACTGTTCGCCACTAAAAACTAGCTTGTTTCTATACAACCATGTATAATAAATAAGAGCCTGGAACACCTGCAATTTGGCTTGGTACAACTGCGTCTTTTGGGTCTTCACCGGTTCATACGCAAACCAATCAAGTCGATCCTTCATCGTTGGGAGTCTAATCGATATCCCAATCCATCCGAAGACCGAATCCTGCACTTCCCGTATAAGTTGACATCTAAACCACAAGTGATCCTCGCATTCTTCCTCTGTTTTACACATCATACATACAACAGCCTCTTCTCCCTTCCAATATTTCACTCTCCTGCCCGTACTTAGCCGTTTGATGGAGGAAAGCCACACAACAAAAGCCCATCGTCGGCATTGGAGTCTCCCCTAAATGAGAACACCCTAACAGCTATCTTCTCGTCTATCTCTGAGGAGATTGTAAACCTTGTAGCTTGAAATGAAACCATTCGGTCCTAGCACCGTGTCCAGCGAAGGAGTAGCAGCACCATCAGCTGAATGCAGCACATTGAGCAACTCATCCCGGGTGGTCAGCAAGGACTTCCACAGCCAACTATCATCCACCTTCCTTTGGACAGCCGAGATGACTTCCCCACGCAGGTGATTGTTCACACACCAGCTTGTCCAAATGCTCGGCCTAGTGACGTCCTTCCATTTCACCATATTTTGGCCTGGATACTCTTGTTCCATGCAAGAAGCTCCTTGATGTCTAATCCCCCCTCTTTGAAAGGCTTAGTGACGTACTTCCATTTCACCATATTTTTCCTGCCTGCCTCATGTCCATTCCAAAGGAATCTCCTACACATTCTTTCCACATGATCTAAGACGCCTTTAGGGAGCACAACCACTTGAGACCAAAAGGAGGTTACCCCGCCACAAACTGATTTTAAAAGCTAAAGGCGTCCAGCGTATGATAATTTCCGAGAAGACCATGATTGTAAGAGAGAGCCGATCTTGTCATAAAGGGGACCATATTCCGCCACTGAAATAGTCTTTGAATGAAGAGAAATCCTTAAATACCACACTGGAAGCTGACCAGAGACAAACCCAAGTTGCTGAGGAATCAGCTCATGCAATTCAGTTGACACACCAGCCATGAAAACTATGCTTTTATCACTGTTTGCCCAAAGCCCAGAAATATTGAAGAATGCATCCAAACAACCTTTAATGATATTTACGGACTCTAAATCTCCATGACATAACAACAATAAGTCGTCCGCAAAAGCCAAATGGGTGAACTTCATCCCTTTGCATTTGGGATGAAACTTGAAACGGGGATTCTCAGCAGCCTTTTGTAACATCATGCTCAAGATTTCCATACAAATCACAAATAAATAGGGGGAAAGAGGGTCCCCTTGCTTCAATCCCCGTTTACCTGGGAAGAATCCTTCCGGAGCACCGTTGATGATGACCGACAAGGAGGGCGAAGTCACACACTCCATGACCAGCTTAACAAACTTGAGTGGGAAATTGAAGTACAGAAGGGTGCTCTTGATGAAGTCCCAACTAAGATAGTCATAGGCTTTTTGCAAATCCACTTTGATGGTGCATCTTGGGGAAACTCTTTTTGTGCCATATCCATTGACCAACTCAATTGCAACTGCACTATTATGAGCAATGCAACGACCCGGTATAAATGCTCCTTGGCTTTTGGAGATCAGCCCGCTAAGGTCCCTCTTTTATCCGTCCTACAAGAATCTTGGTAACCACCTTCATGATGGTGTTGCAACAAGAAATGGGGAGCAAGTCTTTCACATAGGAGGGATTGCTTACCTTCGGAATAAGAGAGATAAATGTATTGTTCAACTGTCTGAGCACTCTTCCATTCCGGAAAATTTCTCTGATCGCCTCGCAAGTATCTCTTCCAACTATGCTCCAAGCAACTCTAAAGAACTTGCTACCAAATCCATCCGGACCCGACGACTTGTTTATACCTATGCTCCATAAACATTTTCTAATTGTGTCAAAACTTGGAATCTCCAACAGAGAAGCGCCACGCTCATCAGCCAGCTTAACACCAGCAAGGTTCACTGGGAACTGATCGATAGCAGAAGAATTAGACAGCAGCTCCTTGAAGAATTCCAGAACATGCTCCCGAATCTCATCCTCCTGATCTATAAGTTCATCAGAATGATTTTTCAGTACCACAATGGTGTTTCTAGCCTGTCTCTCCTTGATATTTCTATAGAATAGCGAGGAGGTCTCCTCTCCCATAGTCAGCCAGTGGAGCTTTGCCTTCTGAGAGGTTAGACTTATGAGCCTGGCCACATTACGTCCGAGCTCTAATTCAGCGTCAGATATCTGATTGTCAAGTGCATGATTGCCCTTTTCAACTCTGCTTTGAACATGTAGCTCATGGAGGACACCCTTGTTCAGCTTAATCTGCGCTTGGAGTTCAGGAAAGTGAGCTTTATCCCATGTCTTCAGCACCTACTTAACACTTTGAAGCTTCTTGACCAACTTATATTGCCTTGATCCGATTTCATCATGAGCCCATGCTGCTCTGACCAAAGCATCAAACTCCTCTTCCTTTCCCTAGAAGTTCTTATATTTAAACGGATATCTCCATTTATTGATCTCATTTCGAATTAGCACCACAGCAGGAGCATGATCAGATAAAATCGGGGTACCAAAGACAGCTTTGGTGTTAACAAAGGAATCCATCCACAATTCATTTACCAGAACACGATCTAATTTCCTCTCTATCTTACTGTCCCCTTTCTTCCTATTAGACCATGTCCGAACAGCCCCAGTATAAGGGAGATCAGTTAGCTTGCAAGCCTCCAAAGCAGCCCGCAACTCCTCAAATTCATTGTATCTAGCAGTGACCTAAGGCCATTTTTCCTCCATGCTCAAGATACAATTCACATCCCCAAGAGCAACCCAAGGTAAGTCCATCTCAGCAGCAATCTGTTGCAGTTCTTCCCACAATGCAATCCTTTCAGCTTTGGTATTACAAGCATATATAAATGTTGCTGCAAAATGAAATTTCTGATCCTTAGTCTTGACTAAGCAATGGATCAGTTGTTCTCTGATATAAATTACACTAACATAAAAAATATCAGGATTCCATGTCACCCAAATTCTTTCTTTAATCTCAATATCTCCATTCATGCAACACTTCCAACCTCTCATCAAGCGGCTCTTTATGTAATCTATATTTCTGTATAGCACCTTAGTCTCCAATAACCCCATCATCCCTATATCATTTTCAAAGCAATAATTATTTATAATATTATGTTTTACCGGGTCCTTTAAGCCTGCCACGTTCCACGTTGCGATCTTGACTTTATCCATGAACTTCACTCCTGTGAGTGCTACGCTCACCATTCACTTCTGCCAAATCCTGAGATTCCAACTGTAGAGCCCCCTCTTGATCTCCCAGTGTAGCAAATCTCGATCCTGGTATCTCTTTTGTTCCTTTCTGATCAGCCCTCACAGTTAGACCTGGAGACCTGACACTCTTCTTTCCCCCTTGTACATGCCAACCATCCTGCAGAGGAGCTGTACTCTCATACTTCTCAGAATTGTGGCCCCTTTCAGCGTAAACTGTCATAACAGTAGCTTCACTATATCTTTGCAAACTCTTGGATGAACTACATCCACCCTGCACTTGATCAGCACCCTTGACGATAGCAGAGTAACTTGGGGAAGGGCCTGACGCAGAGCTGTCAATCTCCTTCCAGATTCCTTTACCTTTCATATCTCTGGGCGCATGCTTCACACCATTCAAATTACCATCAAGCTTCCTACCTGGTGCCCTGTTCAAGTTCAACACAGGCCTGCTAGGGCGTCTATTACGGTAGCACCTCTCCTGTATATGAGCAAATTTCTCACACCCTGAGCACATAGCAGGGAGCCATTCGAAAACTATCCGTTGCTGATATTTGGAGCCGTCAATATTTTCAATTTCAATAGAACTGCCAGATGCTTCCTTTACCTATACCTCAACCAACATTCGAGCATATGAGATTCTCTCCCCTCTAGCTGTCAACTCATCCAAGCAAATCGGGGTACCAATGGCACTACCCAATCTTCCCAAAGTGTGGTTAGTGAACAAGGTTGGTTCTAGGTCAGGAATACAGACCCAGCTGGGCACCCTATCGAAGGAGCTCCAGGCAATTGCCATACCAGGCTTCCATCTCTTCAAAATTAACGGTTTTGACCCCGTGATGCTCCAAGGTCCATTATTGAGAACCCAACCGAGGTCATCCTCGGATTTGAACTTAAACACAAACACTTTGTTAGTCTTACGAAATACAGTCGGCAAATCAACCTTCCAACTGGCCTCACACATGTCTTTCACTGCTTCATACGATGCTTGTCCCCCAGCAACGACCCCAATCAGAGTTGACGCCCAGTCCTTACTAGAACCCTCAACATCTTCAGGTCGAAGTTTTAGCTTCCCTTTTTCGACCTCCGGGAAGGAAGTTAGCTTGTTGGCAGCTTGAATATTCCTATTGAGCTGCACCTGTGTCTCAGAAATCGGGGTCTTCACAACTCTTCGAGGCGCAAAGCTTCGTTTTAAACCAACGACAAAGGACTGGATCTCAGACACTTTCATACTGGTTTCCCCCTTTTCATGGCACTTAATTTGGTATACCTTTGATATCAAAGACTCACCTACCTTCCTAGCTTCATTAACTCTCAGATCTGAACCAGCATTCAATTTTTCAACCACCTTTAACCCATTGTTTAGATTCTCCACAGCCCTTGACGTCACAAACTCTGACCCAAAGGAAGAAGAACCCCGTTCTCCTTTCCTATCCCCCGGAGATCTCTTCTTACCCATCTCACCGGAGCCTGCCGGCACAGCCTCCGTGAGGGAAGACCGGTGACGGAGCGCCATCCCTCTTAGTAACTTCTCTCCCCCTGATTGCCTTGTTGTACGGACAGAACCCCGTTCTCCCTCCTGTGTTGTTTTTGTGTTCTGTAGTGTGTTTTTTTCGCTCAAATGTGTCTCAATCATGTTTATATGATGTATAGTTCATAATGTGAGATTTATCCATGAAAATCTTTCCGTGAAATTTTCGGACCAAAAGTGACCATATCGGCATTAGGGGTGTGCAGAAAAACCCGACACGACTGATACGACACGAAAACACGACAACACGACACGAAAAAACACGAAACCGAAAAGATACGACACGAAAATGACACGAACCGCTAAAACACGACATTAAACGGTTCGTGTTCGGATCGGGCATATCCCCTTGTCGGATACCCGACACGAACCGTTTAGTTTTTTTTTTAATTTATAGGTAAGATAATTTAGTACTAGTATATGTACAATCTCAAAAGTATGAATATACTCCGTTAGCTCAGTTGGTAATGACCTAGGCGCGTACGCTTTTCTTCAAATCAATCCAGGTTCGATTCCTAGAAAAGGTTGTTTTTTTTTTACCATTCTATCCCCTTTTATTATTTTTTATGCCCAACAAACCCTAAATTCTAGCCGACAGTCCAAAACTCTCCATCTCCTTCTCTCGAACGCCTCCGCCTCCCCTCTCTCCCCGCGCTCCCCCTTCGCCTCCACCACCTCCTCCCTCTCGCCTCCGCCCCAATTGAGAGCTTTGATCCCGAATCTCCGGCCGACAATGGAGGCTTGCCCAATTTAGAGCTTTGATCCCGACTCTCCGGCCGACAATGGAGGCTTGCCCTAGCTGTTACACCTCGCCTCCTCCTTCCCTTCTTCCTCCCGCTTCCACCGCCTTCTCTCCACCACCTCCACCGGACCACCGCCTACGTCTTCCCTCTCTTTCTCTCTCCTCGCGCTCCCCCTTCGCTAATTCGTAGCTCCATCAACTGGTCTGCTTTCTCCTCCTCTCCTCAACTAGGTCCTACCTCCGCCCTCTTCACCGATTTCGTTCTAGTTTTTGGATCTATTCAATTTCGATTGCATCTGTTCAATTTCAATTTTATTTCGACTGCATTTATTCAATTTCAATTTTGCATCTGTTCAAATTTCAATTCAGTTTTTGGATCTACCTCCATCCTCTCCTCAATTTACTTCAGTGACACAGGAACGCAAATTAAAAAAAAAACTCTCGGTTTGTGTCGGATAACCCGGGTATCCGACACGGATCCGAATAGCTTTACCGTGTCGGATACCCGGCTTATAATGGTTCGTGTACGGTTCGGCCTTTTTGTGCTAAACGGTTTCGGGTACCCGACACGATTATTCGGTTCGTGTCGGATACCCGGATATGCCCACCCCTAATCGGCATCACCTTTCTTTATCAACCAAAACTGTGTTGTTTTCGCTCAAATGTGTCCGAAACATGTTTATATGGTGTATAGGTCATAATGGGAGCTTTGTGTGCGAAAAGCTTTCCGTGAAATTTTCGGACCAAAAGTGACCATATCGGCGTCATCTTTCTTTATCCACCAAAACTGTGTTGTTTTCGCTCAATTGTGTCCCAAACATGTTTATATGGTGTATAGGTCATAATGGGAGCTTTGTGCGCGAAAAGCTTTCTGTGAAATTTTCGGACCAAAAGTGACCATATTGGCGTCACCTTACTTTATACACTTGAAACTGTGTTGTTTTCGCTCAAATGTGTCCCAAAAATGTTTAAATGGTGTATAGGTCATAATGGGATCTTTGTGCGTGAAAAGCTTTCCGTAAAATTTTCGGACCAAAAGTGACCATATCGGCGTCACCTTTCTTTATCAACAAAAACTTTGTTGTTTTCGCTCAAATGTGTCCCAAACATGTTTATATGGCGTATAGGTCATAATGGGAGCTTTGTGCATGAAAAGCTTTCTGATACGGGGTTAGCCGTAGGATGGCCCGATCTTCGACAATCAAGACACAAACTCAAGAAAATAACAAGATTGATGCAAGACTCAATGAAAGGACTCGATTTCGACTATTAAGAGAATAATGGTGCGGCTGCAATGAAACAATAAGACTCGAAATTGAACAATAAAGACTCGATAGATTGGTGAGTCGATCTATATAGAACAAGATGAAGACCCCAGGCTTCCGTTGAAGGTAGGAACCAACACCAATGACTATATAACCCGCCTCTACAACCCTACACAACAAAGCGAACAACTTAGAGGCACAAGGAGGGGGCTCGTGGATACCAGGGATTACCAAACCTTGCGAGATTGATGAACTCAAGGCAAACCAAGCGGAAACGATATCAATTGCAATCAATGAGCCTAGCTACCGATCGATCGACTTAAGCACTCAATGTGCTTCACACAAAAGAGAGCTTTCTTCATAGAATGTAACATGAATGATCAACAAGAGGGATCAGCCGTGTGTTTATATTAACCCTAGGGAATATTTCTAATAAAATTAATAAATAAAATAGCTTATCAAATAAAACCCTAAAATACCTAAAATCACCTGAAGCACAAGAAGAAGGATCTCACTCTGGAAGAGCTCGTCGGTCACATGAAGATCGAAGAGGCAAACCGCCTCAAGGACAAACCTAAGCTCAAATCTGCTGATTCTGTGAAAGCTAATTTGGTTGAGTCCTCTGTGAAATCTGACAGGTCCAAGCATGGAAACAAGCCTGGAGGTTCTAAGCCAAACATGAAACCAAAGAAAGGCCAGAAATTCAAGAAACCTGGCAACCAGCCAGACAAACAGGAAAAACAGGGAGGGACTGGAATCGGCTGCTACGTTTATGGCAAGCCAGGCCATAAGGCTTGGCAGTGTCGCAATCGGGCTGATCTCTAGAACCAAGGACAGCAGCAGAACAAGCCTGCAGCTCCAGCCCAACAGCAAGCCAATGTTGTCCAGGACAACAACCAGCTGATAGCCATGATCACTGAAGTCAACCATGTGGGCGGCCAGGTTGATTGGCTTCTGGACAACGGAGCTACTCGACACTTCTGTGCCAACAAGGACCTGTTTGCTGAGTTCGAGGATGCTACAGACATCGACGATGGTCGACATGGGTAACTCGAGCATCTCTCTAGTGCTTGGCAAGGGGAAGGTTACACTCAAGCTCACCTCAGGGAAGTCTCTTACCCTAGTGAATGTGCTTTATGTTCCTTCTCTGCGCCGAAATCTGATTTCATGTGGTTTGCTTGAGATAGCTGGAATTAAGCAAGTGACTGATGCTGGCAAAATGGTTTTAACCAAAAATGGAGAATTTGTAGGAAAGGCTTATAGGGCTGATTTTCTGTATGTGCTTGAGACCATGATTGAGAATAATGAGAATGCTTCTACTTCTGCTTATATTACTGAGTCTGTTGATTTATGGCATGCTAGACTAGGACATGTGAATGCGAAATCTATATGTCGATTGCATGATATGGGTTTGATTCCTAGCCTATCCAAACATGACCATAGCAAATGTGAAATATGTGTTGAGGCCAAGTTCCATAAACAACCTTTTAAAACGGTGTTAGAAAGGACAACTGAATTGTTGGAGTTAGTCCATTCTGATTTGGCTGATTTTAAGAACACTGACAGTAGAGGTGGCAAGCGCTACTATATCACATTTGTGGATGACCATTCTAGATATACTAAGGTATACTTGCTTAGGTCCAAAGATGAAGCAGAAAGCATGTTTTATGTGTATAAAGCTGAAGTAGAAAACCAATTAAATTACAAAATTAAAAGGCTTAGATCTGATAGAGGCGGTGAATATGTCACTCATTCTTTGAGAGAATTCTGTGAATAAAATGACATTATTCATGAATTTACAGCTCCCTATTGCCCACAACAAAATGGTATTGCTGAAAGGAAAAACAGAACTTTAAAGGAAATGATGAATGCTATGCTTTCTAGTTCTGGTTTGCTTGATAATATGTGGGGGGAAGCTGTATTGTCCGCAAATCATATTTTGAATAAGGTACCTCATAAGAAGCTTGACAAAACACCTTATGAACTTTGGAAAGGGCATCCGCCTAATCTGAAATTCTTGAAAGTGTGGGGGTGTCTAGCTAAAGTGGGGTTACCTTCATTCAAAGTTGATACTATTGGATCTAAGACTTTTGATGCAATTATGATTGGTTATGCTGAAAACAGTGCTGCATATCGTTTTATGTGTTTGAGTGATCGTACCTTGTGTGAATATCGTGATGCTGTTTTCTTTGAGCATGTGTTTCCTTTAAAGAAATCTGCATTACCTGCTAATGATTCTTCATCTCATGATGTATCTTCATCCATGCCTAATACTGTTGTGCCTAATGCTCATGCTGATCATGATGAACCTAGGAAAAGTAAAAGGCGTAGGAAGGAAACTAGTTTTGGTCCTGATTTTGTGACTGCATTTCTAGCTGAACTTAGTGATTTAAATGAACTAGATGAGAGGTTCATTAGTCTTCATTTGATAGAAGATGATCCTAAGACCTATGAGGAGGCAATAAGTTCATTAAATGCTAGTTTCTGGAAAGATGCTATTAATAGTGAGATAGAATCCATTATGTCTAATCACACATGGGAACTAGTTGTATGCCTAAAGGAAATAGGGCCATTAGCTGTAAGTGGATCTTTAAGAAGAAGCTTAAAGTGGATGGCTCAGTGGATAGATATAAGGCAAGACTAGTCATAACGGGATTCACTCAAAGATATGGCATTGACTTCTTTGACACTTATTCTCCTGTCACAAAAATTGCTACCATTCGTGCATTGTTTGCTTTGGCTTCTAGCCATAAAATGCTTGTTCATCAGATGGATGTTAAAACTGCATTTTTGAATGGTGATCTAAATGAGGAAATTTATATGGAACAGCCTCCAGGGTGCATTGTTCCAGGACAGGAAAACAAAGTGTGCAAGCTGAAGAAGTCACTGTATGGACTCAAGCAAGCACCAAAGCAATGGTATGAGAAGTTTCACACAACTATCCTAAGCTTTGGATTTGAGGTAAACGGATCTGAGGCCTGTGTCTATTCTAAGAGGTTTGGTGCTGATTGTGTGATTATATGTTTATATGTGGATGACATGTTGTTATTTGGATCACACATAAATTCTATAAACACAACCAAACAGTTTTTGTCATCTAAGTTTGAGATGAAAGACATGGGTGAAGCTGATGTCATTCTAGGAGTTAAAGTAACTAGAAAGGAAAATGGCTTCATTTTATCACAACCTCATTATGTAGAGAAAATGTTGAAAAGGTTTGATAAGTTTGATATTGTGCCAGTTAGAACTCCTTATGATGCTAGCATGCAATTGAAGAAAAATTTTGGAATTGGTGTGTCCCAAAATGAGTATGCTAAAATAATTGGGAGTCTAATGTTTCTGATGAATTATACTCGGCCTGATATTGCATATGTTGTTAGTAGACTCAGTAGATATACCCATAACCCCAGTAGTAAACATTGGATTGCACTTAATAGATTATTGAGATATCTTAAAGGCACCTTTGATTAGGGTTTACATTATGTGGGTTTCCCTCAAGCTTTGGAGGGATACTGTGATGCAAACTGGGTCACTGACAATGATGAGGTTAGCTCCACTAGTGGTTATGTGTTCACTTTATGTGGTGGTGCTATATCATGGAAATCGTCAAAACAAACTTGCATTGCTAGATCAACTATGGAATCTGAGTTCATAGCACTAGATTTAGCTGGTCAAGAGGCTGAGTGGTTGAGAAGCTTACTGGCTGACTTACCTTTGTGGGGGCATAAGACCCCAACTATTTCTCTACATTGTGACTCACAATCTGCTATTTGTGTAGCTAACAACAATACTTACAATGGTAAAAAGAGACACATACGGATTAGACATGAAGCTGTGAGACAGCTGATTGCTACCGGTGTCATTTGCTTGGAGTATGTGAAGTCCGAGAGGAATCTTGCAGATCCATTGACGAAGGGGCTGAATAGAAGGATGGTCCTTGAATCGTCTAAGGGAATGGGGCTCAACCCCACGTGAGTTGAGATACACCATACCCATTCCCAGGACAGGTGTATGAGAAAGGATGAGTCGCGAACTCTTAATGAGTCCATAGCCCAGAGTTGGGTGGTCTTATTGAGAAGGACTTGATGGATTCACCGAAAATTGTAGAGGTTGAGCTTTATGCTCTTAATGATGCCATAGCCCTATAAGGTGGTCCTATTGAGAAGGACTTGATGGAATCACCTACGAGAGTGTGAAGGGTTGGTCGCCTTCTGTGGAAGACTAGGGTTGTCTTTCTAGAGCACTCTTTAACACCCAAGGTATGAGATGACCATTACAGTTGATAGTTAGATCGCGGAACAACCAGGGCAGTGGTGAAGGTATGTGCTGTTGAGGTCAACTCGCGAGTCTGAAAGTTCAAGATTCGTTCACTACCATGATAAGCGAGGCACTCAGCTTCACTATGTGTTGGTTCAAGATTGGTTCACCAGCGTTTAAGTACTTTCTCCATGAAACCAGCTCAGAACGATGTTTTTGTTTTAAAAACCCCAGTTCCTCACATTTGTGGGGGAATGTTGGAGAAATGTTCATGTGGGGGTCTTTCCAAAGTGACTTTTGAACTTCTTTGAGTCCCATATTGATTGTAAAAGGAGTTGAGGGGTTGTTTTTAAGGGGGAGTTTTGAAGAGGCTATTAAGAGTTGGGATAGGAGTCCCACACGCGCGCACCACCACCACCGCCGCCGGTCCGGTCCGTGTTCGTGACACGTGCGCGGTGTGGTGCTGGTCACCTTTTACATCGAGTTTTAATTTTTATCAATTAATTGGCCTCGGATAGGGTTGAATTAGGGTTTTGACTAATTCAATTCCGTCACACGTTTTGAAAAACTGTTTCAGATTCTTTCCGAGATTTTAGCAAGGTGGAGCGTCTCTTTTCATTTTAAAAACTGACGTTCTCTTCAGTTTTCAACACACACTTAACCGTTCTCCTTCTCCTCTCTTCTTCTGTAAGTCGTTCTGAGTCCTGGGTGGTTCCATTGCTTCGACGGCGAGTGCACGCTTGAGAAGTCCGCTGTGTATCCTTGGGGGGCGACGCCTGCAACCGACCTGCACCACGGTGTCGGGGCGATTTCGCTTCTAAGGCAGTGGTTCCCTTTATACCACGCCACAGCCTTCAAACACGTTTTTCACACTCTTTTTCCAAGCAGTTTTACACAAAATTGAGGCCAACATTCATCATCGCACCAACATATACTTGACCGTGATGTTGTTAATGGCTCGACAATTGACACACATTCTCCATGTGTTGTCTTTCTTCGGCTTTGGTTACGGATCTGCGATTCTTACCGGTGAGTGCTGCCAGAACTTCCTCTCTTTGGCTAGATCTGGCTTTTCTCTATCTTGGTTTCCCCCGTTTTCTCCTCAAAGTGTAGCTGTGCTCATGGTTCATGTGTGTTTTGGTGAGGTGTTCATGGTTGCTGGTGCTACTTGGGTGTATGTTTGATGCGTCCGTGGTTCTAGGGGTGCTTCGGTTCTTCTTCCTCATCACCTTCCTTTAGGCCCCGTATTTTTTGGTAAGTGTTGAACGCTTGGTGGCTTAAGGTTGGTGGTGTTGGTGGAGCAACTGATGGCGTCGTGCCCCGGGGTGGTCTGTGGGCCTTGGGATGCAGTTTATGCGTGCTATTGCCATGTTGCATTGGGTCAACTTTTTCTTTTGCTTTATTAAAAGCTACTGCACCTCCACTTGCAGCTTTTGATTTAGCTTTAGGTTCAATGGTTGACTTGGGTGTAATATTGCCGTGTAAAAGGGTGTATTGGGAGTTGGTATATTCAGCTTTTATAAAAGTTACAATTTGGTGCTCACATTTTTTTTTACAGTAGGCAAAGTTTTGGATACTAACAGTATCCATGATTATCTAACATGATGATGTTTTGGAATTCGAAGCAATGATCTAAGATAGAATTACAACTCAGCTGAGATTTTGCAATAAAATCGGCTGCACCGTTCGCTTCTCTATAGCAATGCTGGAATTTGATGAATTCAAAGTCCTTGCTTAGAGCTTGTATTTCTTCCACTATTTGTGTAATCTCCCATGGTGGACTGTTTATTTTGTTGATGGCATTGATAATGACTGCACATTCACTTTCAATAATGGTCTTCTGTATTCAAAGCTCTGCTGGCAGTCTTATACATGCAAGTATTGCAAAACTTTCTGTTTGGATGACAGAGTCTATATTAACATTGCATTTATGTATCTGAATTATTTGACCAAGATTATTCCTTATAATACAACCAATCTGACGTTGAGAACCAATTTTTAATGAAGCATCTACATTTATTTTGACGATGTTTTTTGGCGGATATTTCCAAATTAATTTATCACGAGATCTGTTGTGTTTTGGTAAGATGTTTTTCCTTTGTTCTTTATTCCAGCAAGAAATTTTATCTATAGTTTCAGTTAAAGTGGTGCTTACATTTTGTTTCTTTTATTTAGGTTAACATCCGCATCAATGTTAGTTTCTAGAGTTTCTTAATACCACTTTATCATTTTCTCTCTCCTTAAAAACCCAACTTACTTTTTCATACACATCCATATGAGTTTCTAGAGTTTCTTAATTTACTTTTCACCATTTATTAAATATTTAAATAAATATACATAATGAGTTTCTAGAAGAAAAAAAATTATTGTTTTTAATAATATCTAAAATATATTTAAATTTTTTTATAAAGATAAAAAAAATAACCGAAAATATTTACAAGTGTTAATGAAATAAGAGGTTGTCAACATCATTTTTAAGTTTTAACTTCTCTCTCCTCCTTATTTTATTAGTTTGTTGGCCTAAAACCCCCCTAAAAACTTTGGATGTGGGTGCTCTTAGGTAGTGGGTGTGACTTGTGTAAAGTTTGTCGTGTAGGACTAGTTGTTAGTGGGTCATGGTATGGTGGAATGCATTTGAGTATGGTAGCACGTGGGTAGTAATTTGTGAGGATTTATCACGTGAGTGGCTTTTGTGGGTAGGTAACATGTGTTAAGTATTTTAGTGGATTTCACTTTTACCGTAAGACCCTTTGTTTTGGTCTTATCCTATTGTACCCGGTTTTTTTAGCCACCAATCTATTTATTTACCTTTTCAGACCAAAACCGTGTTGTTTTCGCTCAAATGTGTCCCAAACATGATGCGGGACCATCCAAGACACCGTCGAACACGCTCTTTCATGTTCGTGAGCTATAATCGATTCTCGAGCAATTGAAGACTTACCTATGTTCTTCTCTTGTTGTTGCCCTCGGCGCTGACACCAGGACCCTCGACCTCGAGACCTGAAGATGTTCTTCACTTACTGTTTGTATCGACGCCGACACCAGAACCTCGACGCCAAGACCTGGAGCCTAGTTTCACATATGGGCCGAATTCTCTAAGTGTTGGAACCCTAATTTTCATTGTTATTTTTAGTATCTCTTTTACTTAAGTTATTTTAGGTAATTTTAGGAATTTATTTTAATTATTCTTTTCATTAATATTCTCATTAAAAAATCAGCCCTAGGGTTCTATAAGAACGGCTAATCTTCCATTGTCAAACTCAGTACGTACTCTTTGAATGAAAGTTCCTCTTTTGTGTGAAACACATCGAGTGATTAAGTCGATCGATTCGTAGCTAGGCTCATCGATTGCAAATTGGTATTGATTTCTGCTTGGTTTGCCTTGAGTTTGTCAATCTCGCAAGGTTTGGTAATCTCTGGTATCCAGGGGCCCTTCTTGTGCCTCCAAGTTGTCTGATTGGTTGTGTAGGGTTGTAAAGGCGGGTTATATAGTCATTGGTGTTGGTTGCTACCCTCTACGGAGGCCTGGGGTCTTCATCTTGTTCTATATAGATCGACTCATCCATCTATCGGTCTTTATTTCTCATTGTTGATGAGTCGATCTATATAGGATGATTATGAGGACGTAGAGAGAGGGGATAGAGAAATTGGAGATAGATGATCCTCACCGCATATATATCCTTGTGTAAAACCAAAAAAAGTTATATTTAATCAAACTCAATTTGTAAAATATGGGATTTGGTACAAATATTTTAATATAAAATTCAAATTGACTCAAACTCGATCCACAAATTTCAGAGTTAGTTGAGTCAACTCGTAGATCACACATTGGGTCAGGTTGGATGATAATTGAAGAATAATAGGAAGCTTCAAAAAAAAGGTACGTTAAATATTATTTAGTTTATGCGTTTGTGCGATTCATTTCGGTTTGATTGAGTTCAATCAATTGATGATGAAGTTCATTAATCACGTTTGTGCAGATTAGTTTAATTTCGATCGTTTTGATTGAGTTCAATCAACTGAGTTTTTTTTGTCAATAATAATTGCAGTAATAATCTAAATAAACATGATAGACATATATATAGTGTTGATACACATATAATTATTTTAAACTAAAAAAAGTCCGCACAAGGTGCGGGTACTGAACTAGTTTGATATACTAAACAATGGGTATTGTGACTTACAACGTATACAAAAATGCATATTACTATAACAACATTAATTACTTTTTTCAATAAATATTAACGAGCAATTGGATAATATAACAATTTTACCTTTTAGAAATATGTAAACGGTTTGTCTATTGTATGCCCCAAGGGCGTAGGATAAGGATATTCTATCGGGAAAAAAGTGAACCCTAAGAGGAATAGGTGAACCCTATAATTTATTTTAAAAATGACTAAAAAATAGTGTTAAGTAAACATGTTAATTATGGATCTGGGTTAAGCATTTCATGACTCATAACCCGAACTCGAGATAATCCAACCCTTTCGACCTACTTGACAGGTCGTTGCGTTTATGCTTTTCAGCGCTGTTCTTGTTAAAACCAAGATAAAAAGTACTCCATATTAATAATAAAAAAAATTAAAGACGAAAATACATTTCCATTTGGTGACTTTTAAATGAAAATTGGCATATCCATGCATAGAGTTGGCAATTTGGTCGTTCGGGTCGGGTTTGGGTCAGGCTTGCTTGGGTCGGGTCAATGACGGGTTGGGTCAGTTTGGGTAAAATTCATGGTCGGGTACTAGTCGGGTTGGGTTCGGTCATAATAAATTTTAGATTGGTCGGGTTTCGGGTTAAATCGGGTCATGCCCATTCGGGTTCGGGTCAAAGCGAGTCAGACTCGTTCGGGTTTCGGGTCAAGAGGCAGGTCAGTCTTATTTGAGTTTCGAATCAAAGTGGGTATAGTTTGTCTGAGGTTTCGGTCGAATCATATTCGACCTGTTTGGATAATTCATTAGGTTGATTTTGACTTGGTTGAATACTTAAATATGTAATTTACTTAAAATAAATGATTTTGACTTGGTTGAATACATGAATATGTAATTTTGACTCGGTTGAATACACTCATTGATTCATCAGTTGTCAACCGGTTTTCAAAAAAGTCATAATCAGAAATTCGTTATTCGGCAAGCAACATCGTCCTTTTTTAAACATTTAAACCAATTGATCGGTGCTAAAACTAAATCAAATTAATTGTACATTTAGGATTTCACCTTATTTTAACTAGCAAGTTGCAAATGGGCTTATTTGTGGTTTGACTATATCTTTGGCCCATTTCATTTTCAATACCCATTTTATTTTTAGCTTTTGGCCCATTATTTTTCATTATTATTATTAGTTTTTAACAAATCTAGATATAAATAATTAATGAGAAAATTTGGTATTTTGTACACCTTTGCACATTTTATTAGGTATTAACCATCTTACTTATTTTATTAGGCGTGCTAGCCCTTTTAAAAAAATTTAGCCGCATTAGCCTTTTTCTCATTCCTTTTTTCTCGTTCTCCTAGTGGGCAACGTTCGTTCTCCTTCAACCTTCATCGTCCTCCGGCGGCGTCATTCGTTCTCCTTCATCCTTCATCGTTATCCGGCGGCTCGGTCTCCTTTATCCTTCATCCTTTTCGACTCATTGATTCCATCTCTCCCTCCTTGTGGGTCGTTTTTGCTTCTGAGGTGAGTAGTTCACCTTTGTTTGATTATATGTGTGCAACTAGTTTGTTCGCTGCTTGCAGGTAATTTTTCTACCCTTTAATTCAATTTATTCCCCTATATTACGGTGTCTTTGATTAATTTGCATCTTATTGTGCCTAATTTTTTTAATTTTCGATTAGAATCTGCTAATTTGATATATTTAGGGTTTTGATTTTTTGGGGAAAAATGTCAAAATTGATGACAATCTACCAATTGATGAAGAACTTACTCAGTGTCCGGTCATCTTTCTTCATGAGCATGCCCATTGAGATCAATTATGTGTTTCAATCTTTTGGAAATATGATTTTGAAGTCCCTTTCATTAGAACATTAAGAGTGTTATGAATTGAATAGATGACAGATTAGAGCTCAAATATGACAGGAAAAGATCAGGTGATTATATGCTTTAAGTTCTTCTGTTCATTGTTCTGTTCATTGTTGGCATGGTTGCTCTCGGCATCACTGGTATTTCTAATTTGATGCTTTTGTCTCCTCGTTTGATGTTAATTGGTTAATTGCTCAGCAAAACCTTCCAGTTTAGGGCTTCTATTATTAGCACTCATTTCAGTCGTTTGAGATTACCCTAGGGGTTTGGAATTACATACCTGGGTAGATGAGAACATTGACAAGCTCAGAGGCAACCATGTCCTAATGTATGCAACTATTCAAAATTAGATCTGTTGCTTGGAATCCTTCTCCTTTGTTGGCATCTGTTTTTTTTTACTGATCATGATTCAATCCTTGATCATGTCTATTTTCACTGTTTTGGTGGATTTGTGGTGTGAACGATGATTATGGTAGTAGTACCTATGCCTATTTGCCCTTTGGGCTTTGTTATATATCAATGGCAATGGAAGGGTCGATTTCTCGGAATTGAAGCAGATGATGAAGAGTGGTGGCTTGGTTGCATTAGGTTTGTAGGCATATTTTTAACAAGCAAGCTGCTTTAAATATGTTATGGAGTTTTTTGTGTTGTATGTTGGTGATTATGTATTGATTACTTTCTTCTTTTCTTGATGACATTTAAAGATTTGCTTCAAAATGCAATGATTAAAGATGACATGTCACAAATTATATGATGAATGGAAAGCCAGGGATCGGAGGTGTTGAAGCTTGCCAAAGGCGGTGTTGGTTCGGGTATGAGTACAAGCATTTGAATCCACTTGAAGGTCGTCCCAGCCATGATGGCAATGTCGATGCTAGGGATTTTAGCGGGTCAACAAGCAAAAATGAGGCTTCTAACTCTTCCAGGAGAGCCTTCCTCCTCTGTTTCAGCTCAACCACACCACCATCTTGGAATCGGTTGAACTGAAAGAATCGATCTATATCCTCATCATCAAGGAGGACACAAATACCGTCTTCAATAGCTACTCTTGTTGCAAGCAACGACTCCTACTCAAGTGATTTCTCAACAGCCTTATGTTCACTACCCGAACCAGATGAACTTGCAGACTCCACTTCAAGAAGCAGCCTAGGCCTGCGAACAGAAGAGAATGTATGTTTGCATCGACAACAAAAGTTGATTGATCAATGGATTGTGTTAAAAGACAAACAAAGTGAAAATGGGTTGCAACTGCAATTGGAATTGAATGAATACAAAACAGCATTCAGTAGTCCTCCTTGAGAATTGTACATACAGCAGCACTAGTGCACTACATTAGTGTAGTTATAATCCGTAGTTAAGAATTAAAATTTTTGTAGAGTATGAATTAAAGTTTTTATAGAGTATGAATTGAGTGATGGTCTCGAATTGCCGTGTAATTAAAATGGTTTCTGGGATGGATATAATGAATCATAGATCATCTGCCATAGTGCATACCTCACAAATCACATGATGAGAGTTAGTTGCATCCTGATATGCATATGATGGATTGAGGAGATGCTTCCATTCCAAATTTCCAATCCACAACACACAGATAGAACTCCTACTCCATATATTTAAACTAAATAAATTACTCCATATATTTTTAATAAAAAAATGTTACTGATATACAATCGGCTATATTAAAACACTTAGTAAAGTGACATCATAGAAAACAAAAAATGTTATCAACAAACAATGTCATCACAAATGATTGAGATCAATAAAGTATAATCACAAATGTCATCAATGAATAAAAATGTAATAAATATGTCACCACAAGTGATTGCATCAATGAAGTGTAATCACAAACGTGTCATCGGTGAATAAAAGTAGAATCGATGAAAATATATCGATATACAATTGATTAAATTAAAAAAAAAAAGTGGCATCAAATAATTACATTAGAAAAATGGCATCAAAACACTACTTTGAAAAAGTTGCATCACATTAAAGAAAAAAAATGTCATCAAAACACTACTTTGAAAAAATATGGCATCACGGTAAAAAAAATATCATCAAAAAATTGACATAAAAAAAGTGTCATCAATAGCCAACAGTAAAAAAATGGCATCAATGGTCAACGTGGCATCACAATAAACAAAAAATGTCATCAAGGTTTGAAAAAAATGGCATTAAAAAAGTGTCATCAAATCATTTCATTAGTAAGTGACATCAAAGTGAAAATAAAATGTAATAAAAAATAGCATCAAATAATTACATTATAACAATGACATCAAAGCACTACTTTAAAAAGTGGCATCACATTAAAGAAAAAAATATCATTAAAAATTTGGCATCAAAACACTATGAAAAATGGCATCAAAACATTTTAGGAAAAAATGGCATCACGATAAAAAATGACATCGGAAAAATGGCATCACGATAAAAAAATGAAATAAAAAAAAAGTGGCATAAAAAAAATCCAAAAGAGCTGGTCAGCGGTCAACGTTGACGGGTCAATGGTCAACCGTTGACCCTTAATACTCATTTGGGAAGGGTGCTAGCTTACCTAATTAAATTAGTTTGGGTGCTAATCACCTAATTAAATATTCAAAATGGGCTAGTTAGCAAAATCACCCATAATTAATTCTATCAAAATATAATAATATATATATAGAGGGAAAGGTTCTAATGAAACGGATAATACGGTGTAACGGTGAAACGAATGAATATTGAGTTATATTCATATGAATATTATGTTATATGAATATATAAATATGAATATTATGTTGTGTGAATATGAATATGATTTAAATATGGGTATATGAATATGTTATTATTTATATTCACATAATATAAAGTGAATAACACCATATTCATATCCACACACCATAATATTCACATATTCATATCCACTTAATGTCATATTCATATTAATCTAATGCAATATTCATTCGTTTCACCGTTTCACCGTATTCTTTGTTTCATTGAAACTCTTGCCTAGATATAGATATAAATAAAATAACAACTACAAAATTATTGATTTGGATATAAATAATTCTCTCCACCAAAAAATAATCATGTATCATAATTCATACAAATTATGGAATATGAACCAATAGAATAACCATAATTATGAAATCTAATAGAATTATTATAATTTTAATAAAATTATTAACACTAATAATCTAATTTTTTAAGGTGAAAAAACCCTTAAAGAGTTAAATTTATGAAAATTAATAGAATTATTAACACTTAGTTATGAAAACTAATAGAATTATGAAATAATTTGGTGAAATTTCCATTTGTATATAAGTCTTTTGCTAAATGTCAACCCTAATATCCCCTTTTGCTAAATGTCAAAAAAAAAATTATAATACCCAAAGTGCTCCCGTTTTAATTTAGTCATCCTGATTGTGAAGCAGATGGTTATAGGCGAGGAAGAGGAGGAGGGTTGAAGTCAGGGCCGGCGTCGGTCACTCTCACCTCGGCATCCATGTTGAGTAGTTCGAACAGTGACATCTAGTCTGAATCGAAGAGCGAGTTCACTCAGCCGTGTTGGATTCGGTGCCTGAGAGAGCGATTTTCTTCTCTTTATCACTACTGAACTCGACGCCGATTTGATTTGTGGTTTGTGGAGATGGTGATGCTTTCGTCACAATTTGTTCAATTGACGACTCCCACGATGAGTCCAAACCAGCGACCTTCTCCTAAATCGAATCTTAGAACCTCGACTCCGATGCCTCCGAGCATCGTTGCAACAACCTAACCTCCTCGGGGTTTCATCAGGATTGAGGTGTGAACTTTGGGCTTCTTTTCTTTGATTTCGATTTAATTTAATCGGTTTTATTGGTTTTTGGTTGAGATCTTTAGTTTTGGTGAGATTAGATAATTGAATGCAGGTTGGTGTTGTAGCTTAATTATTTATCCATGGATGATGATTGTACCATGGTCAACAATGGCATCCAGATAGATGGTGTAGGAACCCATCCCTTGTTGGCGAGGCTAAGCACACATCAGTGGCGGAGGGCTGTGTGAGCAAACCCAGCAATAGCTGGGTCAATTTTTTTGGGGCAAGATAAAAAAACATTATGCTGGGTTGAATTTTTATTAGGTGGGTAGTGGGCTTTATGAATTTAAGGCCCAAAGAACTATTAATTCAAAAGCTTCGATTCTTTTTTTATTTGGAATTAAATACTCAGCCTTACCTTCCTTCCAAGTACCATCATTCCACACACACATCAGCAAAAGCAAAGGCTTAGGTAGTATTAGGCTACGCAACACGTTTTTTTCGGCGTTTGTCAAACTTCAACTTCGGTCGTTCAATTTCGATTTTCGAACTCTTTTACAACTTCTTTAATCTAATTTGTGAGGTATGTTTTTTTACTCTTCTTCTAATTATTCTTTATTTAATTTCTAATTTATTAAATTAGGGTTTGAATTGTTTGGGAATTTGATTATACTATTGTAGACATTGAGATTAGATTTGTATTTTATATCATCTATTTTTTATGCTTATATATTATTTTACCATGTGGTCAATTGTAATACAACATCACCCGAATGAATTTATATACTTTATTGTTTATATATATATTTTTGTTACTTTTGATTCTATAGGATGTCCGATCATCCGAAACCCAAACGATTGAAGAATATTTTTTCCTTCTATAAGAAAGATGATAATAATCAAACTTCAACACTGATTGCATCAGAGACTCAAGCTTCAACACTACCTGCATCAGAGACTCCCATCTCTAGTTCTTCCTTGCCAGTTAATGAAGTTGAAACTCCATCAGAACATGATAAAAGTGTGCCTCCAGTTGTAGCTAATGATACACCTTAATCCCGTATCCAAGCTGATCCTTGATTGCGTGAAATGATTTATACATTTCCAGTGAATCAACAGGATCATATCCGGAGACAGTACATCCTTATGGCCGGACCTTGTCAACCCAAGCTACAAAATTATCCACAAACCTCTGATGGACATAATAATCGTCGTTTTCAATATAGGTGGTTCACACTCTTCCCTTGGATGGAGTATTCAGAAGCCAAAGACAAAGTGTTCTGTTTTCCTTGCTTCCTTTTTGAGAAAAATCCACCAAAACATCCTTTATTCACTATCGAAAGGTGTTGCAATTGGAGTAGAATGTTGGCAGGGAATAAAGGAATTTGTGTACAGCATGTGGGGAAGGTGAATTCAACTCACCAATATAATGTTCAAAAGTGGAGCAGCTTACGGGAAACTTCTCAGCACATTGATAGAGTGATTGAAAAACTACCGCCAGAAATGATAAGGCATAATAGGTTGCGTTTGAAGACAAAAATAGTAGTTGTCAAGTATCTTGGAAAGGAAGGCTTGCCTTTTAGAGGCCATGATGAATCTGTTGACTCTACCAGCAGAGGACATTTTATTGAGTTGATAAAGTCTTTTGCAGATTTGAATGAAGACATTGCGAAAGTTGTTCTTGATAAAGCTCCCAAGCACGCGATGTACATTGCACCATCGATTCGGAAGGAGATCCTAGATATAATTGCTACCAAAATCCGAGGTAGAATTCGTGCAGAAATTGGAGATGCCAAGTTTTGTATCTTAGTTGATGAATCACTTGATGTATCTCACATGGAGCAAATGGCCATTATTGTAAGGTTTGTTGATGAAGATGGGTTTCTTCAAGAACGGTTTCTTGATATTTTAACTGTTGAAGACACTACTTCAGCTAATCTGAATAAACACATATGTAGTGTGCTTTCTAGAAACAATCTCCAAATACAAAATATGCGAGGTCAAGGTTAAAATGGGGCTAGCAATATGCGTGGTCAATTTCATGGATTGAAAACCTTATTCCTTAAAGATTGCCCATATGCTTATTATGTTCACTGTTTTGCTCATCGATTGCAATTAGCTTTGAATGCATGTGCTAGAGATGTACATGATATGCAATTGTTCTTTCAGATGCTAAGTTCCATTGTGGGGTTCATTGGCTCTTCATCAAAGCGTACGAATCATTTAAGAGATATTCAAGAGGCAGAAATTGAAGAAAACTTAGTTGCTGGAGATCTTGAAACAGGAAGAGGGCTTAACCAAATCTGTAGCTTGAAGCGAGCAGGTATGACTAGATGGGGGTCTCACTTTTCTTCCGTTAGTACATTAGTCCATGTATATAAGGAAACTACTCAACTTCTTTAAAGCATGATGACTGATAAAGATCTCATGGGAAGTGTAAGAGGTGATGCAAAGGGATACCTTAAAGCATTAAGGGCATTTGACTTTGTGTTTTGTTTATTGCTCACCAACAGAGTAATGGGAATTAATGATTTACTTTCTCAAACCTTGCAAAAACAGTCACAAGACATTGTTAATGCCATGAATTTGGTTTCAAGTACAAAAGCACTTCTTCAAGCTTTGAGATGATGGATGGGATAGTTTTGTGGAAAGTGTCTTACAATTTGGAGAAGATCATGGTCTTGAAATGCCTAGTATGGATGCTGCTTATTCAATGGGCACAGGTCGTGGTTGTCAGCAACGTAATGTTGTTACAAATGAACATTATTATCATTTTAATGTTTTTAATGTAATAATTGATGTTCAGATCATGGAGTTGAATGACAGGTTCACCGAGGAAACTATGGAGCTACTGATTCTGAGCTCTTCATTGGATCCAAAAAATCTATTCAAGAAGTTTGACGTTGACAAGATTTGCAAGCTTGCTGAGAATTTTTATCCGACAAACTTTGAGACATCTGAGGTAGTAGCTTTGAGATTACAGTTAGAGCATTACAAGTATCAAGTAGTTTTGGGAAATGATTTTCAGAAACTATCAAGCCTTGTACAATTGTGTAGATGTCTAGTTGAAACAGATTTGACACAAATTTTCCCCCTGGTTGATAGATTGATTCGTTTGGTCTTGACACTTCCTGTTTCTACTGCAACTACTGAGTGCGCATTTTCAGCAATGAAGATTATAAAGACCAGGCTCAGAAACAAGATGGAAGAAGGATATCTTTCAAGTTGTATGATGCTCCATATTGAAAAACAATACGTCGACACTATTGACACAGAGGAAGTGATTGACCATTTCGAGTCGACGGGAGATCGTAGAGCGCAATTTCGTTGATCATATTTTATTTGTTATGAAACTATTTATTATTATGAATGTCAAATACTCTGTAACTCTTATAATTGATAAATCTTGAATTTCTTTTGTATTTTTTATGAAGTACTATATAATAATCATATTTTGGCTAGTTAAATTTTTTTTTTCTCTTGGTGTCATGACTAAAACATTTCCGCTCACCTAGCTTTGATACACTAGATCCGCCATTGGCACACATTCCAGAATACGATGAGGTATGTCCATCATCCACATTCAATTAATTTCCTTGTTTCCTCATGATTTTGGGAGTTCTTTCTTTGAAATTCTTGACTACAAATTTTGATGTGTTTTTAGTTTCTTGTAAAATTCAGGGTGTATTGTTTTTTTTATCTTGCATATTAATGATTCCTCATCATATACATGTAAACTATCATGATTGTTTCTTGGCCTTTTATACAGGATTTTGTTTGATGCAAAAAGTTTGGACACATTTGGGTCCATTTTCATGCTAGTATAGGGACTTCCTTACTAGTCTCGCTTGTCTGTTCGCTCCTCAAAGGCAAAAACTATGGAAAAACGTTCGAATTGATATTGTATCAGCTTTGTACTGCAAGAGAGAGAATAGTACGAGTACATTTCCCCCCTCTATATAAGTTTCCTATTACCTACTGTCAAGTCTATCATTGGAATTATTTTTAGAGTGTGACCTCCTCACTAAAACCTGTATTCTTTACCATTTGGTCATATTGTGTTTTGATGACACTATATTTCGGTAATATTATATCTATTTATTGTGATTCCACAACTTGGTGAATTTTTATAATTATTTGTGACATGCACCATTTTGGTGACAATAGTGGTGACAATGTTTTTCTGTTGATGACGACATTATTTACACTCTAAAAACAAAGTTGTCACCAAAAGAAGCTGTTAGTGATAAGGGTGGTGACATCAGAGAGGAATCAGATTAGGTTCGAATGTAGAGAAATCAGAGAGAAGAATCAGATTAGATTCGAACTCGGAGGAATCAAATTGAGTGTGTGTATATAGAAGGAATAATGCAAAGGAGATCGATTGAAATTAGAGAGAGAAAGCCGCTCATCTCCATGAAAAACAAAGTTGATGACACCATTATTGATGTATATATTTGTATCTCTTTTTATTGCATCGTTTGACTTCATATTTCATTCGATTTTCAAAGAAAAGGTTCAAAAGTATATAAACTTGTGTAAGAATGGGCTAAAGTACAAGAAATAGGGTCTGCACAAGTTTTGAGCTAACCATGCTGGAATTCGAGCGAAATCGGAGTCAAAACGGAGAAGCCAAGTGAAGCTGAGAAGAGGTAGAAATCGACCTTCAACATAGATATCGACCTCTGGTGTCGATATCGACCCTCATATCGACCTCAATATAGACATCGAGTGGAGCTGAACAAGTCGAGCAGGAACAGAGACCTCGATATCGACCTCTAGTGTCGATATCGACCCCTATTTCGACAGAAGATAGACTCGAGTTCGAGATGCGGATTGGAAACTTTATCTTCAAGGAGGCACGGAATTATCTTACACTTTCAAGATAGATGGCAGCTGAAGACTTAGTTATCTTTTACCTTTAACTTATTTAAGTTTTATCAAAATAAAAGACCTATCCTAATTGTTTGGATAGAGTTCAGAATTTAGATAGGAGTTACAATCCTCGGATAGCAAGGATTAGTAGCCTATAAATAAAGCCCTAGGGGGCTGGCATTCAATCATCCAAGGAATACAAGAAACAATCATCCAAGCAAGTAAGACAATCAATAGAGTTAGAGTTAGAGAGAAGTTTTAGGGTTTGGCGTTTGCGAAAGTTGACATTGAGTTGTAAAGCTTCGGAGTTTATTTTAATGCAAGTTTCTTCTTTTCAATCAACAATGATTTCCATGATGAGAAGCGAGTAGTTCCCCAAAGCTCTTAGGGCCGGGGTGAGCCCGACGTTAGCCATGCGTGTTCGAGGTAAGTGTTAGATGTTGATATCGTTGTGTCTATCTCTCCTCCTACGATTCTATGTTTAGTCCTAATCGAAAGAAAAGGGATTCATGCTAACAACTTGAGTTATAAACATAAAATTGGTAGAGACAATTAGGTAATCCTAAGAGTTGGTGTACGTCGAAAGCTTGTCCCTCGGGTGAAATAGCGCAATTGTCCGTCTTATTTATCTTATCGCATGCATTGGTTAACGTTGTGGTAAACCCAAATCCTAGGAGTTGTTTCTTTTACATAGTTTAATTCACATAAACCACTTTTATTTCTGTTCATCCCTTCTCATCCATTGTTAAATCTTCGGCTCTTCTTTGCCAACGAAAAACCAACCCACTGCAGGAAGACATCGATATCGACCCCAGATGTCGATATCGACCACTGAGTTCGTCGACAGTTTTCTGAGTCGACGACGATCATCCCTGCGGAGGTTACTAAACATTGATATCGAAACCAGACATCGATATCGACCCTACTGTGTCGACTGGCAGTCTTCTGAGCCAGTCGATTTCATGATTGACATCGATATCGACCCTTTCCAGTCGATATCGACCACTTGGTTTTGTCTCTGCAGGTCTTCTGTTGCAGAAAGGATCGACAACCGAGGTCGACATCGAGCCCAAGGTCGAAATCGAGGCTTCTGGTCGACGCAGACTTGAGATTTCCAAAGCTACTAGGATCCCGCTGACATGCCCCCTCGTGGATTGATCCTGACTACCCTTCCACTACAACGGGAGGAAGTCTTGTAATTATTCGCATAGGCTAGGAGTTGGTTTACATTTATTACATCTTTATTATTTGTAATTACTCGACATATCAAGCCTCCTCCCAACTAACAAATTGGCGTCGTTGCCGGGGAGGCAATCAATCGCGCCCTAGTAGTCTATCTCAGGTCTCTACCTAGTTTGGTCTTGCAGGTGTATGCGAGGCGCTAATCACCCACCTGAATTCGAAGGAGTAGGCAACCCTGAGCGTTATTTCCATCTAAGGGCCCAAGCTTAAAGAATCATGGCGGACAACGCGAACCAGGCTGAACTTATTGAGCAACTAAGGAAGCAGGTTGAGGACCTAACGACTGGAGAGGCGGCACTTAAGGAGCGTGCGGATAGGGAAGAGGAAGGCCGGAGGCAAATAGAAGCCCAAATCAATGCCCTCCCTAGGAATGCCAAGCAATATATGCACCCCGCTCTCACAGTGCCTGAATCGGCAATTCTTATCCCTGCCTCTAATTTTGAAATAAAACCTAACTTCCTAACTGAGATTAGAAGGCACCAATATGAAGGAAAACCTAACGAATGCCCTATGGCACATATTTCAACCTTCTTAGACCTTTGTGATACTATTGCTGATGGACGAAGTCTTGAATATGTCCAACTAAAAGCCTTTCGATGGTCTCTCACAGGGAAAGCATTGCAGTGGTTGGAAAGCTTAGCCCCAAGATCGCTCCGCACCTGGAATGAAGTCAAGGACGGGTTCCTCAACAAGTTCTTTCCTCCTTCTAAGACGGCGTTGATCCGACAGAAAATGACGGCTTTCAAACAAAAGCCTGGTGAGGCTCTGGCGACTGTTTGGAAAAGGTTTAAGGACCTACTACGATCATGCCCGACGCATGGCCAACCACCGTATGTAATTCAGGAGATCATATACAATGCTCTTGACGCTGCAACTAAGGAGAGGATCAACACCTACACCTCCTATGGCTACCTTGAACTCGCTCCACAAGAGGCTTGGGAAACCATAGAGAGGTTGGTGCAATTTGACAATACGTATGGGACTCCTGAGGCTTCCGACACACCATCATCGTCGAGGCCTGCCCCATCTATGCCCTTATATGAACCCTCCAATGTAATCGATCCGGATGTAAAGGAGCAATTTCATAGGGATCAACTTCGAAAGCTCCAAAAGCAAGTAAGGTTCCTTTCAGCGAACCAAGATTGCATTGAATGTGGATCGCAACGGCACACCACCGTCGAGTGCCCCCATGCCGAAAGAGTACACATAGCGGAGACTCATCAGGAGGCACGCTACATGAGGGGTCCCAATCACCAATATTGGGGAGACCAAATGTTCCATCAACCACAAAGGAACCCGGCTAACCCTAGGGACCCCCCGCCTTATAGAGCTCATGGGCACCCGGAGAGGGACCAACGAAAGGATGATCTTCAACTTGTGCTAGATGAGATAAGGCGGAACCAAGCCAAGAATGATCAATCCAACAATGCAATCCATTCTCAACTCAATCACCTCACCACAAGGATTGGGGAGATGGATATTTGGAAAAAGAACGTAGAGACCCAACTGGGTCAATTGGCGGCGCAAATCCCTAGAACGTCCGGAACACTCCCTGGGCAACCCACTACAAATCCTAAGGGACAATCCGGGACAGGCCATGTCACAGCCATACAATTAAGGAGTGGCAACAAAGTACAAAAGCCACGAACGGAAGCGGAGGAGAAAGCACCAGACCCAGTCGACATCGACAGACCAGTCGATGTCGAGGATGAGGTCAATATCGACCCCCAGGTCGATATCGATACCACTGCAGAACCTGTCAAGCCCCAACAGAGGTCGACATCGACCATTCCAGTCGATATCGACCAGAGCCCAATCGATGTCGATGTCCAGCAGGCCCCTCCGACCACCGTTTTGGCCCTTCCACCAAAGAAGACGTTGCCATTCCCATACAAAGCATTGGAGGATTCCACCAAAGGTAAGTTTAGGCACTTTGTAAAAATACTTCAAGGACTTAACGTTACTATCCCTCTTACAGAAGTCCAAAGCGAGATGCCCGCCTATGTGCGATTCCTCAAAGACATCCTCAGCAAAAAGAGATCCATGGCAGAGATCGCAGAGGAGTGCTCAAAGATGGACTTCCCTGAGAAGAAGAGTGATCCAGGTTAGTTTGCAATCACCGTGGGACTTGGCCAACATCGCTATAAAGCCCTATGTGACCTAGGGGCAAGTGTAAGTCTCATGCCTCCCTCTATTTGGCAAAAGGTGAACATTGGTGCCCTTGAACCTGTGGACATGAAACTTTATATGGCTGACAACTCATTCGTCAAGCCCACAGGTATAGTTGATGACGTTCCTGTAAAGGTAGGTAAGTTCTTTGTGCCTACTGATTTCATTGTATTGGAAATTCCTGAGGATCCTGTAGTGCCTATTATCTTTGGTAGGCCTTTCTTAGCTACTGCTGATGCCAATATCAATGTACGTCGAGGATTACTAACCTTTACTATAGGGAACGAAGTGATAGAATTCTCTTTCAACCCGACCATGAGCGAAACAAAGCACCTGAAGCAAGTAGTCCTCTCGCCGGCTAAGGAAAGGCTTAGAAAATTTTTGTTGGCGAGGACGGAAACAGCAAGCAGGGTCGACATCGACTGGAACCAGTCGATATCGACTAAAAACATCGAAATCGACCCCCCTTAGTCGAAATCGAGTATGCCAGATTGCTTCCAGGAGCTTAAGTATGGGGTCACACAGGTCGATATCGACCCATGTAACACCCCCTTTTTATATCCAAGGAAATGCTACAGCGCCAATGAATCCGCAGACTTTAATGTCTTTGAATTCACCTGAGGCTTATAGGGACATGCAACCATGCTCCCATAAACAAGATGATAATTTAAGCAATTAAAATAAAATAGGCGGAAGTCAAATAATTATTATAGCTTAAAATATCCGATCATAGTAACCTAAAATAAATACCAAAACCATAAAGTATAGATAACTCCAGAATGGCTAAAACGAAAGTAGCATCGTGAAAATTTCAAAGGTGCAAAACTTGTAGTATAAAGATTCATAAATGATAGCCCGCTCTTCAGCTCTCTCCTGCTCCACTGCTCGCACTAAACCTGTGGAATATGGTCTGGTGTTTCGTGATTACGAAGGACACCAGCCATCCAATAAATAGGATGGTTAGTACATTTAAGACTAGCAAGCGATAAGAAAAATGTTCAACTTTAACTAAAACCAGTGACCATGAAACGGTATAATAATAGTTAAGGGAAAGTGTAGAGTATATAATGTGGAATCTGATAATAGAATAAAATAAAAATGACACATGACTCGGATGATCGCGGAGATCGAATAAGAATACGATATAGGAATTATACTCGAATGCAATGAAGTATAATATGCGCAGAAATGATCACCTTACATAAAACACTATACGATAACATTAATAATAACGACGATAATAATATAACACGTGATACCGATCGGGCCCTTAAAGAGGACTACGACCTACAACACTATGGAAGTTTACCATCCCGCGATGAATGCATTCCGGAATGGGTGTTTCATGAAACCTTTATAGGGTAAGGCTTAACGAACCTCAACCTGCAAGTTAGTCTTAACTAAAGAAAACTCGCACTGACTAAAAGTCAATTCGCACTATAAAGTACACATATTTAATTATATCGCAATTTAGTCGCTTTCATTACACTAGGTGATCATGTACACGGTATCAACAACAGAAGACAAGCATGGATATTTCAAAGGATCTTAATATCTCATACTATTAATTTGCATGAAAGAAACGAGCAGAAATTCATGCAATTAGGAAGATGAAAATGGGCAATTTTCCACTTATCCCGAGTTATAAACAAATAACATATTTAATACACACATTACTATAATTAAAAATAATAATTGCCCATTTATTTATACTCATGCCAATTTATAAATAATGAGATAAATTACATCAAGCAGATGGATATGCAATTTATCGAAACTGGCAAGGAAATTGGCCACAGGGCCGCATTCGACACAAAAGAATAAAAAGGCACTCCAAAAGAAAATCACGAAACATGCAAAGGGCATTGAACGAAATCACTTGCCTTAACCTTCGTTGATCAGTTGATGGCAACGAGACGAGATCTTAGCACCTATTGAATCCAACGGAAAAATGAATATCAATATTGATATTTTACGAAATTAACTTTACTTAACTCAATTTTAAATTGAATTAATTCTATAAAGTTAAATATTATATACCAATATGAATTCCTCGGAAAGCGGGATCCGGCGTGGGTGCTTCGAGATTTCTTGGTGTCGCTGAAACGGGCAAGAATCGAACAATTTAGAAATATTGGCCACTTAACTTAATAAGTAATTAACTCAGGGCCAAAAACGGAAATTATATAAAATAAGGGTGCTTTTTGTAATTTGAATCAAAGAGATTGGAAACTCTGTTTCGCCTTCTTCACGAATCAGCAGACAGGGGCACGGAGCTCGGCGACAACGGAGGCGGGTGCTGTGCGGTGGTGGCTCGTGGCTCGGCAATGGTGCACCGCAGTGGGTGCGGCGGCGGTGGATCCTCGGCTAGGACGACAATGGTTCCTACCTCCGGTGGCGCGGTTGGGCAGCGATCGAAGGCTGCGCTCGGGCGGTGGCCCTCGGCGGCTGCGCTGCAGGAAGCGTCTCCGGGCAAGGCCCTCGGCGGCAGGCGGGTGGCTCACGGGAGGGTGAACAGGGTGATGGAGATTGAAGGTGGTGACTGCGGCTGGCTCGGGCAGGCCTTCGGCGGCAGAGGTTGCTCACGGGAGGGTGAACGGAAGGGACGGCTGAGGAAGATGATGTGGTGGGGAAGATGACGTGATGGGGGGAAGTGATTTTTGGGATATGGGAACCCTAGGATTAAACGTGTATCTATACTACCAATTAGGTCAGATAAAAGATAAATCTTTGATTCTATTAGATTTAGAATCAATTTAGGATAAACTGAACGTAGGAGATGTTTATCAGAAAAATCTGGAGGAAGAGATACACCTTTGGGTTGGAAAGTGGGCTTCTACCAATCGGGCTGGACCGAAAAATCCAACCCTCTTTATTGGGTTTATAGATGCAACTGAATTTAATTATATACTATACATATATATGGGTCCATCTATATATATATATATATATTATATATATTAGCGGAAAGAAAATATTATTTAATTTAACTTTATAAATTAAATAATTTTAATAGCAAGAATGTTTAGAGAATAAAATTAACATAATATAATTATTCTAATTTATATTATATATCTTATGCGAATTTATTAGCTTCCACAATTCACATAATATAGTATAATATTATCTAAAGAAATATCCCAAAAATAATTTGGGGTATTTCAACCCACACATATCGATATCGACCAAAGCTCTCGACATCGACCCACCTTGGTCGAAATCGACCACCCTTCAGCCCGAAGATTTCTGTTTCGGGCCCAAACAGGTAAGCCCAGGTATGACTCCTAACCCTCCTCTGTCCCTTATTGATAAATCAATTAAACCCATTATTGATAATTCAACTAATGAGAGGGTCAAAGCTCCATGGTTTGCCTATATTGCTAAAGTTAGGTCAAGAAAAAGAAGGAAAGCGCCCAAAGAAGAACTTAACATCAAAGAAGCCTTGATCGCCGAACTTCGCTACTAACAAGAGGACCTAGATGATCCAGGAGAAGGCTCAAGCTCAAAGGGTCCCTACATAAAAGGGTCGTGAAGAATTGACGGAGAAGTCGGCCTAGCGACTCAAAACTCTAGAGCTTGTACATAAAACTTAATTATTTTTCATAGATGGTTTTTAGGATTGGACTTTTGATTTTTTTTTAACTTTAAAAACTGAGATAATTCGTGGCTTTATCTATTAAACTAACCAAGATTTCAAGTTGTTAAGCAAAAAGGAACGACGAAGAAGAAAAGAAGCTTCTGCAGAGGCAGTCGAAATCGACCAGGCCAGTCGAAATCGACCCCCCCAGGGTCAAGCCACCTCCTGGAGTCGACATCGAGGACTCAGGAGCGAAAAAGAGAGATCGATATCGACCCTAATACTCGATATCGACCCCAATCAGGCAGCCCTTGTCTTCACTTTCTTCCTCGACTTCGACAGATGTAGTCGAAATCGACCACTGACATAGATATCGACCTCTGGCATCGACCCAACCTGAAATCGACCTAAATCTGCAGGTTGCGCTGTGAGTTTCTCTCTACCCTTGTTCTTCTTTTTAATACAGTGAGGACACTGTATATTTTAAGTATGGGGTGGGGGAAAAACATGTCTTATGGTCATAACTTGGTTTTCTTCTTCGCATTGCATTCATGTTTAAATTTTTGTTCTTAGTTTTACTTTTATAAAAATGTCAAAAAATATCAAAAAAATAGAAAAATATCAAAAATACAAAAAAAATATGCATGTTTATTTTTAAGTTTGTTTTTTAAACCCTACTTAGATGTCCTATGATGAAAACTCAATAGCTGACTTGATCATGTAAATCCTATGGCATATTTGGATGGTTTAGCCTAAGTCCTTAAAATTTTTATGTAGATTGTGAACTTGTGATGAAATTGAGCACATATGATCCTAGGCTAAAAAGCAAATCCAACAAAAATTGTCCTTGTGAGAATTTTGGCCTATAGGGAGAACATAAAAAATCCCTCCGCTTTCTTGAGTGAATTTACTCTTCCTATGCATCTCTAAATGTTGTGATAGTTATTCAAAGCCAATGTATATATATGTTTATGTTTACGAGAATTAAATGATGGAGGTATCTTGTAAGCCATTTTTATCCTCTCTTTACCTACCCTGCATTATCCCTGCTTGAAGCCAGAATATTAGCCTGAGCCTGAAATTGCAAACTCCACAAAATTATCCCTAGCCGAATTGAGCCTGACCCCCATTTGGGAATTGAGACTTAGATTGGCTGGACTAATGCCTTGTGGAAAGAAAAGAGCATAATGTCCAGTTTTGAGCAAGGAAATTATGGGTTGGTGCATATTTACATTTTGTCATATTTTGTAAAAGGATTTTTTGGCTCACCATATAAATGCACATATTTTTAATATTTATTTATTATTTTCGTCAAAAAAAACAAAAAAAAAGAGAAAAAAAAAAGATATATATAGTGCATGAGCCAAAATCCTTAAGTATTTTATACAAGTGTTATATTTTTAGGAGACATATTAGAGTTCAAAAGAAGGGTTGATAGAATGGTTTACATCTTTTTGTGCATCTTTAGAGCATATTATATAAAGATGAGTTGGGAAAGAGCATCATAGGAGATTGAGCTTGGAAAGTGCAACATTGAAGAGTTATGGTTTGGATATTGCAAGTGTTGAAATTTAGGAGTCTTGATTCCCGAATTATATAAGCACCACATAGCCAAATAATTCCATACCCTTTATTTCATACTGAGCCCCATTACAACCCCGCCGAATGGAGTCTTCTTTGAAGTCTTCCATTGAGCGAAAGTCCTCCTGATGGTTCTTATTGCATTTTCATAATTGGTTGAGAAGTGGATTGTTATAAATTGCAATGTTTATGAGATTGTATATGGAATTGAGTTGAGAATTGATCTTCATAGCCTAAACACATGAGAGTTGAGTGCAAACACATTATCCCTGAGAGGTTGGATCGAAATTGCATATGCCTATGGATCGCCTAAGTATGTGCTATGACGTTAAATTCACTTGCTTTGCTTTGCTACCGCTTATGATGTTGCTTTTGACAAGGGCGAAGACTTGAAGGGTGTGTTGTAGGTATTGGTTATTGCTTGGTTATTGCTTGAGGATAAGCAAGTCTAAGTATGGGGTGTTTTGATGTACATATTTGTATCTCTTTTTATTGCATCGTTTGACTTCATATTTCATTCGATTTCCAAAGAAAAGGTTCAAAAGTATATAAACTTGTGTAAGAATGGGCTAAAGTACAAGAAATAGGGTCTGCACAAGTTGTGAGCTAACCATGCAGGAATTCGAGCGAAATCGGAGTCAAAACGAAGAAGCCAAGTGAAGCTGAAAAGAGGTAGAAATCGACCTTCAACATAGATATCGACCTCTGGTGTCGATATCGACCCTCATATCGACCTCAACATAGACATCGAGTGGAGCTGAACAAGTCGAGCAGGAACAGAGACCTCGATATTGACCTCTGGTGTCGATATCAACCCCTTATCTCGACAGAAGATAGACTCGAGTTCGAGATGCGGATTGGAAACTTTATCTTCAAGAAGGCACGGAATTATCTTACACTTTCAAGATAGATGGCAGCTGAAGACTTAGTTATCTTTTACCTGTAAGTTATTTAAGTTTTATCAAAATAAAAGACTTATCCTAATTGTTTGGATAGAGTTCATAGTTTAGATAGGAGTTACAATCCTCGGATAGCAAGGATTAGTAGCCTATAAATAAAGCCCTAGGGGGCTGGCATTCAATCATCCAAGGAATACAAGAAACAATCATCCAAGCAAGTAAGACAATCAATAGAGTTAGAGTTAGAGAGAAGTTTTAGGGTTTGGCGTTTGCGAAAGTTGATGTTGAGTTGTAAAGCTTCGGAGTTTATTTTAATGCAAGTTTCTTCTTTTCAATCAACAATGAGTTCCATGATGAGAAGCGAGTAGTTCCCCAAAGCTCTTAGGGTCGGGGTGAGCCCGACGTTAGCCATGCGTGTTCGAGGTAAGTGTTAGATGTTGATATCGTTGTGTCTATCTCTCCTCCTACGATTCTATGTTTAGTCCTAATCGAAAGAAAAGGGATTCATGCTAACAACTTGAGTTATAAACATAAAATTGGTAGAGACAATTAGGTAATCCTAAGAGTTGGTGTACGGCGAAAGCTTGTCCCTCGGGGGAAATAGCGCAATTGTCCGTCTTATTTATCTTATCGCATGCATTGGTTAACGTTGTGGTAAACTCTAATCCTAGGAGTTGTTTCTTTTACATAGTTCAATTCACATAAACCACTGTTATTTCTGTTCATCTCTTCTCATCCATTCGTAAATCTTCGGCCCTTCTTTGCCGATGAAAAACTAACCCACTGCAGGAAGACATCGATATTGACCACAGACGTCGATATCGACCAGAGTTCGTCGACAGTTTTCTGAGTCGACGACGATCATCGCTACGGAGGTTACTGAACATCGATATCGACACCAGACATCGATATCGACCCTACTGTGTCGACTGGCAGTCTTCTGAGCCAGTCGATTTCGTGACTGACATCGATATCGACCACTTGTTTTTGTCTCTGCAGGTCTTCTGTTGCAAAAAGGATCAACAGCCGAGGTCGACATCGAGCCCAAGGTCGAAATCGAGGCTTCTGGTCGACGCAGACTTGAGATTTCCAAAGCTACTAGGATCCCGCTGACACGCCCCCTCGTGGATCGATCCTGACTACCCTTCCACTACAACGGGAGGAAGTCTTGTAATTATTTGCATAGGCTAGGAGTTGGTTTACGTTTATTACATCTTTATTATTTGTAATTACTCGACATATCAAGCCTCCTCCCACCTAACAATTATTTACGCTCATCTCTAAACAAAATTGTCACCACTAATAAGGGTGGTGATAGCGATAAGGGTGGTGACAGCGATAAGAGTGGTGAGAGCGATGAGGGTGGTGACAGCGATAAGGGCGGTGACAGCGATATGGGTGGTGACATGGATAAGGTGGTGACAGCGATAAGGGTGGTGACAGCAATAGGGTGGTGACAGCGATAAGGGTGGTGACAGTGATAAGGGTGGTGACAACGATAAGGGTGGTGACAGCGATAGGGGTGGTTACAGCGATAGGGTGGTGACCGCGATAGGGTGGTGACAGCGATAAGGTGGTGACAACGATAGGGCTAGTGACAGCGATAAGGGCGGTGACAGCGATATGGTGGTGACAGCGAAGGGGTGGTGACAGCGATAAGGGTGGTGACAGCGATAGGGGTGATGACAGCGATAGTGTGGTGACAGCGATAGGGGTGGTGACATCGATAGGGTGGTGACAGCGATAGGGGTGATGACAGCGATAGGGTGGTGACAACGATAGGGGTGGTGACAGCGATAGAGTAGATAAGGGTGGTGACAGCCATAAGGGTGGTGACATCGATAGGGTGGTGAAAGCAATAAAGGTGGTGACAGTGACATCGTTAAAAAAACACTCTAAAAACTAAAATGTCACCAAAAAAAATTGTCACCACTAATAAAGGTGGTGACACTAATCTCGTATTAAAAAAAACTTTCACCAAAAAATTTGTTTATCACCATGTGTCACCAAAGTTGTGTAAGTAAAGTCATTGACCTTGACCGGTCAATGGTCAAAATAAAAATGGGAAGGAAGGAAGTCAAATTAAAAATGGGAAGGAAGGGCAAAAATGTCATAATGGACATTTCGCAAAAGGGAATATGAAAGTAGATATTTTGCAAAATGTCTTATTTTAAATGGACACTTAGCAAAAAAATCCTAGAATTATTATACTTATACCTATAAAAACAAACACGTTTAAAAAAATCGAAATTATAAATAAAACTTATAAATACTCCATCTTCGATTGATTCGAATATTTGATGTATTTAAAGTCTTGAGATTTGAAATTTAAGATTGAGAATTGAGATGGAGATTTAGATCGAGATTGAGATTTAAGATTGGGACAAATATAGACATTTGATATTTGAGATTTGAAATTCAGGTTAAGATATATAAAGATTTGAGAATTGAGAATTGAGATCATCTGCAGCGAGCTATCGATTAATGAACTTTTAGCATTTGTGACTCCTAGTATGTATCGATGTTTTGATGTATGGTGGTTGACTTACTTGACTCATTGACTTATCCGCTTATCTATTGATTTTACTTGGGTTCTTATTCATATGATAACAATTAACAAAAATAATTGGTGTTTTTTATATGTTAAAAGTATAATCATAAACTTGTGTTAAAATAAAAAAAAAACATTTTAATATTCAAGCATTAAAATGTTGATATTAAACAACCATTTCAAGTCGGGTCGGGATGAGAGTCGAGTCGGGTTCAGAGTCGAGTCGGGTTCAGAGTCAGGTCGGGTTCAAAGTCGGGTCGGGTTTGGGTCGGATTTATCTGTGTTTAGGCCTGTTTCGAGTTGGGTCAGGTTCAGGTCGGGTTTGGTCTCGGATTCGAGTTATGGATGACTCCAGATTTTCGGGTTTCGGTCGGGTTTCTCGAATCGGGTCAGATTTTGCCAACTCTATCCATGCATAATGCATTCGTATTGAATCTATTTTCTGTGTAATTTAGACAATTGTTTATTCAGTACGAGGAATTTAAGACTTTACCGTATTAGACTAAAATTTAAAGTTTGGTTATGATTATGTTTTGAATCGTTTACTGATTCACTTGCAAATATAATCTTACTAGTATTCGTTACCCGCGCGGTTGCGCGTTTTGTTAATAAATTATATTTTATTATATTAATTATATTAAAATATTATATTAGATAATTAATTGACGTGGCTTAAAAAAATAAAATCAAATTGATGTGACTCACAAAAATAAAACTATATATAAATATATTAAATTCAATTTGATCTAAAAGGTAGAATAACGCACCAAATATTCCTTCTTCATCTTTTAAAATAATAAATAATATAGTTTATTAACAAAAGCATGAAAATAATAAATATGTATAACAACTAATTCAAGTTATATTGGATAGATTATTGATCTAAAAAGATAAGTTTTTAGCTAACTATATTCGTTTATTAATTGATGTGGGCCAGAAATATAATACCACTTTAATCCAGAAAATGCCACGTAAGAAAAATTAATCCCGCTTTAATCCAGAAAATTCTGTGGACGCGAGATCGCACTAGAGCCCGTTTCAGGCCTCTGTTTTAGTATTTTATATAGATATAGAATATATATATATATATATGTATCTTAATTAGTTAGAAAACTTATCTTATTAGATCAAATAATCTATTCAATATTACATTAATTAATAAGTTATTATCATATCTTACTTAGTTATATTTTGATAATATTTTTTTATAAATATTATCAATATTTATATTTAATTTTTTATGAATAAAAATAAAAATGGATTGAATTTACATATGGAATTTATGCTATGTTCCTTTCTTTTGGATTTAATACATAAGCTTTTTTATCATTTAATATTTTTTGTTAAAAAATATAAAATCTAGAGAAAATATATTTTAACCATTTTTAAATAAGATTTATTAAACAAATTAAATTATATAATAATTTGAATTATAATTGAATATATATATATATACATACATATTCAAGATACATATTATATTCAAATTTAATGATTTTACGGTTAATAAAACTGACCAATTCTGAATATTCAATCATAACTTTACGATTTTTGCCAATCTGATTTTGAATTATAATCAAGATACATATTATCGTTTTCTATAAAATTGACCAAAATATAATTGAATATAAAAAAAATTGGTGGCTCCTCTCACGGTGACAATGTGGAGAGAATTTACATGTAGATATATTATATTCAATTTGACTAATTATTAGATAGATTATTTGATCTAAAAAGATAAGTTTTCTAACTAACTGTGAATTTGTGATATAAGGTTGAATATTTATATAAAAAAAAGTTATTTTATATTGGTTTATTAATTGATGTGGCCCAAAAATATAATACCATTTTAATCCAGAAAATGACACATAAGCAAAAATAATCTTGTTTTAATCCAGAAAATTCCGTGAACGCGAAATTGCACCAGAAGCCGTTTCTGACCTCTGTTTTAATATTTTATATAGATATAGATACACTGGCAAATACAATTTGAATCGGAAAACGGCAAAACAGGCCTACATATAAAAATAAATAAAAAAAATACGTGCACCCTCCACAGGCGCCTTTCCATTCATCATCGTTTTCATCCTCAAACTCTTCAGATATCGTAAATTAACCACAAACTCTTTTAAGATTTCAACCTCACTCAAATTTTCCAACATCCTGTAGGTGAATGAAACTGAGTGGCAGTTCAAATTTCCACCACCTTCTTCAAACAAAGCTTTCTGACATTTGTTTCATGGATGCAGCGTTTTTCGATTTCCAGGACCTGTATCAGTGGAACCAGAAAACGACCATCGCTCATACCATATGCTAATGTGCTAAATTTCACGCAGATTCAGCGTTCCTGCGGTCAGTGTGATTACACGTTTGATAAACCAGCACCAGCAGACAAACATGTTTCCTACAGGCTGAAAAACTGAATTGACCTATACTTCAAATGATATGGGGCAAAAGAACAGTTACACCTCTAGGAAAAAACAACTCACACAGCAACTACAAGCGCTTGTGAATCTGGTATAGTGGTATTTTATGCTTTCTTGATTTTGGTAAATATAGAGCGGCCATATCTGGGAGTCGAACCTGGGACCATCGGGTACTACCCTGAGATCCTTTCCAGCTCAACCACCCCGACATGGTTAATATTTTATGCTTTCAACAACAGAATTAGAGGTGATTCTTTGCATAAAGAAATTGGATTAGCAACTTTACAGACATTACCTATGAACTGTCATCAGATACAGAGTGCGCCAAGATCCACCAATGATCCATTGGACGATGAAGCTTCACCTTTCTTACCCATCTTTTTCCCCTTTTTACCTTTGTACAAGTCCTCTATTTCTTCCCTGATAACACAGTAAACAAGAACTTATAAACCCATTCTAGAATGCAAGATTCAAGACCAAAACAAAGAAATTAAAAGCAATGGCCAGTTATTTGATGGCATGCCCATTCATTTACATTCAGCCATATGGTATGAGGTCCTCTATGGATTTGGGTGAAGGACCACACAAAGGCATAAAGCTAAAGTAGCCATTAGTACAGCTAAAAATAGGAACTGGATAAACAGTTCCTTTGACAAACGAACAAAAGTGCATAATTTTGACTCTCATTAGAAAAAAATTTTAGTCTGTATAAAAATCCAGATATTGCAAAGTCCTGGTAATTGACGAGTCTATCACTTGATTAAACTAGTTATCAAAAACCCAGAATTGCTATAATTGTTAGTCTTACACTGCAGAATTGGAAGAGGTCCTTCCAGCAGCTGCACCACAACATGACTTGTACTTTTTCTTGGATCCACAAGGGCAGACCTTATTTCTTGGTATTTTCTGCAGCAACATAAAATACCGATTCTTGAGGACTTGACCAATAAGCACTATCTAGAAAGAAAAATGGCTTCCCTCCATGCGATGAGGACAGCATGAGGAGCATTCAACCTGGGAGATAGACAAGTGTGAATCTGTGTGTAAGAAAGAGAGGAAACCTTATCCTTCATGGATGATTTGTCACCATCATAATCTTTTTGTCTGACTTTGCTAATCTGATCTCTTTTGTTAGTAGGATCTACAAGACTCACACAGTTTGGAGTTCTCAATTTTGGCATCTTCTGAATATAAGCACATTGCTAGTTATGTATGATGTCCCATAAAAACGTAATGCCGAACAGACAAAATTTAGACTAAAGAAGAGCGTAACAGCCCCAGAAAGATATAGTGGCCTCGTACTAGAGTTGATAAATCGATTCCAGCAACTCGAATTCCTCAATGTACTAAAAAATCAAGCTTTATTCACATGGATATAGGATAAAAGCATTTAATCTTATTTTCCATACAATCAGCACGATTGACATGAAATTCATTAACTTTTCGAGACCAGGCATTACCATGGGTATCTGCTTGGCAATCAGCTGGGCTCTCTTTAGAGAAAGCATCTTCAAATCCACTCTCAGCTATCAAATACTCAATTGCAGCTTCAACATCACCATCTACCTGCTTTAACACCTGAAATGAGATTAAAAAAAAAAAGACCAATGACATCAGCTTACTACCTCCTGTAGTCCACGTACAAAGATTGGCAACAGCAGATGAAGTGAACTGAAAATACTGATTGAAAGAAACAGAAGATTTTTTTTTTGACAAAAAAAAAACAAGAGGAATATTATTATGCCACCTGCTCAACTTTCTCAGCATTTTCACAGCCACTGCCAGAAACCACCATTTTTATTGTTCCTGAATGAGCAAAATGATCAGATCTTCCTCCTTGTGATTGAGGTGCTGCAGATTTAACTTGATTTGATTTTGCTGTAAGATTAGTATCACCCTATATAAGTAAATGAAATTAGGCTCTCTTCAGCAAAACATTCAGAAAGGGGCTGCAGTCACATACAACTTTAACACTTGATTCAGGAAAGAAAAACCTTTATTATTATTGGCTTTGCAGCTCCATCACAAGGATCTTCTTTTGAATGTACACTGTTATAGTGCTCACCATCATGATACGACCTGTATTCAAAGCAAATTTCATAATTCATTTACAATTCTATGCCAGGTGAATCATTGGATTAAAACCTTCAGCAAATAATTGTATCTTCTAACCATTTATTCCAGCGATAGATGAATAGATTTGTTTCAAAGATAATCTAAAGGAACGAGAGAATTCTGTCAGGCAAAATAAAAACAGTGAAGGCACACCAACAAGAAACTCCAAATTATACAGAATAAGTTGGAAATATGTCCATTTAAGACGATCCGCTCATACCTTCAAACCTCTATATTATTACTCCCTCATTGAAAACAATTGTTCAGTTGACTTTCAAAATTAAAACAAGCATATGCTGCTAGAAAAGATATGAACTTTCCAGAGTGAGTTAACATTATCTAAGTAAACTTGGTATCTGCTTTCATTTATATCCATGCAAATATCTGCTTTCATTTATATCCATGCAAATAATATATTTGGAAGATAATGAGTTTATTTTTAACAAATGTGTGTTGTTTTAACTTTTAACTTATGAAAGTGAAAGGAGAAAATTACTATCATGCCTAGTTTCCCATAAACTCTTTCATTTTTTCTTTGGATATGCATTATTAGAACTCCATTGTACTCCTTTTCGTTATTTAATTGACCAAAATGAACCAACAAGCAAGGAACAAATTTAGAAGAGAAGGAAAGTCTACCCACCAAGTGTTAAGTGGTACATAAGTATTATTTACGGATATCTCCTGCAAGTATTAGTTTGCATCAGCTTGGTCAATGAAAGAAAGAAAGAACTTACAAATGTATCATACGAGCAATTTTGTCATCAAAATTCCGTATACACCAGCGAGGTGACAAACTCTGCAACAACAGAATCCCATATCATATGGAAGGCAACATTGTGTCATTAGCCAGAAAACTGGAGGCCAGTGAGAAAAATAAGCTGCAAGAGAGTAAAGGAAATGAAAGTGGCTAAAAACCCTAAAAACTAAAATCTAAAATCTGAAATCTCACTTGATGAATGCATATATTGCAATGAGTGACCAATGAAGCTGCTTGCAATTCCATATTTCCAGCCCATGTGCCATCCTTTTCCATGGATTCACAGTATTCATCAAATGGGACCTCATCCTCAATAAAAGGTTCAAACATTTCCCGATTCTTCTGTTGAATGAAACAATAGATGGACCCTCAAAATTACTGCAGCAGATTTTTGTCATGTACCAAATCAATAAACCTCCATTAACTATAAGCCTACAGAAATGCTACATTCCAGATGGGGAAAACATTGCAAAGTGATCAAGCCACTCTCCAAATGCATAAGAAAAGATAAATAGCATGACTGGACAACTAATTTTATAAATTATACAGTTTAGTTCAAACTGATGCACATAGAAGAATAAAAAAAAAGCAGCAGAATTTGGTACAGAAGAAGAAAGGCCCTCAGCAGTCAAAAGGAGATGCCATTCACAGTTTATATAAGAATTAAAATTTATGCCAACTTCTAAAATCAATCAAATCAAAAGACATCTTCCACAGTTGAAGGTATCTTAAGGCCAAATTTGAATATTTGTTCAGAAAACGCGTCCTTTAAATAGCTTCCTGCAAGATCTCATTTCAACCTTCAGCACTAACATTTTTCCATGCACAGCCAGAAGAACATACATTAAAGAAAATCAAATAACAACATCATATGAGGTCCATCTATGAAGTACAACCACGCAAAATAAATAAAAAATAAAAACCTGAGTTAAAAAAAGAATACACAGGGAAAGCACAAACCTTGATATAATTTACAACCATAGTGCGATATTTTTCATGCTCCTCTTGATCACCTTCCAACTGGTCAGCTAATGCCCTGCACACTAAAGGAGGATTATCACCAATCACAACCAGCTTCAGAAGCATGCATAAAGCATGCACAAGTGTCATGATCATCAAATACCTTTCCTTGAGAAAATCATGCTTGTTCTAATAGGGTGGGGACATATTTCAACTAGGGAGAAAACAAGACATAATAACGGAAAAACGGGATGATAAACCTTGCTATCAATCAGCTGAGAAACAAAATCATCTGGAGTGTTCATCCAATGAAAACTGACCTGAAAAAGCAATTACCGTCAGCAGTAACTTGTATAATCTTCAAGCCCAACACATCAAGCTGACCACGTAACTCAGAAATGTCTGTCTGCTTTCCATGCTTCTTAATCTAAGGAGCAAAGACAACCAAAATTATGATGCTTCCTTGTCATCACCAAAAGAGAAGAACTTTTATCCTACAGATGTAACCTACTAGAATCAAATATGATGACACTTAAACACATTGAGATCAATCTTGATTCATTGTAGACCTGTAAGTCACTTCTCTCTTGATTTTTCCATAACGAATTTTGTAATTCCAAACCCAATCAACAGGACTCTAGAACAACATTTATCAGTTAAAAATCTTTCCTCAAAAATGTACAACCTTAAATCAGGCTTTTATTACAACAATAGCAAATCATATACAAAATTGCACATGAACCCATCAGTGGAAATAAAAAACATAGTCATTCTAAATACATCAAAAGCAAGTTTAAATCATAAGGCATTGTTAAGAATTCCATCCAGTTATGTAACTAACACAGCGGGGGTCGACACTAGGTCCAGTTGTACAAGACTCTCTACCAGTTTGATCTTCCAAAGGTCCAAATCCAAACATCTTCCCAGCGAACACGAAAGCGAATTCAAGCACCAGCCAACTAGGACCACTGAAATTGAAATCGTAGAAAAATTGAAAGCGAATGACGAAGTAAAGCCAGAAAATAACTCACTTTAGGTTGTTTCTTTTGTTTGCCTTTTTGGTGCTTCGTTTGGACCATATCTCAACCGGATTCGATTACGCCTGGATCCTAAACAAGTTAAGGACTCAATTATCTTCTGTTCCGCTTGTTGGAATAGGATTAAGCAAGTGCCGGCGGGATGGACAGGCGGTGGAGGTAACGGAGTTGGAAGCTATACGGCCGCCGGAGGGTCGATACTATGAGGCGGCGCGGACCGAGTCCCGAATTTTCACGGTTTTACAATACAATGGAGGATGATTCAATCGGGTCATAACGGGCTTCTTAAACGGCAGTTGATTATTTGGGTCTGCCCGAAGGTAGCGGGCTTTATAATTGGGCCCACCTTAGACCATCATAATCTAAATTACTTGGGGCATAGATGCTACTAAATCATAGTGCCCGCGCCAATAGCACTTTGTAAGAAATATTCTATATATACATAGATATCCCGATAATAGTAGGTAGAATATAGTTGTATTGTACTTGTTAAAGTTAAAAAAATGTTAGGAATAAAAAATTAATAAGTCATATTTGGTTGTTCAAATGCAAGCTTTACTCATTGTTTTCCTTATCAAATACATTTACGAAAAATAATATTCAATCAAAAATCCAAGTCTCACATTCAATCCTGAATGACAACCCTTTATTGGCCTCTTCTCTATGTACAAAGTTTATTTGTATGCTTAATTTTGTCTCCCCCTCTGGCTGCTGGTTTTTAATTATATTTAAGGTTCCATATGAAGTATTTAGGCTCATGTCTGTCACTAGTTTTCAAGAATACCAACTACCTAGCTGTTGATCATGGCTAACTAGTACCGCCATACGCAAACACGTCCTAGTTGGTGTATATGTCTTTTTCAGGGGATGGACTATGACAAATAAATCAAAGAATGATGATTCACTCCTTACATTCAGGAACTTCCGTTGCTACGACCTTGTATCTAAATACTTGTCATTAAATTCATAAGGGATGGTGGGGATGGTGAAGCTGCTACTTTGTTAAGCAAGGCTAAAAAAATATGTAATGGTTTGGCCAATATGCAATATTTTATGTTTGCCTGTTTATATATACAATCTTCTATCAATCATGCTTATGGTGGAACTCTCATTGAACTAAGATGCATGCTGCAGAAACTTACCTGCAATTCTTCTGCAAGTCTACCGCTTATTTTCCTTATCAATTTCAGTCTGCCTGCAAACTTTAAATTCAACAACATCCTCACCAACAAATCAAAACCACGACTAGTCATCTACATGCAAAGCTGTGGAATTCACCTTAAGAATGACAACCCTCTTTGTTGGCATGTGTACAATGGGCCTCCTCGGTTTGTTCAAGCATGTTCTCGGGGTCGATTTATCTCCAGGTATTTCTGCTCACCTCTCTTAAAATCAACTAAACTTGGTGTAAACAACTTCTCTCCTTGGAAGATGATATTGCAAAAAACCTCATTTGAAGGACTATTAAAATTTCTCCATTTCCTCCTTTCTCACCTCTGTTGGGGCCGAGCTCTTCGATTTTCCTCTCAATTTAGGACTCACTGTTATTATCTCTTGTCTTGATATGGCTCCGGTTATGGCAAATTCTGAAAAACAAAACTTGGTGAAGGATCCCTGGGATCCTCCTCTCTCCCTCTTACCTATTTGGTCGAGCTCTTGGCTTTGTATTGTTCATGATTAGTTAAGTTGTGTACACGCTCTTCGGTATATACAATCTCTTGTGTATGATTTCTATGAGTGTGTATATATTGGTCTGGTGTATGAACTTTGTGCATCCTTTAGGCATCTTGCGAAGTATAGATATATTGATTTGATGACGAAATGTTCGTTAAATTTTTCAACACCTCCCTTTTTGGGCAAAATTCCGATGATTTCCAGCTATTATTGATACGGGGTCAGCCGTAGGATGCTCGATCTTCGACAACAAGACACAAACTTAAGAAAAAAGAATAATAAAGATGCAAGATCAATGCAAGACTCGAAATTGAATGAACAAGGACTATGATATGCGACTACAATGCAATGGACAAGACACAAAATTGAAACACGATAGGGGGTGATGTGATCTTTATAGAACAAGTGAGGACCCTTGATTCAAAGACCAAGAACCAACACCAATGACTATATAACCCAACTCTACAACCTTACACAACCAAGTGGACAGCTTGGAGGCACAAGGAGGGGGCTCGTGGATACCTAGGATCACCAAGCTTCGCAAGATTTACAAACACAAGGCAAACCAAGCGAAAACAATACCAATTCAATCGACAAGACCTAGTCTTGAGCGATTGCTCTCAAATTGTGTTTAACACACAAATCTGAAATTTTCTTCAATAAGAGTGAATAATGTGTCCATAACAAAAAACCTAAAGCCTTTACTTATAATCCTAGAAGCTTAAAAGATAAGCATAAAACAAATAATAAAATAACTTAAACTTGCTTTCCAAGGATGTCCAAACTTGTTGACCAACACTACTAAAAAAACAGGAAATAGCTACGGATTTTTAGCCACGAATGTTAGTCGACTCTGTTTTCGTGGCCACTAGCAATGACATTGGCCACGACTGTTCTTGACTGTGGCTATATTCGTGGCTGGTACTCATCCTGGAATGCCACATCATCAAATTCGTGGCTAATAGCAACGAACATTATGTCCGTAGCTGATTTCGTGGCTCGATAGGTGGATGGTGGTGGTAAATAGCCACGAAAGTAGCTACGAATGGGTTGATCGTTGCTGTACTCGATGTTGATCTGGCAACAACATACTCCCCGTGGCTAAATCTGTGGCTATTCAGCATCAGAAATCCAACGATGGAATGGACATGGGGTGAGTGGGCTTGGATCGGTTATTGTAGACGGACCGGACATAGGGTGAGTGGGCTTGAATCGTAGTTGAATCCGTGGCACAAAGAAGACCAAATGTTATGGGCTCGTCATGGATCAATAGCCCATTAGAATTGATCAGCCCAATTACCTTATTAGCCCGTAGAATGAAATGTGGATTTAGCAACGACTGTATCCGTGGCTAAATCCGTTGCTATTACGGATGAGGTCGACATTAATGCGCTTTGTACTTCACCTGCCTTTTAGTGGTTGTGTGCATTAATTTGGGCCGACCCACTTGCTTGTCTTCTAGCTTGGGTGAACATGGCCATTTGCAATCGATGAGAAGACCCGTTTCAACAAACTTGTATGAGGTAAGTGAGTTTTTTTCTTAATTACTTACATAAGTTACATTATATTATTCGTTTTTAATTTAATTTCAAGAGTATATGTTGAGTATATATATATATATATATATATATATATATATATATATATATATATATATAATGGGTAATAATATAGAATGAATTGTTATCACAATGAGTTAGGAAACGTGGAAATGAGTATTTTTGTAAATAGTTTGAACTTATGAATATTTTGTTAATTATATATTTTTGAGTGAATATTTAAAAAAAAAAATTCAATAAATTCTTATTACAATACTATAAGGTATATTTTGAGGAAAACTCATATAAATTATTAATAAATGTTTAACAACACCTTATATTAACTAATAAATTCTTATTAGAACATTATAAGAGTATGTTTTGAGTAAAACTAAAATAAGTGACTAAAAATGTTTAATAAAACCTTATATAATGTAATAAATTCTTAATAGAATACTATAAGATATGTTTTGAGGAATACTTATATAAGTAACTAATAAGTGTTGAATAAAATATTATAGTAGGTAATAAATTCTTAGTAGAATACTATAAGGTATGCCTTGAGGAATACTCATATAAGTAACTAATAAGTGTTGAATAAAACATTATATTAGGTAATAAATTCTTATTAGAATACTACAAGAGTATGTTTTTGAGGAAAACTGATATAAGAAACTAATAAATGTTTAATAAAACCTTATAATTAAGTAATAAATTTTTAATAGAATACTATAAGGTATGTTTGGAGGAAAACTCACATAAATAACTAATAAGTGTTGAATAAAACCTTATAATTAAGTAATAAATTCTTAATAGAATACTATAAGGTATGTTTTGAGGAAAACTTACATAAATAACTAATAAGTGTTGAATAAAACTTTATAGTAGGTGATAAATACTTGTTAGAATACTATAAGAGTATGTTTTGAGGAAACCTCATATAAGTGACTGATAAATGTTTAATAAAACCTTATATTAAGTAATAAATTCTTAATAGAATACTATAAGGTATGCTTTTAAGGAAAACTCATATAAGTGACTAATAAATGTTTAATAAAACCTTATATTAAGTAATAAATTCTTAATAGAATATTATAAGGTATGTCTTGAGGAAAACTCACATAAATAACTAATAAGTGTTGAATAAAACCTTCTAATTAAGTAATAAATTCTTAATAGAATACTATAAGATATGTTTTGAGGAAAACTCACATAAATAACTAATAAGTGTTGAATAAAACTTTATACTAGGTAATAAATACTTGTTAGAATACTATAAGAGTATGTTTTGAGGAATTAAAACTCATATAAGTGACTAATAAATGTTTAATAAAACCTTATATTAAGTAATAAATTCTTAATAGAATACTATAAGGTATGTTTTGAGAAAAACTCACATAAATAACTAATAAGTGTTGAATAAAACTTTATACTAGGTAATAAATACTTGTTAGAATACTATAAGAGTATGTTTTAAGGAAAACTCATATAAGTGACTAATAAATGTTTAATAAAAACCTTATATTAAGTAATAAATTCTTAATAGAATACTACAAGGTATGTTTTTGAGGAAAACTCATATAAGTAACTAATAAATGTTTAAAAAACCTTATAATTAAGTAATAAATTCTTAATAGAATACTATAAGGTATGTTTTGAGGAAAACTCAAATAAATAACTAATATGTGTTGAATAAAACTTTATACTAGGTAATAAATACTTGTTAGAATACTATAAGGGTATGTTTTGAGGAAAACTCATATAAGTGACTTAATAAATGTTTAATAAAACCTTATATTAGGTAATAAATTCTTAATAGAATGCTATAAGGTATGTTCTTGAGAAAAACTCATATAAGTAACTAATAAATGTTTAATAAAACTTTATAATTAAGTAATAAATTCTTAATAGAATACTCTAAGGTATGTTTTGAGGAAAATTCATATAAATAACTAATAAATGTTTAATAAGACCTTATATTAACTAATAAATTCTTATTAGAATACTATATATAAGAGTACGTTTTGAGGAAAACTAAAATAAGTGACTAATAAATGTTTGATAAAACCTTATATTAAGTAATAAATTCTTAATAGAATACTATAAGGTATGTCTTGATGAATATTCATATAAGTAACGAATAAGTTTTGAATAAAACTTTATATTAATTAGGTAATAAATACTTTTTAGAATACTATAAGAGTATGTTTTGAGGAAAATTCATATAAGTGACTAATATATAAATGTTTAATAAAACCTTATATTAGGTAATAAATTCTTAATAGAATATTATAAGGTATGTTTTTGAGGAAAACTCATATAAACTTTTTATATGAATTTTTTTATTTTAAAATTTAAAAAATTCGCATAAGATACGGGTATTTTTATAATAAATAGTTGTATTGATAGTTGTATTTTCTATATGTAAATTGTGAAGAAAAAAAAGCAATTCACATTGTCAAAATTATTTTTAGCGCCCAAAGCATTTTTGAGCGGTAAATTTCCCCCAAAATTTTGGGCCAAAATTTAAAACAGTAAAAATAAGACTTTTAACCCTAAAATTGCCGCTTCCCAGAGGCAAAATCAATTTAGCTTTCCTCTCTCCCTCTTCATTGATTCACATTCTACAGATCCACTTCGCAGAGGCAAAATCCGCTTCCCATGGCCACTTCCTCATCCGCGCGCTTGTCCCTCCCGCTTCCATGGCTGCCACCATTCCTCGGCTCCTCCCTCTCGCTCACCCTCAGTCCCCCCTCTCGCCCTTCCTCTAATTCATATTCTATAGATCCCGACCTCTCTTTATCCCCTTTCGTCGCTCCCTCTTCATTCAAGATCTCTCTCTCCCCAAAATTTCAGATCTTAGCCCTAATTCAGACCTCTCGCCGCTCCCTAATTCTTCGTTCTGCACTCTGGCGTCGACAGTTAGATTGGAGGAGGGCATCAAGGAGAACGAATCTGCACTTCGTTTTGCTCCCTCCTTCCTTCGAATCTGCAAGTAAGCAGTCATGGGAGGTGAAGAAATGGCAGTCGGGAGGGAGAGGATGCCGGACATACACTTCGGCGAGATCCAAAACACCACCACTATTTCTGCTCTCTCTCTCTCTCTCTCTCCTTCTCTTATCGGCAGCTATGCAACTAATTATCCCAAATAATGGAGTCCTTGAATCTTTTGTTTATGGTGGCAGGATAACTAGATAGGAATGGTAATCCTCTCTACTTCATGGCTCAACCACCGCCTCCACCGTCGGCCACCGATTTCTGACGCCGTCTCCCCTGCCTCCTCCACCTGCGCTGCCTCATCTTCCGACCCGCTCTGCCTTTCTTTGCCCTTGACTCTCAAATCCTCCAAGGTTGTCCCTTTTCTTCGTTTCTTTTTTATTTTCCAATTTCCTGGTTTTTAATATACCTAAATTCAATTTCATTTTTCTTTTTTCACAGAAATTTCGTTTCACAAATTTCGTTTCCATGAGCATGATCAGGTGTAAAGTTAGATTGTCCAAAAAAGATTTGATTTTTTAATACCTAATTTTGATTTCGTTTATTTTCTTGCTCCACTTATATTAAACGAAATCTCGAAATTCTTTATTTCTTCTAAATAAGTTGGTGATTACTTGTTGAACAATATTTTATTTCATCTTACAATATTGTATTTCATCTTGCAGGTTGCTTCAGATTATTGGGGTGTCAATTGGTTCAAGGAATGCTATAAACATGAGTTTGTGCATGTCAATAAAAAATGGAATGTTTTGATTTCTTACTTCGTAGTTTATTTTTTTTTGTCTAGAATTTGTTTTTTTTTTGTTTTTGTACTCTGTTTGGATTTGTTATTGCTTTGGTTGTATTCATAAAAGTTTTGTATATTTTTAAGTACACAAAACATTACCAATGAAATGAGTAACAACAATAGCAATGGCACAAATTCTGGTTTTATCAACAACCCTAGTAGCAACCCTAGCACCAACATTACCAATGAAACGAGCAACAATGATAGCAACAACCACAACAATGACTTAGCAACGGAATCAGCTAGACCCATGACCTATTTGCAGCAACGAATCCTGCCATGAATTCGGCGATGCCCGCATTTCGTAGCTGTTTTCGATGCCACGGCCACGACATAGTTTGTCCATACCTAGCCACGGACTTAGCCACGACGATATTGTTTTGTTGCTAAACACGTTGCTACATCTAGCTCGAAATTAGTCACGAGGCATATGACTACGGATGGCCCGCCTGTTGCTGATGTCATGGCTAAACCGTTTAACCACGGTCATTCGTGGCCAAAGCCGTTGCTATTTGCGGTAGCTATTTCCTATTTTTTTTAGTAGTGCAAGGACATCCAAACTTGTTGACCAAGGACATCCAAACTTGTTGACCAAGGATGTCCAAACTTGATGCCCAAGGAGCCATAGGCAGCTCAGCTAGGGCTAATAGGAATCGGCCTCATGTGTACTAGGGCTAAGCCGAATACTAGTCCACACAAAGGTCTTCAATATGGGCTCTTCTTGTAGTTGGGTTGCGCTTGACGATAGAACATGACTCACGAATATGAATGTATCCCTTTGAAGCTTCTTAGCACGTGCTTGAGTCATAGGTGATGCGTTGCTATTCCCGTTCCTTCGCTTTTGGGCTTCGAATCAAGAATAACAACTTGTTGACGGCCCGATCTTGCAATACTCCTTGATTTCTCTTCATGTTTACAATTAATTACACTAAAGGTTTTAAACTATTGCGGCGGAAACAAGTAAGAATGAACAACCAACACCAAAGGATAAAGGAAACAGCGACGGAAAAAAGCAACTGGAGGCGGTGGGATGGCAGCGTCTAGGAGGCGGCCATGCCGCGGCCGCTGCCTATAGGGGGCGGCCGCCGCCTCGCTTTGGTGTGTGGGCGAGCGGTGACGTTCCTTCTCCTTTTGCGACGGTTCCTTCTAGGGTTTGTGCGACAACTTCTGCAGTAATTGTGTTTGTATTGATGGGTTGTGTTTGGGGTTAGGGTTTGGTATCGGATGATTGATCGAACAATAACTTGAAGGCAAAAGCTTTTGGATTGGGGAATCGAAGAACATTTTTAGCCAAAAAGGTTTCTTCAATATTAATTCCAATCTGGTTTTTATTGAATGTCAAAGAACATTTAAATAGAATCCTAATCTCTATAAACCCTAATATGTGGCCAGCCATCCTTCACAAAAGGATAGACTTGGCTGACCTAATTCTAATATAATAATATAACTAAAATCCTAACTAGATAAATCATAAAAAGATGATAATTAAGAAAGCCTAAGGATAGACTCTCCTAACCATCTTATTTAACCTAAGTAAGTAATACTATAAATAAGACATTTCATAAATAGCTCCAACTAACATAGGAGTTACTAAATATGGAAAGAACTAAAAACTAATAATAATAATAATAATAATAATAATAATAATAATAATAATAAAATAATTAGACACATTTGGCCTAGTCGTCGGCCTCTTCGCTTTAATCCATGGTGGAGCCTTCTTCTTCCTCTTGAGGATGACATCACTCTCCTCCATTTCCATTCGACCCGTCCTCGAGTCGTCGCCAGGATCGAGATCATTGTTTCAGCCACAGAAGCTCATCTTGATCCACATCATTCTCCCCCTCTTAGCTTCAATTCATCCTCGAATCGAGTCGTTGAGGAGCCGGGGGACAGCAGCAAGAATGAAGCATGATGTCGGAGGACAAGCAAGAACATCCGACAAAATCATAGGAGGTGCCATCATCTCAAAACCAAAACCAGGCACCATTGAGTCCATAAAATCAAAAGAAGCAAAAGTAAGAGCTGGACTGGGCACATCAAGGACATTCCCACGAGGTACAATAGATAACTCCATAGAAACGGCCTCGACATCCTCATCGGTGTCATTGGACAAAGTCAACACATTCGGTGCGACACTGCAGTCCACTTTCAGAACCGATTCGGAGGTCATCCCGGGGTAATCTTGAAGCATAGGACCCACTGTTGGAAAGCTCGTCGAGTCACCTTTGCAACAAGACTGAGTTGTCTCAATTCCGAGGTAGGAGTCAACGGGAATCTGCGAAACAAAATCGGCGCGCTGTGCTGAATTCTGGGCAATGAATGCAAGACTAGGCTCCTTAGGCTCAATTACCTCGTCGGTGGTTGAGGCAACTATAACCGCTGGGGAAGGGCGATGTACATTTTTGTACCTTTGTTTATTGCATCTTTTGACTTCGTATTTCATTCGATTTCCAAAGAAAAGGTTCAAAAGAATATAAACTTGTGTAAGAATGGGCTAAAATGCAAGAAATAGGGTCTGCACAAGTTTTGAGCTAACCATACAGGAATTCGAGCGAAATCGGAGTCAAAACGGAGAAGCCAAGTGAAGCTGAGCAGAGGTAGAAATCGACCTCAGAGGTAGATATCGACCTCTGGTGTCGATATCGACCCCCATATCGACCTCAACATAGACATCGACCAGAGCTGAACAAGTCGAGCAGGAACAGAGACCTCGATATCGACCCCCTGGTGTCGATATCAACCCCTTATCTCGACAGAAAATAGACTCGGTTTTGAGATGCGGATTGGAACTATATCTTCAAGGAGGCACGGAATTATCTTACACTTTCAAGATAGATGGCAGCTGAAGTTTTAGTTATCTTTTACCTTTAAGTTATTTAAGTTTATCAAAAATAAAACACCTATCCTAATTGTTTGGATAGAGTTCATATTTTAGATAGGAGTTACAATCCTTGGATAGCGAGGATTAGTAGCCTATAAATAAAGCCCTAGGGGGCTGGCATCCAAAAAACAATCATCAATCAATCAATAGAGTTAGAGTTAGAGAGAAGTTTTAGGGTTTGACGTTTGCGAAAGTTGACGTTGAGTTGTAAAGCTTCGGAGTTTATTTTAATGCAAGTTTCTTTCCTTCAATCAACAATGAGTTCCATGATGAGAAGCGAGTAGTTCCCCAAAGCTCTTAGGGTCGAGGTGAGCCCGACGTTAGCCATGCGCGCTTGAGGTAAGTATTTGATGTCGATATCGTTGTGTCTATCTCTCCTCCTACGATTCTATGTTTAGTCCTAATCGAAAGAAAAGGGATTCATGCTAACAACTTGAGTTATAAACATAAAATTAGTAGAGACAATTAGGTTAATTTGCAAGAGTAATCCTAAGAGTTGGTGTACGGCGAAAGCTTGTCCCTCGGGTGAAATAGCGCAATTGTCCGTCTTATTTATCTTTTCGCATGCATTGGTTAACGTTGTGGTAAACCCTAATCCTAGGAGTTGTTTCTTTTACATAGTTTAATTCACATAAACCACTGTTATTTCTGTTCATCCCTTCTCATCCATTCCTAAAGTCTTCGGCCTTTCTTTGCTGACGAAGTACTAACCCACTGCAGGAAGACATCGATATCGACACCAGACGTCGATATCGACCACTGAGTTCGTCGACAGTTTTTTGAGTCGACGACGAACATCGCTGCGGAGTTTGCTGAGCATCGATATCGACCCCTAGCATCGATATCGACCCTTCTGTATCGACTGGCAGTCTTCTGAGCCAGTCGATTTCGTGGACTAACATCGATATCGACCCCTTCTAGTCGATATCGACCACTTGTTTTTGTTTCTACAGGTCTTCTGTTGCAGAGAACATCGACAGACGAGGTCGACATCGAGGCCCAAGGTCGAAATCGAGGCTTCTGGTCGACGCAGACGTGAGATTTCCAAAGCTACTAGGATCCCGCTGACACGCCTCCTCGTGGATCGATCCTGACTACCCTTCCACTACAACGGGAGGATGTCTTGTAATTATTTGCATAGGCTAGGAGTCAGTTTACATTTATACATATCTTATTGTTTGTAATTTGAGAACTCGGCTTACCTCCATTAACAAATTGGCGCCGTTGCTGGGGAGGCAATCAATCGCGCCCTAGCAGTCTATCTCACGTCTCTACCTAGTTTGGTTTTGCAGGTGTATGCGACGCGCTGATCGCCCACCTGAATTTGAAGGAGTAGACGACCCTGAGCGTTATTTCCATCTAAGGGCCCAAGCTCAAAGAATCATGGCGGACAACGTGAACCAGGCTGAACTTATCGAGCAACTAAGGAAGCAGGTTGAGGACCTAACGACTAGAGAGGCAGCACTTAAGGAGCGTGTGGATAGGGAGGAGGAAGGCCGGAGGCAAATAGAAGCCCAAATCAACGCCCTCCCTAGGAATGCCAAGCAATATATGCACCCCGCTCTCACAGTGCCTGAATCGGCAATTCTTATCCCTGCCTCTAATTTTGAAATAAAACCTAACTTCCTAACTGAGATTAGAAGGCACCAATATGAAGGAAAACCTAACGAATGCCCTATGGCACATATTTCAACCTTCTTAGACCTTTGTGATACTATTGCTGATGGACGAAGTCTTGAATATGTCCAACTAAAAGCCTTTCGATGGTCTCTTACAGGGAAAGCATTGCAGTGGTTGGAAAGCTTAGCCCCAAGATCGCTCCGCACCTGGAATGAAGTCAAGGACGCGTTCCTCAACAAGTTCTTTCCTCCTTCTAAGACGGCATTGATCCGACAGAAAATCACGGCTTTCAAACAAAAGCCTGGTGAGGCTCTGGCGACTAATTGGGAAAGGTTTAAGGACTTACTACGATCATGCCCGACGCATGGCCAACCACCGTATGTAATTCAGGAGATCATATACAATGCTCTTGATGCTGCAACTAAGGAGAGGATCAACACCTACACCTCCTATGGCTACCTTAAACTCGCTCCACAAGAGGCTTGGGAGACCATAGAGAGGTTGGTGGAGTTCAACAATACATATGGGACTCCTGAGGCTTCTGACACACCATCATCATCGAGGCCTGCCCCATCTATGCCCTTATATGAACCCTCTAATGTAATCGATCCGGACGTAAAGGAGCAATTCCCTAGAGATCAACTTCAAAAGCTCCAAAAGCAAGTGAGGTTCCTTTCAGCGAACCAAGATTGCATTGAATGCGGATCGCAGCGGCACACCACCATCGAATGCCCACATGCCGAACAAGTACACCTAGCGGAGACTCACCAAGAGGCGTGCTACATGAGGGGTCCCAATCACCAATATTGGGGAGACCAAAGGTTCCATCAACCACAAAGGAACCCGGTTAACCCTAGGGACCCTCCGCCTTATAGAGCTCCTGGGCACCCGGAGAGAGACCAAAAGAAGGATGATCTTCAACTTGTGCTAGATGAGATAAGGAGGAATCAAGCTAAGAATGATCAATCCAACATTGCCATCCATTCTCAACTCAATCACCTTACCACAAGGATTGGAGAGATGGATATATGGAAAAGGAACGTAGAGACCCAACTGGGTCAATTGGCGGCACAAATACCTAGACCTTCCGGAACACTCCCTGGGCAACCCACTACAAATCCTAAGGGACAATCCGGGACGGGCCATGTCACAGCCATACAATTGAGGAGTGGCACTAAAGTTCATAAGCCACGGACGGAAATGGAGGAGAAAGCAACAGACCCAGTCGACATCGACAGACCAGTCGATGTCGACCCAGAGGTCGATATCGACCCCCATGTCAACCCCCTGGTCGACGTCGATGACACTGCAGAGCCTGAGAAGTCACAACAGAGGTCGAAATCGACCATTCCGGTCGATATCGACCAGAGCCCAGTCGACATCGATGTCCAGCAGGCCCCTCCGACCACCGTTTTGGCCCCTCCACCAAAGAAGACGTTGCCATTCCCTTCCAAAGCATTGGAGGATCCCACCAAAGGTAAGTTTAGGTGCTTTGTAAAAATACTTCAAGGACTTAACGTTACTATCCCTCTTACAGAAGCCCTAAGCGAGATGCCTGCCTATGTGCGATTCCTGAAAGATATCCCGAGCAAGAAGAGATCCATGGTAGAGATCGCAGAGGAGTGCTCAAAGATGGACTTCCTTGAGAAGAAGAGTGATCCAGGGAAGTTTGCAATCACCGTGGGACTTGGCCAACATCGCTATAAAGCCCTATGTGACCTAGGGGCAAGTGTAAGTCTCATGCCTCTTTCTATTTGGCAAAAGGTGAACATTGACACCCTTGAACATGTGGACATGAAACTTTATATGGCTGACAACTCATTCGTCAGACCCACAGGTATAGTTGATGACGTTTCTGTAAAGGTAGGTAAGTTCTTTGTGCCTACTGATTTCATTGTATTGGAGATGCCTGAAGATCCTGTAGTGCCTATTATACTTGATAGGCCTTTCTTAGCTACTGCAGATGCCAATATCAATGTACGTTGAGGGTTACTAACCTTTACTATAGGGAACGAAGTAATAGAATTCTCTTTCAACCCGACCATGAGCGAAACAAAACACCTGGAGCAAGTAGTCCTCTCGCCGGCTAAAGAAAAGCTTAGAAAATTTTTGTTGGCGAGGACGGAAACAGCAAGCAGAGTCGACATCGATTGGAACCAGTCGATATCGACTAAAAACATCGAAATCGACCCCCCTGGGTCGAAATCAAGTATGCCAGGTCGCTGCCAGGAGTTTAAGTATGGGGTCACAGAGGTCGATATCGACCCCCTCATATCGATATCGACCAACGCTCCCGAAATCGACCCACCATGGTCGAAATCGACTACCCCTCAGCCCGAAGATTTCTGTTTCGGGCCCAAACAGGTAAGCCCAGGTATGACTTCCAACCCTCCTCTGTCCCTTATTGATGAATCAATTAAGCCCATTATTGATAATTCTACTAATAAGAGGGTCAAAGCTCCATGGTTTGCCTATATTGCAAAAGTTAGGTCAAGAAAGAGAAGGAAAGCGCCCAAAGAAGAACCTAACATCAAAGAAGCCTTGGTCGCCGAACTTAGATACTACCAAAAGGACGTAGATGATCCAGGAGAAGGCTCACGCTCGAAGGGTCCCTACATAAAAGGGTCGTAAAGCATTGACGGAGAAGTCGGCCTAGCCACTCAAAAATCTAGAGCGTGTACATAAACCCTTTAAATTTCGCATAGATGGTTTTTAGGATTTAACTTTTGGCTTTTTGAAACTTTTAAAACTGAGATAATTCGTGGCTTTATCTATATTTCTAACAAACATTTCAGGTTATCAAGCAAAAGAAACGACGAAGAAGAAAAGAAGCTTCTGCAGAGGCAGTCGAAATCGACCAGGCCAGTCGAAATCGACCCCCCCAGGGTCAAGCCACCTCCTGGAGTGGACATCGAGGACTCAGGAGTGAAAAAGAGAGGTCAATATCGACCCTAATACTCGATATCGACCCCAATCTGGCAGCCCTCGTCTTCATTTTCTTCCTCGACTTCGACAGATGCAGTCGACATCGACCACTGACCTAGATATCGACTTCTGGCATCGACCAGATATGAAATCGACCTGAATCCGCAAGATTGCGCTGTGAGTTTCTCTCTACCCTTGTTCTTCTTTTTAATACAGTGAGGACACTGTATATTTTAAGTATGGGGTGGGGGAAAAACATGTCTTATGGTCATAACTTGGTTTTCTTCTTCGCATTGCATTCATGTTTAAATTTTTGTTTTTAGTTTTACTTTTATAAAATGTCAAAATAAAAAAAAAAATTATAAAATGTCAAAAATACAAAAAAATGCATGTTTATTTTTAAGTTTTTTTTAACCTTACTTAGATGTCCTATGATGAAAACTCAATAGCTGACTTGATCATGTAAATCCTATAGCATATTTGGATGGTTTAGCCTAAGTCCTTAAAATTTTATGTAGATTGTGAACTTGTGATGAAATTGAGCACATATGATCCTAGGCTAAAAAGCAAATCCAACAAAAATTGTCCTTGTGAGAATTTTGACCTATAGGGAGAACATCAAGAATCCCTCCGCTTTCTTGAGTGAATTTACTCTTCCTATGCATCTCTAAATATTGTGATAGTTATTTAAAACCAATGCATATATATGTTTATGTTTACGAGAATTAAATGATGGAGGTATCTTTTAAGCCATTTTTATCCTCTCTTTACCTACCCTGCATTATCCCTGCTTGAAGCCAGAACATTAGCCTGAGCCTGAAATTACAAACTCCACAAAATTATCCCTAGCCGAATTAAGCCTGACCCCTATTTTGGAATTAAGACTTAGATTGGCTGGACTAATGCCTTGTGGAAAGAAAAGAGCATAATATCCAGTTTTGAGCAAGGAAATTATGGGTTGGTGCATATTTACATTTTGTCATATTTTGTAAAAGGATTTATGGCTCACCATATAAATGCACATATCTTTAGTATTTATTTATTATTTCCGAAAAAAAAGAAAAAAAAGAAAAAAGATGTATATATATATAGTGCATGAGCCAAAATCCTTAAGTCCTTTATTTCATACAAGTGTTATATTTTTTAGAGGTATATTAGAACTTGAAAGAAGGGTTGATAGTATGGTTCACATCTTTTAGTGCATCTTTAGAGCATATTATATAAAGATGAGTTGGGAAAGAGCATTATAGGAGATTGAGCTTGGAAAGTGCAACATTGAAGAGTTATGGTTTGGATATTGCAAGTGTTGAAATTTAGGAGTCTTGATTCCCGAATTATAAAAGCACCACATAGCCAAATAATTCCATACCCTTTTATTTCATACCAAGCCCCATTACAACCCCGCCGAATGGAGTCTTCTTTGAAGTCTTCCATTGAGCGAAAGTCCTCCTGATGATTCTTATTGCATTTTCATAATTGGTTGCGAAGTGGATTATTATAAATTGCAATATTTATGAGATTGTATATGGAATTGAGTTGAGAGTTAATCTTCATAGCCTAAACACATGAGAGTTGAGTGCAAACACATTATCCCTGTGAGGTTGGATTAAAATTGCATATGCCTATGGATCGCCGAAATATGTGCTATGACGTTACATTCACTTGCTTTGCTTTGCTACCGCTTATGATGTTGCTTTTGAAAAGGGCGAAGACTTGAAGGGTGTGTTGTAGATGTTGGTTATTGCTTGGTTATTGCTTGAGGACAAGCAAGTCTAAGTATGGGGTGTTTTGATGTACATATTTGTACCTTTGTTTATTGCATCTTTTGACTTCGTATTTCATTCGATTTCTAAAGAAAAGGTTCAAAAGAATATAAACTTGTGTAAGAATGGGCTAAAATGTAAGAAATAGGGCCTGCACAAGTTTTGAGCTAACCATACAGGAATTCGAGCGAAATCGGAGTCAAAACGGAGAAGCCAAGTAAAGCTGAGCAGAGGTAGAAATCGACCTTCAACATAGATATCGACCTCTGGTGTCGATATCGACCCCCATATCGACCTCAACATAGACATCGACCAGAGCTGAACAAGTCGAGCAGGAACAGAGACCTCGATATCGACCCCCTGGTGTCGATATCGACCCCTTATCTCGACAGAAGATAGACTCGGTTTCGAGATGCGGATTGGAACTATATCTTCAAGGAGGCACGGAATTATCTTACACTTTCAAGATAGATGGCAGCTGAAGTTTTAGTTATCTTTTACCTTTAAGTTATTTAAGTTTATCAAAAATAAAACACCTATCCTAATTGTTTGGATATAGTTCATAGTTTAGATAGGAGTTACAATCCTTGGATAACGAGGATTAGTAGCCTATAAATAAAGCCCTAGGGGGCTGGCATCCAAAAAACAATCATCAATCAATCAATAGAGTTAGAGTTAGAGAGAAGTTTTAGGGTTTGACGTTTGCGAAAGTTGACGTTGAGTTGTAAAGCTTCGGAGTTTATTTTAATGCAAGTTTCTTTCCTTCAATCAACAATGAGTTCCATGATGAGAAGCGAGCAGTTCCCCAAAGCTCTTAGGGTCGGGGTGAGCCCGACGTTAGCCATGCGCGCTTGAGGTAAGTATTTGATGTCGATATCGTTGTGTCTATCTCTCCTCCTACGATTCTATGTTTAGTCCTAATTGAAAGAAAAGGGATTAATGCTAACAACTTGAGTTATAAACATAAAATTGGTAGAGACAATTAGGTTAATTTGCAAGAGTAATCCTAAGAGTTGGTGTACGGCGAAAGCTTGTCCCTCGGGTGAAATAGCGCAATTGTCCGTCTTATTTATCTTATCACATGCATTGGTTAACGTTGTGGTAAACCCTAATCCTAGGAGTTGTTTCTTTTACATAGTTTAATTCACATAAACCACTGTTATTTCTGTTCATCCCTTCTCATCCATTCCTAAAGTCTTCGGCCTTTCTTTGCCGACGAAGTACTAACCCACTGCAGGAAGACATCGATATCGACACCAGACGTCGATATCGACCACTGAGTTCGTCGATATTTTTCTGAGTCGACGACGAACATCGCTGCGGAGTTTGCTGAGCATCGATATCGACCCCTAGTATCGATATCGACCCTTCTGTATCGATTGGCAGTCGTCTGAGCCAGTCGATTTCGTGGACTAACATCGATATCGACCCCTTCCAGTCGTTATCGACCACTTGTTTTTCTTTCTGCAGGTCTTCTATTGAAGAGAACATCGATAGACGAGGTCGACATCGAGGCCCAAGGTCGAAATCAAGGCTTCTGGTCGACGCAGTCGTGAGATTTCCAAAGCTACTAGGATCCCGCTGACACGCCTCCTCGTGGATCGATCCTGACTACCCTTCCACTACAACGGGAGGAAGTCTTGTAATTATTTGCATAGGCTAGGAGTCGGTTTACATTTATACATATCTTATTATTTGTAATTTGAGAACTCGACTTACCTCCCTTAACACAGGGGTGAAGACTGAAGCAACAGCTTGACGAAAGCAATCCGAGAAGTCCTCCTTCCAGCCCTTCATGAACTTGGCCCTTGATTCGGCGAACATGGCAGAAAGGTCGGCTTGAAGTTGTGCTCTCTCCTTTTGTCGTCGTTCTTCCTCAGCCTCTCGTTGTTGGAGAAGCGAAATCTGACGGCGACGTTGATGTCGAAGCCTTTCCTCTTCGATCTCCGCTTGCCGTTGATGCCAAAGTTGGCGTCTTTTGGCTTCGCGTTGACGCTCTTGTTGTTGTTGTTACAAAGCTCTCCTCTGCAACTCTCATCGGCGTCGTTGATGTGCAGCCCATTCCAAAGCAAGGAACTCATTCAAGGGATCGGGATCATTGTCCCAATCTCCCCAAATCTCCCAAGCCATCAAATTGAAACATTAGTAATATCAAGATTATCAAAGGAGATGCAGTAACCCGAAACTGATACTACTTGATGCGTTGCTATTCCCGATCCTTCGCCTGTGGGCTTTGAATCAAGAATAACAACTTGTTGACGACCCGATCTTGCAATTTCCTTGATTTCTCTTAATGTTTACAATTAATTACACTAAAGGTTTTAAACTATTGTGGCGGAAACAAGTAAGAATGAACAACCAACACCAAAGGATAAAGGAAACAACGATGGAAAAAAGCAATTGGGGGCGGCGGGATGGCAGCGTCTAGGCGGCGAGCATGCCGCGGTTGCTGCCTATAGGGGGCTGTCGCCGCATGGCTTTGGTGTGTGGGCGAGCGGCGACGTTCCTTCTCCTTCTGCGACGGTTCCTTCTAGGGTTTGTGCAATGGCTTCTGCAGTAATTGTGTTTGTGTTGATGGGTTGTGTTTGGGGTTAGGGTTTGGTATCGGATGATTGATCGGACAATAACTTGAAGGCAAAAGCTTTTGTATTAGGGAATCGAAGAACCTTTTTAGCCAAAAAAGTTTCTTCAATATTAATTCCAATCTGATTTTTATTGAATGTCAAAGAACGTTTAAATAGAATCCTAATCTCTATAAACCCTAATATGTGACCAGCCATCCTTCACAAAAGGATAGACTTGGCTAACCTAATTCTAATATAATAATATAACTAAAATCCTAACTAGATAAATCATAAAAAGATGATAATTAAGAAAGCCTAAGGATAGACTCTCCTAACCATCTTATTTAACCTAACTAAGTAATACTATAAATAAGACATTCCATAAATAGCTTCAACTAACATAGGAGTTACTAAATATGGAAAGAACTAAAAACTAAAAACTAATAATAATAATAATAATAATAATAATAATAATAATAATAATAATAATAATAATAATAATAATAATAATAATAATAATAATAAAATAATCAGAAACATTTGGCCTAGTCGTCAGCTTCTTCACTTTAATCCATGGTGGAGCCTTCTTCTTCCTCTTGAGGATGACATCACTCTCCTCCATTTGCATTCGACCCGTCCTCGAGTCGTCGCCAGGATCGAGATCATTGTTTGAGCCACAGAAGCTCATCTTGATCCACATCAATAGGCCCATCACCAATTATGATAGGTGTGTCCGGAGGTGTCTTAGATGGTCCCGCATCAAACTCCCCTTCTTGGAAAGGATTCAACCACGAATCCAAGTCCTCATCAACGGCAAGATATGGAATGAGATCCGCGACGTTGAATGTAGTGCTCACACCATACTCTCCTGGAAGCTCCAATTTGTACGCGTTCTCTCCAATCCGTTGAAGCACCTTGAAAGGTCCATCTCCTCTTAGCGAGAGCTTGCTCTTCCTTTGCTCCGGAAACCTCTCCTTCCTTAGGTGCACCCACACGAGATCTCCTGGCTGGAACACTACATGTCGACGACCCTTGTTGGCTTTGTTGGCATTGTACTCGGCTTTCTCCTCTAGTTTTAGCCGTGTACGCTCATGCAACTCCTTGATGAAATCAAAATGTTTTCCTACATCAAAAGACTCCTTTTCCCTCATAGGATATGGGGTAAGATCTAGTGGGGTTAGTGGGTTAGTGCCATAAACACACTCAAAAGAAGTTAACTTAGTTGATGAATGCATGGTCTTATTGTAGGCAAACTCCACATGAGGTAAGGCTTCTTCCCAAAGCTTTATATTTTTCCTAATAATGGCTCTAAGGATGGTGGTTATGGTTTTATTGGTCACCTCAGTTTGACCATCGGTTTGAGGGTGACTAGAGGAAGAAAACAATAACCTAGTTCCTAGTTTATTCCATAAAGTCCTCCAAAAATGACTAAGGAACTTAACCTCCCTATCACTCACAATTGTCTTAGGCACACCATGCAACCTAACTACTTCCTTAAAGAATAAATTAGCAACATTGGAAGCATCATCGGTTTTATGATATGCAATAAAATGAGCCATCTTAGAGAATCGATCTACAACCACAAATATTGAATCTCTCCCCTTCTTAGTTCTAGGTAACCCCACAATAAAATCCATAGAAATATCCTCCCAAGGGGCTGTAGGGGTCGGTAAAGGGGTACATAATCCATGGGGCATTAACCTCGATTTGGCCTTTAAGCACTCGATACATCTCTTAAGGCAATGCTCTACATCCTTAAGCATATGAGGCCAATAAAAATATGTCCTAAGTGTATGATAAGTCTTATCTCTCCAGAAATGACCCATTAATCCTCCACTATGGGCTTTATTCACAAGTAATAACCTTAGAGAGCACATAGGTATACACACTTGATCCATCCTAAACAAGAATCCCTCAAAAATATAAAACTTCTCAATAGCCCCATTTGACTCGCAATTCCTAAAAATCTCCCCAAAATCTTCATCATCTTTATACAATTCCTTAATGTAGACAAAGCCTAGAACTCTAGAATCCAAAGTGGTTATTAAAGTATGTCTCCTAGATAAAGCATTAGCAACCACATTGTCTTTCCCTTTCTTATACTTAATCACATAAGGAAATGTCTCAATGAATTCCATCCACCTACCATGTCTCCTATCTAGTTTATCTTGACTCTTAAAATGCCTTACAGATTCATGATCAGTCCTCAAAATAAACTCTCTAGGCCATAGGTAGTGGGACCATGTCTTAAGTACTCTAAACAATGCATATAACTCTTTATCGTAGGTAGAGTAGTTAAGACACGCACCTTTCAACTTTTCGGAGAAGAATGCAATAGGCTTACCTTCTTGCATGAGAACTCCTCCAATTCCAACTCCACTAGCATCACATTCCACCTCAAAAGGACGAGTGAAATCCGACAAGGGAAGCCATGGGGCTTGTGTGAGCTTCTCCTTAAGGGTGATAAATGCATTATCTTGTGTTGTTCCCCACTTGAACTCACTCCTCTTCTTGGTAATCTCGGTTAGTGGGGCTGCGATGGAGCTGAAATCTCTCACAAATCGCCTATAAAAGCTCGCAATGCCATGGAAGCTCCTTACGTGTCTAATGGTAGTAGGAGTTGGCCATTCTTGTATGGCTTTGATCTTGGCATCATCAACTTGTAGTCCCTTGGAGCTCACTACAAAACCAAGAAAAGAAACTTGGTTAGTGCACAATTCACATTTCTTAAGGTTAGAGTGCTCTAATCGAAATGTAGAGAGTACTTCCCTTAGGTGTGCTTCATGATCTTTAGGAGATTTGCTATAAATAAGAATGTCATCAAAATAAACAACAACAAATTTCCCTATATAATTCCTAAGCACATGATTCATTAATCGCATAAAAGTACTCGGGGCATTAGTTAAACCAAAAGGCATAACAAGCCACTCATACAACCCAAACTTAGTCTTAAATGCTGTTTTCCACTCATCCCCTTCCTTCATTCTAATTCGATGGTACCCGCTTTTTAAATCAATTTTAGAGAAGATAGAAGCACCATGCAACTCATCTAGCATATCATCTAAGCGAGGAATAGGATGACGATATTTAATGGTTATGTTATTAATGGCCCTACAATCTACACACATTCTCCATGAACCATCCTTTTTAGGCACTAACAAAACCGGTACATCACAAGGACTTAAAGTTTCCGTAATGTATCCCTTGTCCAATAGCTCTTGAACTTAGGATTGAACCTCATGGGTCTCAGTGGGATTCATGCGATAAGCCGACCTATTAGGCAATGCAGCCCCCGGAATGAGATCAATTTGATGCTCAATGCCTCGAATAGGGGGTAGGCCTAGTGGTATATCATCGAGGAATACATCCTTGTACTCTTCAATAAGATAGGATGTGAGGAGGGAAAGTAACTCTAAGCTCCTCACTCAACAAACTCAACCCTTTGCATAAGAGCATGAGTGTAGTTTCCCCATCCACAAACTCGTCCGCAAAGTCTCTCTTAGAGGTCAAGAGGACGTTGGCTGGGCGAGTAGTGGTGGTTAGGCTCGGCTAAGCCTCCCTAGTGTTAATAGGAGGAAATCGAGTAACAAATATATAATATATATAGATGCAAACTAAATCCTAGCCTATGCAAATAATTACAAGACTTCCTCCAATTGTAGTAGAAGGGTAGTCAGGATCGATCCACGAGGAAGCAGGTCAGCGGGATCCTAGATAGTCTTGAAAGCACACGTCTTTTGTCGACCAAAAGCCTCGATCTCGACCAAAGTGCTCGACGTCGACCTAGGCTGTTGATTTCTACTGTAACAGAAAACCTGAAGAGATAAAAATGGCAGTCGATATCAACTAGGGTGGTCGATATCGATGTTAGTGATAGAAATCGACTGGCTTAGAAAACTGCCAGTCGACAAGGGGCAGTCGATATCGAGTATGTCACTCGAAATCGACCTCAGCAAGTTGGTGCAAGGAGATCGGGATCGACACAGAAGACCGTTAATTTGGGCAAAGTGGTCGATATCGACTATATTGGTCGATATCAACTAGTTCCTGCAGAAATGTTAGTTTTTGTCGGCAAAGAAGGTCGAAGACGAATAGGATGAAGAAGGGAGCAATGGACATAATAAGGACAGGATTTTTATGTGAATAAAAGATATAAAAGGCAGTTTCTAGGGCTAGGGTTTACCATAACGTTAACCAATGCATGCGATAAGGCAAATAAGACGGACACCTGCACTATTTCACCCGAGGGACAAGCTTTCGCTGTGCACCAACTCTTAGGAATATTCTTGCAAATAAACCTAATTGTCTCTACCAATTTTATGTTTATAACTCAAGTTGTTAGCATGAATCCCTTTTCTTTTGATAAGGACTAAACATTGAATCGTAGGAGATGATATAGACACAACGATATCAACATCGATCAAGTACTTACCTCCGGCACGCATGGCTAACGTTGGGCTCACCCCCACCTTAGAATCTTTGGGAAACTACTCGCTCTTCATTGCATGAAACATCATTGATGGAAAAAAGGAAACTTGCATTAATAACTCTGAAACTTTACAACTCAACGTCGGCTTTCGCAAACGCCAAACCCTAAAGCTTCTCTCTAACTCTACTTCTATTGCTATTGTTGTTGTGTAACTGAATGAATAAAAACCAGCCCCCTAGGGCTTTATTTATAGGCTACTAATCCTCGCTATCCAAGGATAATATCTTCTATCTTCTATCTAAACTCTATCCAAACCTGTAGGATAGATCTTTTATTTAAGGTAAATATCTAAAACTAAATAAACCTTTAGGGTAAAAAAGAAATATCCCCAAGGTATAATCTATCTAAATTACAAGATAATTCGTGGCTTTAGAAGATAAGATTCATAATCTGCGTCTCGAAAAGCGCGTCCAACCCATGTCGAAGTTCAGTCGATATCGACCAGATCTGTCGATATCGACCATTCTGTTTTTGCTCGACGGGCTTCATTCCACTCGATTTTTGGTGTCTAGTCAATGTCGACAGCCTCACTCGATATCGAGTGTCCTTCTTGGTTGGTCTTTGTGGCCTATCTCGACACTCAGACTCTGTGTCAATGTCTGCAGTCGATATCGACTAGTCCTGTCGATATCGACCTCTTTTCTGCTTTACTTAGCTTCTTTGTTTTGACTCCGATTCTGCTCCAATTCCTACATATTTAGAACAAAACTTGTGCAGACTCTATTTCTTGCACGTTAGCCCATTCTACACAAATTTATAATATTTTTCAACCTTTTCTTTGGGAATTGAATGAAATATGAAGACAAAAGACGCGATAAAATGGGTACTAAATATGTACATCAAAACACCCCATACTTAGACTTTCTTGTCCTCAAGCAATAACCAAGCAATAACCAACACCTACAACACACCCTTCAAGTCTTCGCCGTTGTCAAAAGCAACATCATAAGCGGTAGCAAAGCAAAGCAAGTGAATTTTACGTCATAACACATATTTCGGCGATCCATAGGCATATGCAATTTTGATCCAACCTCACAGGGATAATGTGGTTGCACTCAACTCTCATGTGTTTAGGCTATTAAGATCAACTCTCAACTCAATTCCATATACAATCTCATAAATATTGCAATTTATAATAATCCACTTCGCAACCAATTATGAAAATGCAATAAGAATCATCAGGAGGACTTTCGCTCAATGGAAGACTTCAAAGAAGACTCCATTCGGCGGGGTTGTAATGGGGCTTGGTATGAAATAAAAGGGTATGGAATTATTTGGCTATGTGGTGCTTTTATAATTCGGGAATCAAGATTCCTAAATTTCAACACTTGCAATATCCAAACCATAACTCTTCAATGTTGCACTTTTCAAGTCTTCGCCCTTGTAAAAAGCAACATCATAAGTGGTAGCAAAGCAAAGCAAGTGAATTTAACGTCATAACACACATTTGAGCGATCCATAGGCATATGCAATTTTAATCCAACCTCATAGGGATAATGTGTTTGCACTCAACTCTCATGTGTTTAGGCTATGAAGATCAACGCTCAACTCAATTCCATATACAATCTCATAAATATTGCAATTTATAAAAATCCACTTCGCAACCAATTATGTAGATGCAATAAGAACCATCAGGATGGCTTTCGCTCAATAGAAGACTTCAAAGAAGACTCCATTCGGCGGGGTTGTAATGGGGCTTGGTATAAAATAGAAGGGTATAGAATTATTTGGCTATGTGGTGCTTATAAAATTCGGGAATCAAGACTCCTAAACTTCATCACTAATATATCCAAACCATATCTCTACAATAATGCTCTTTCCAAACTTATCTTCCATAATGCTTATCATCCTTCTTTCAAACCCTAATATGCTCTAAAAAATATAGAACTTGTATAAAATAAAAGAAAAGAACTAAGGAATAATTGGCTCATGCATAACGTATATAAAAAATTTTCTTTTTTTCGAAGATTTTTTTATTTTGCACGAAAATAAATAAATAATAACAAAAATGTGCATTTATACGGTGAGCCAAAAATCCTTTTGCAATATATGACAAGATGCAAATATGTACCAACCCATAATTTCCTTTTGCTCAAAACTAGATAATATGCACTTTCTTTCCACAATGCATTACTCTAACCAATCTAAGTCTTAATTCCCAAATGGGGGTCAGGCTCAATTCGGCTAGGGATAATTTTGTGGAGTTTGCAATATAAGACTCAGGCTAATATTCTGGCTTCAATCAGAGATAATGCAGGGTAGGTAAGGAGAGGATAAAAAAGGCTTAAAAGATGCCTCCATTATTTAATTCTTGTAAATATAAACATATATATGCATTGGCTTTGAATAACTATCACAACATTTAGAGATGCATAGGAAGAGTAAATATACTCAAGAAAGCAGAGGAATTTTTTATGTTCTCCCTATAGGCCAAAATTCTCACTAGGACGATTTTGTTGGATTTGCTTTTTAGCCTACGATCATATGTGCTCAATTTCATCACACGTTCACAATCTACATAAAAACCATTTTAAGGATTCAGGCTAAAACATCCAAATATGCCATAGGATTTACAAGATCAAGTCATCTATTGAGTTCTCGTCATAGGATATCTAAGTAGGGTTTAAAAGCAAATTTAAAACAGTAAATATGCATTTTTTTGTATTTATTTACATTTTCTAATTTTTTTTTTGAATTTTTGTATTTTTTTTGTGAATGTAAAAACTAAGAACAAAAACTTAAACATGAATGCAATGTGAAGAAGAAAACCAAGTTATGAACATAACACATGTTTCTCCCCCACCCCATACTTAAAATATACAGTGTCTTCACTGTACTAAAAGAAGAACAAGGGTGCAAAGAAACTCACAGCGCGACCAGCGGATTCAAGTCGATTTCAGGTTAGTCGATGCCAGTGGTCGATGTTGAGTACAGTGGTCAATGTCGACTGCATCTGTCGAAGTCGAGGAAGAAGTTGAAGTCGGGGGTCGCCAGGATCTAGTCGATATCGACTACGTTAGTTGATATCGACTGCTGTATTTCGCTCCTGAGTCATCGATGTCGACTTCAGGAGGTGGCTTGACCCTAGGGTGGTCGATTTCGACTGGCCTGGTCGATTTCGACTGCCTCTGCAGAAGCTTCTTTTCTTCTTCGTCGTTCCATTTGCTTGGAAACCTGAAATATTTGTTAGAATAATAGATAAAACCATGAATTATCACAATTTTAAAAGTTCAAAAATCCAAAATCCAAATCCCTAAAAACCATCTATGAATAAAAGTAGAGTTTTATTTACAAGCTCTAGATTTTTGAGTCGCTAGGCCGACTTCTCTGTCAATGCTTCATGAACCCTTAAGGTAGGGACCCTTCAAGCTTGTGCCTTCTCTTGGATCATCTAGGTCCTTTTGATAGTAGCTAAGTTCGGCAAACAAGGCTTCTTCTTCGTTATGCTCTTCTTCATTGGGCGCTTTCTTTCTCTTTCTTGACCTAACTTTTGCAAGATGGGAAAACCATGGAGCGATGACCCTCCCATTAGTTGAATCCTCAATAATGGACAGAGGAGGGTTAGGGATCATACCTTGGCTTACTTGTTCGGGCCCAAAACAGCGATCTTCGGGCTGAGGGGCCGTCGATTTCGACAAAGGGTAGTCGATTTCGATTGCAGTAGTTGATGTCGACTGGTGTTGGTTGATGTTGACATCAGGGACCCTATACTTAAGCTCCTGTGCATCAGCTGGTTCACTCGATATCGAGTTGTCATAGTCGATTCCGGGTGTTTTAGTCGATATCGACTGGTTTCAGTCAATGTCGACTCTCATTGCTATTTCTATCCTCGCCAACAAAAACTTGCAAAGCTTCTCCTTAGCCGGTGAGAGGACAACTTGTTCCAACTGCTTTGTTTTGCTCATTGTAGGGTTGAAGCGAAACTCCATGACCTCGTTGCCGATTGTGAATGTAAGGGTACCATTCCTCACATTGATGCTGTTGCTAAGAATGGCCTACCAAGGATGATAGGCACAATAGGGTCCTCCGGCATGTCCAACACGATGAAGTCCGTGGTTATGAAGAACTTTTCCACCTTGACAGGGACATCATCCACAACCCTAGTTGGTCTCATAAAGGAGTTGTCTGCCATGTAAAGCTTCATGTCGACGGGCTCCAATGCTCATACGCCCACTTGCTGCCATATTGATAGGGGCATAAAACTAACACTAGCCCCAAGATCACAAAGGGCTTTGAATTGATGCTTACCAACCCCTACCCTTACCGCAAACTTGCTTGGATCGCCGCGCTTCTCAGGGAAGTCAATTGAATTGCATTCGCGGACGATCTCTAGAATGGACCTCTTTTTGGATAGGATGTCCTTCAGGAACCTCATATATGCCGGAATCTTATTGAGCGCTTCCGTGAGGGGTATGGTGAGATTTAGACCTTGTAAGATCTTCACGAAGCGTCTGAACTAAGTGTCTCCTGGATCCCGCAGCGCCTTGGAAGGATAGGGTAGAGTTTTGTATGGCTTTGGAGGCAAAGTGGTCAATTTATGCTTTCTGGACAGGTCGACATCGACATCAGTGTGGTCGATATCGACTGGTTTGGTCGACCTCGGGGGATTCTGAAGTTGTGGTCGATTTCTGTTGTTGCAGAAGGATGATATGTCAAGTAATTACAAATAATAAAGATGTAATAAACGTAAACCAAATCCTGGCCTAAGCAAATAATTACAAGACTTCCTCCCGTTGTAGTGGAAGGGTAGTCAGGATCGATCCACGAGGAGGCGTGTCAGCGGGATCCTAGTAGCCTTGGAAATCTCAAGTTTGCGTCGACCAGAAGCCTCGATTTCGACCTTGGACCTCGATGTCGACCTCGGCTGTCGATGTTCTCTGCAACAGAAGACCTGCAGAGACAAAAACAAGTGGTCGATATCGACTGGAGAGGGTCGATATCGATGTCAGTCACAAAATCGACTGGCTCAGAAGACTGTCAGTCGATACAGAGGGGTCGATTTCGACACAAGGGGGTCGATATCGATGCTTGCAGAAGTTTTCCAGGAGTCTCGAGATCGACTCAGAAAACCATCGATCTATTAGTTTGGTCGATATCGACCTCTGTTGTCGATATCGATGTCTTCCTGCAGTGAGTTAGTTGTTTTGTCGGCAAAGAAAGGCCGAAGATTGAAGAATGGATGAGAAGGGATGAGTAGAAATAACAGTGGTTTTGACTAAATATAAACTTATTTAAAAGGGAACTCCTAGGATTAGGGTTTACCACAACGTTAACCAATGCATGCGATGAGATAAATAAGACGGACAATTGCACTATTTCACCCGAGGGACAAGCTTTCGCCGTACACCAACTCTTAGATTACTCTTGCAAATAAACCTAATTGTCTCTACAAATTTTATGTTTATAACTCAAGTTGTTAGCATGAATCCCTTTTCTTTCGATTAGGACTAAACATAGAATCGTAGGAGGAGAGATAGACACAACGATATCAACATCAAATACTTACCTTAAGCGCGCATGGCTAACGTCGGGCTCACCCCGACCCTAAGAGCTTTGGGGAACTACTCGCTTCTCATCATGGGATTCATTGTTGATTGAAAGGAAGAAACTTGCATTAAAATAAACTCCGAAGCTTTACAACTCAACATCAACTTTCGCAAATGTCAAACCCTAAAACTTCTCTCTAACTCTAACTCTATTGTCTATTGTCTTTGTCTTGCTTCTTGTCTTGGATTGGATGATTGAAAGATGATCTAACAAATCAGCCCCTAAGGCTTTATTTATAGGCTACTAATCCTCGCTATCCAAGGATTGTAACTCCTATCTAAACTATGAACTCTATCCAAACAATTAGGATAGGTATTTTATTTTGATAAAAACTTAAAGGAAAAGATAATAAACAGCTGCTAATATCTAAAAGAACGAGATAACTCATGGCTTTGATGATAGACTTCACAATCCAAGTCTCAAAATTGGATTTATCTTCTATCGAGGTAGGGTCGATATCGACACCAGAGCTCGATATCGAAGCTTGTGTTTCTGCTCGACTTGTCCAGCTCCAGTCGATGTCTATGATGGTGGTCGATATCGATGCATGTATGTCGATATCGAGGCTTTCTTGTCTGGTCTGTGTGGCCTATCTCGACACTCAGAAGTCGTGTCAAAATCTAGGGTCGATATCGATGTCACCAGTCGATATCGACCTCTTCTCAGCTTCACTTGGCTTCTTCGTTTTGACTCCGATTTCATCGAATTCCTGCATGGTTAGCTCAAAACTCGTGCAGACTCTATTTCTTATACTTTAGCTCATTCTTACACAAGTTTATATACTTTTGAAGCTTTTCTTTGGAAATCGAATGAAATATGAAGTCAAAAGATGCAATAAACAAAGGTACAAATATGTACATCAAAACACCCCATACTTAGACTTGCTTGTCCTCAAGCAATAACCAAGCAATAACCAACACCTACAACACACCCTTCAAGTCTTCACCTTTGTCAAAAGCAACATCATAAGCGGTAGCAAAGCAAAGCAAGTGAATTTAACGTCATAGCACATATTTTGGCGATCCATAGGCACATGCAATTTTGATCCAACCTCACAGGGATAATGTGTTTGCACTCAACTCTCAAGTGTTTAGGCTATGAAGATCAAATCTCAACTCAATTCCATATACAATCTCATAAACATTGCAATTTATAAAAATCCACTTCGCAACCAATTATGAAAATGCAATAAGAACTATCAGGAGGACTTTCGCTCAATGGAAGACTTCAAAGAAGACTCCATTCGACGGGGTTGTAATGGGGCTTGGTATGAAATAAAAGGTATGGAATTATTTGGCTATGTGGTGATTTTATAATTCAGGAATCAAGACTCCTAAATCTCAACACTTGAAATATCCAAACCATAAATCTTCATAATATGCTCTAAAGATGTATTTTATCAACCCTTCTTCCAAGTTCTAATATACCTCTCAAAAATATAACACTTGTATGAATAAAAGACTTGAGGATTTTGGCTCATGCACTATATATAGATATCTTTATTTATTTTTTTTTTCGGATTTTTTTTTCGAAAATAATAAGTGAATATGTGCATTTATATGTTGAGCCATAAATCCTTTTACAAGATATGACAAAATGTAAATATGCACCATCCTATAATTTCCTTGCTCAAAACTAGACATTATGCTCTTTTCTTTCCACAAGGCATTAGTCCAACCAATCTAAGTCTCAATTCCCAAATGTGGTCAGACTCAATTCGGCTAGGGATAATTTTGTGGAGTTTGCAATTTCAGTCTCAGGCTAATGTTCTGGCTTCAAGCAGGGATAATGCAGGGTAGGTAAAGAGAGGATAAAAATGGCTTAAAAGATGCCTCCATCATTTAATTCTCGTAAACATAAACATATATATGCATTGGTTTTGAATAACTATCACAATATTTAGAGATGCATAGGAAGAGTAAATTCACTCAAGAAAGCGGAGGGATTTTTGATGTTCTCCCTATAGGTCAAAATTCTCACAAGGACAATTTTTGTTGGATTTGCTTTTTAGCCTAGGATCATATGTGCTCAATTTCATCACAAGTTTACAATCTACATAAAAATTTTAAAGACTTAGGCTAAACCATCCAAATATGCCATAGGGTTTACATGATCAAGTCAGCTATTGAGTTTTCATCATAGGACATCTAAGTAGGGTTAGAAAATAAACTAAAAAAATAAACATGCATTTTTTTTTTGTATTTTAGACATTTTTTCTATTTTTTTTAGATTTTGACATTTTATAAAAGTAAAACTAAGAACAAAAAATTAAACATGAATGCAATACGAAGAAGAAACCAAGTTAAGACCATAAGACATGTCTTTCCCCCACCCCATACTTAAAATATACAGTGTTCTCACTGTATTAAAAAGAAAAACAAGGGTAGAGAGAAATTCACAGCGCAACCTTGCGGATTCAGGTCGATTTCAGGTTAGGTCGATGCGAGAAGTCGATATGTAGGTCAGTGGTCGATGTCGACTGCATCTGTCGAATTCGAGGAAGAAAATGAAGACAAGGGTTGCCTGATTGGGATCGATATCGAGTATTAGGGTCGATATCGACCTCTCTTTTTCGCTCCTGAGTCCTCGATGTCGACTCCATGAGGTGGCTTGACCCTGGGGGGGGGGGTCGATTTCGACTGGCCGGGTCGATTTCGACTGCCTTTGCAGAAGCTTCTTTTCTTCTTCGTCGTTCCTTTTGCTTGATAACCTGAAATCTTGGTTAGGAATATAGATAAAGTACGAATTATCTCAGTTTTAAAAGTTTGACAAACCAAAAGTTAAATCCTAAAAACCATCTATGAAGAAAAATTTAGAGGTTTTATGTACATGCTTTAGATTTTTGAGTCGCTAGGCCGACTTCTCCGTCAATTCTTCACGAGCCTTTTATGTAGGGGCCCTTCGAGTGTGAGCCTTCTCCTGGATCATCTAGGTCCTTTTGATAGCATCTAAGTTCGGCGACCAAGGCTTTTCTTCTCTTTCTTGACCTAACTTTAGCAATATAGGCAAACCATGGAGCTTTGACCCTCTCTTTAGTAGAATTATCAATAATCGGCTTAATTGATTTATCAATAATGGACGGAGGAGGGTTAGGAGTCATACCTGGGCTTACCTGTTTGGGCCCGAAACAGAAATCTTCGGGCTGAGGGGTGGTCGATTTCGACCAAGGAGGGTCGATTTTGAGTGATGTGGTCGATATCGACATGTGGGGGTCGATGTCGACCTCTGTGACCCCATACTTAAGCTCCTGGCAGCGATCTGGCATACTCGATTTCGATCAAGGGGGGTCGATTTCGATGTTTTTAGTCGATATCGACTGGTTCCAGTCGATGTCGACCCTACTTGCTGTTTCCGTCCTCGCCAACAAAAATTTTCTAAGCTTCTCCTTAGCCGGCGAGAGGACTACTTGCTCCAGGTGCTTTGTTTCGCTCATGGTTGGGTTGAAAGAGAATTCTATCACTTCGTTCCCTATAGTAAAGGTTAGTAACCCTCGACGTACATTGATATTGGCATCTGCAGTAGCTAAGAAATGTCTACCAAGTATAATAGGCAATACAAGATCTTCAGGCATCTCCAATACAATGAAATCAGTAGGCACAAAGAACTTACCTACCTTTACAGGAACGTCATCAACTATACCTGTGGGTCTGACGAATGAGTTGTCAGCCATATAAAGTTTCATGTCCACAGGTTCAAGTGCGCCAATGTTCACCTTTTGCCAAATAGAGAGAGGCATGAGACTTACACTTGCCCCTAGGTCACATAGGGCTTTATAACGATTTTGGCCAAGTCCCACGGTGATTGCAAACTTCCCTGGATCGCTCTTTTTCTCAGGGAAATCCATCTTTGAGCACTCCTCTGCGATCTCTGCCATGGATCTCTTCTTGCTCAGGATGTCTTTGAGGAATCGCACATAGGCGGGCATCTCGCTTAGGGCTTCTGTAAGAGGGATGGTAACGTTAAGTCCTTGAAGAATCTTTATGAAGCACCTAAACTTACCTTTGGTAGGATCCTCTAATGCCTTGGATGGGAATGGCAACGTCTTCTTTGGTGGAGGGGCCAAAACGGTGGTCGGAGGGGCCTGCTGGACATCGATGTCAACTGGGCTTTGGTCGATATCGACTGGAATGGTCGATTTCGACCTCTGTTGTGGCTCTGATGGCTCTGCAGTGGCATCGATATTGACCTGTGGGTCGACATGGGGGTCGATATCGACCTCATCCTCGACATCGACTGGTCTGTCGATGTCGACTGAATCTGCTGCTTTCTCCGATTCCGTTCGTGGCCTTTGTACTTTGGTGCCACTCCTTAACTGTATGGCTGCGACATGGCCCGTCCCGGATTGTCCCTTAGGATTTGTAGTGGGTTGCCCAGGGAGTGTTCCGGACGGTCTAGGGATTTGTGCCGCCAATTGACCCAGTTGGGTCTCTACGTTCCTTTTCCATATATCTATCTCCCCAATCCTTGTGGTAAGGTGATTGAGTTGAGAATGGATGGCATTGTTGGATTGATCATTCTTAGCTTGATTCCTCCTTATCTCATCTAGCACAAGTTGAAGATTATCCTTCTTTTGGTCTCTCTCCGGGTGCCCAGGAGCTCTATAAGGCGGAGGGTCCCTAGGGTTAACCTGGTTCCTTTGTGGTTGATGGAACCTTTGGTCTCCCCAATATTGGTGATTGGGACCCCTCATGTAGCGCGCCTCTTGGTGAGTCTCCGCTAGGTGTACTTGTTCAGCATGGGGGCACTCGATGGTAGTGTGCCGCTGCGATCCGTATTCAATGCAATCTTGGTTCGCTGAAAGGAACCTCACTTGTTTTTGGAGCTTTCGAAGTTGATCCCTATGAAATTGCTCCTTTACATCCGGATCGATTACATTGGAGGGTTCATATAAGGGCATAGATGGGGCAGGCCTCGATGACGATGATGTGTCGGAAGCCTCAGGAGTCCCATATGTGTTGTCGAACTCCACCAACCTCTCTATGGTCTCCCAAGCCTCTTGTGGAGCGAGTTCAAGGTAGCCATAGGAGGTGTAGGTGTTGATCCTCTCCTTAGTTGCAGCGTCAAGAACATTGTATATGATATCCTGAATTACATACGGTGGTTGGCCATGCGTCGGGCATGATCATAGTAGGTCCTTAAACCTTTCCCAAACAGTCGCCAGAGCCTCACCATGCTTTTGTTTGAAAGCCGTGATTTTCTGTCGGATCAACGCTGTCTTAGAAGGAGGAAAGAACTTGTTGAGGAACGCGTCCTTGACTTCATTCCAGGTGCGGAGCGATCTTGTGGCTAAGCTTTCCAACCACTGCAATGCTTTCCCTGTAAGAGACCATCGAAAGGCTTTTAGTTGGACATATTCAAGACTTCGTCCATCAGCAATAGTATCACAAAGGTCTAAGAAGGTTGAAATATGTGCCATAGGGCACTCATTAGGTTTTCCTTCATATTGATGCCTTCTTATTTCCGTCAGGAAGTTAGGTTTAATTTCAAAATTAGAGGCAGGGATAAGAATTGCCGATTCAGGCATTGTGAGAGCGGGGTGCATATATTGCTTGGCATTCCTAGGGAGGGCATTGATTTGGGCTTCTATTTGCCTCCGGCCTTCCTCCTCCCTATCCGCACGCTCCTTAAGTGCCGCCTCTCTAGTCGTTAGGTCCTCAACCTGCTTCCTTAGTTGCTCGATAAGTTCAGCCTGGTTCGCGTTGTCCGCAATGATTCTTTGAGCTTGGGCCCTTAGATGGAAATAACGCTCAGGGTCGTCTACTCCTTCAAATTCAGGTGGGCGATCAGCGCGTCGCATACACCTGCAAAACCAAACTAGGTAGAGACGTGAGATAGACTACTAGGGCGCGATTGATTGCCTCCCCGGCAACGGCGCCAATTTGTTGTTGCAGGAGGATAATATGTCAAGTAATTACAAATAATAAAGATGTAATAAACGTAAACCAACTCCTGGCCTAAGCAAATAATTACAAGACTTCCTCCCGTTGTAGTGGAAGGGTAGTCAGGATCGATCCACGAGGAGGCGTGTCAGCGGGATCCTAGTAGCCTTGGAAATCTCAAGTCTGCGTCGACCAGAAGCCTCGATTTCGACCTTGGACCTCGATGTCGACCTCGGCTGTTGATGTTCTCTGCAACAGAAGACCTGTAGAGACAAAAACAAGTGGTCGATATCGACTGAAGAGGGTCGATATCGATGTCAGTCACGAAATCGACTGGCTCAGAAGACTGCCAGTCGATACAGAGGGGTCGATTTCGACACAAGGGGGTCGATATCGATGCTTGCAGAAGTTTTCTAGGAGTCTCGAGATAGACTTAGAAAACCGTCGATCTATCAGTTTGGTCGATATCAACCTCTGTTGTCGATATCGATGTCTTCCTGCAGTGAGTTAGTTATTTTGTCCGCAAAGAAAGGCCGAAGATTTAAGAATGGATGAGAAGGGATGAGTAGAAATAACAGTGGTTTTGACTAAATATAAACTTATTTAAAAGGGAACTCCTAGGATTAGGGTTTACCACAACGTTAACCAATGCATGCGATGAGATAAATAAGACGGACAATTGCGCTATTTCACCCGAGGGACAAGCTTTCGCCGTACACCAACTCTTAGGATTACTCTTGCAAATAAACCTAATTATCTCTACAAATTTTATGTTTATAACTCAAGTTGTTAGCATGAATCCCTTTTTTTTCGATTAGGACTAAACATAGAATCGTAGGAGGAGAGATAGACACAACGATATCAACATCAAATACTTACCTTAAGCGCGCATGGCTAACGTCGGGCTCACCCCGACCCTAAGAGCTTTGGGGAACTACTCGCTTCTCAAAATCGAATTTATCTTCTGTCGAGGTAGGGTCGATATCGACACCAGAGGTCGATATCGATGCTTATGTTTCTGCTCGACTTGTCCAGCTCCAGTCGATGTCTATGACGGTGGTCGATATCGATGCATGTATGTCGATATCGAGGCTTTCTTGTTTGGTCTGTGTGGCCTATCTCGACACTCAGAAGTCGTGTCGAAATCTAGGGTCGATATCGATGTCACCAATCGATATCGACCTCTTCTCAGCTTCACTTGGCTTCTTCTTTTGACTCCGATTTCATCGAATTCCTGCATGGTTAGCTCAAAACTCGTGCAGACTCTATTTCTTATACTCTAGCTCATTCTTACACAAGTTTATATACTTTTGAAGCTTTTCTTTGGAAATCGAATGAAATATGAAGTCAAAAGATGCAATGAACAAAGGTACAAATATGTACATCAATTTCCAGAGGGGTCGACATCGAAGGGTTGGTCGATATCGACCGGGTCACTCGATATCGAGTGCCTCTCTGGCTCCGTTCTATGTTTCATAGTGGGCTCGACATCAACTCCTGGTTCGACATCAATAGGGCCCTCGATATCGACTGGGGGGTCGACATCGACTGCGTCTCCAGCGACTTCTCCTTCGCTCATTGGCTCATTCAATGTGCGTCCACTCCTTAGATTGATAGTGGCAATGTGCCCGGCTTGCCCCCTTGGATTCTCTTGTGGTTGTCCAGGAAGTTTGCCGGGTGGCTTTTGGATTTCGGCCGCTAGTTGACCCAGTTGGGTCCCAATCGTCTTCTTCCAAGTGTTCATCTCCCCAATTCGGGCGTTGAGGCCCTGAAGTTGGTTTTGGATAGCGTTGCTGGATTGTTGACTTGCCACTTGGTTCCTTCTTAATTCTTCAAGAATGAGTTGGACATCATCTCATTGTGGTTCTCTCTCCGGATGGCCTGGAGCTCTATAAGGCGGAGGATCACGGGGTTGTATTGGGGTGGTTGATTTCCCCAGTTTTGGTACCCTTTGCGGTTGGGATTTCTCATGTAATGCGCCTCTCGGTGAGTCTCCGCTAGTTGTACTTGCTCCCTGTGGGGGCATTCGGTGGTGATATGCCTGACGGAGCCATATTCAGCGCAGGGTTGGTTGGCGGAGAGGAATTTGACTTGTTTTTGCAACCTCCCGAGTTGATCTTACATGAATTGATCTTTGACGTCGGGATCAATCTCCTTGGATGGCTCATAGAGTGGCATAGATGGGACAGGCCTTGAGTCGAAGGCCACAGGAGTCCCAAAGGTGTTGTCAAATTCGACCAACCTTTATATAGTATCCCAAACTTGTTGTGGTAGGAGCTCGAGATACCCATAGGAGGTATAGGTGTTGATTCTCTCCTTTGTTGCTACGTCCAGGGTGTTGTAGATGATCTCCTGGATGACGTAGGGTGGTTGCCCATACGTAGGGCAAGACCTCAGCAGCTCCTTAAACCGCTCCCACACTTAGATTAAACCTAGCTTCTTAACTGAAATTAGGCGACGTCAATTTGAGGGAAAACCTAACGATTGTCCTCTAGATCATATCTCCTTATTCCTCGACTTGTGTGATACTATTGATGATGGACAAACCCTTGAATATGTAAAACTAAAGGCTTTTCGTTGGTCTCTCGTAGGGAAAGCTCTAGCGTGGTTGGAGAGCCTAGCCCCTAGATCGCTCTACACGTGGGATGAGGTCAAGGATGCCTTCCTCAACAAGTTCTTCCCACCATCCAGTAAAAGGAGGGATAAGAATAGCCGATTTAGGCACTGAGAGCACAAGGTGCATGTATTGTTTGGCATTCTGAGGGAGGGCGTTGATTTGGGCTTCTATCTACCTCCTTGTTTCCTCCTCCATGTCTGCACGCTCTTTAAGTGCCGCCTCTCTAGTTGTGAAGTCCTCAACTTACTTCCTTAGCCGCTCAATTTGCTGAGCATGGGTCTCATTGTCTGCCATGATTCTTTGAACTCATGACCTTAAATGGAGATAGCCATATGGGTCGTCTACTCCTTCGAATTCAGGCATGCGATCAGCGCGTCGCATACACCTGCAAAGCAAAACTAGAAAGAGACGTGAGATATACTACTAGGGCGCGATTGATTGCTTCCCCGACAACGGTGCTAATTTGTTAATAGGAGGAAATCGAGTTCAAAACAAATATATAAAATATATAGATGCAAACTGAATCCTAGCCTATGCAAATAATTACAAGACTTCCTCCCGTTGTAGTAGAAGGGTAGTCAGGATCGATCCACGAGGAAGCAGGTTAGCAGGATCCTAGATAGTCTTGAAAGCTCACGTCTTTTGTCGACCAGAAGCCTCGATCTCGACCAAAGTGCTCGACGTCGACCCTAGGCTATCGATTTCTTCTGCCACAAAAAACCTACAGAGACAAAAACGGTAGTTGATATCGACTAGGGTGGTCGATATCGATGTTAGTGACAAAAATCGACTGGCTCAGAAAACTGCCAGTCGACAAGGGGCAGTCGATATCGTGTATGTCACTCGAAATTGACCTCATCAAGTTGGTGCAGGGAGATCGGGATAGATACAAAAGACCGTCGATCTGGGCAAAATGGTTGATATCGATTGTATTGGTCGATATCAACTAGTTCCTGCAGAAACATTAGTTTTTGTCGGCAAAGAAGGCCAAAGACGAATAGGATGAGAAGGGAGCAATGGACAGAATAAAGATAGGATTTTTATGTGAATAAAAGATATAAAAGGCAAATCCTAGGGCTAGGGTTTACCATAACGTTAACCAATGCATGCGATAAGGCAAATAAGACGGACAATTGCACTATTTCACCCGAGGGACAAGCTTTCGCTCTACACCAACTCTTAGGAATACTCTTGCAAATAAACCTAATTGTCTCTACCAATTTTATGTTTATAAATCAAGTTGTTAGCATGAATCCCTTTTCTTTCGATAAGGACTAAACATAGAATCATAGGAGATGATATAGACACAACGATATCAACATCAAGTACTTACCTCAGGCACGCATGGCTAACGTCGGGCTCACCCCGATCCTCGAAGCTTTGGGAAACTACTTGCTCTTCATTGCATGAAACATCATTGATGGAAAAAGGGAAACTTGCATTAATAACTCCGAAACTTTACAACTTAACGTCGGCTTTCACAAACGCCAAACCCTAAAGCTTCTCTCTAATTCTACTTCTATTGCTATTGTTGTTGTGTTATTGAATGAATAAAAACCAGCCCCCTAGGGATTTATTTATAGGCTACTAATCCTCTCTATCCAAGGATAGTATCTTCTATTTTCTATCTAAACTCTATCCAAAGAGGTAGGATAGATCTTTTATTTAAGGTAAATATCTAAATAACTAAATAAACCTTTAGGGTAAAAAGGAAATATCCCCAAGTTATAATCTATCTAAATTACAAGATAATTCGTGGCTTTAGAAGATAAGATTCACAATCCGTGTCTCGAAAAGCACGTCCAACCCGTGTCGAAGTTCAGCCGATAGCGACCAGATCTGTCGATATCGACCATTCTGTTTCTGCTCGACGGGCTTCATTCCACTCGATTTCTGGTGTCCAGTCGATGTCGACACCCTCACTCGATATCGAGTGTCCATCTTGTTGGTCTTTGTGGTCTATCTCGACACTCAGAGTCTGTGTCGATGTCTGTAGTCAATATCGACTAGTCTTGTCGATATCAACCTCTTTTCTACTTTACTTGGCTTCTTCATTTTGACTACGATTTCGCTCCAATTCCTACATATTTAGACCAAAACTTGTGCAGACTCTATTTCTTGCACGTTAGCCCATTCTACACAAATTTATAATATTTTTCAACCTTTTCTTTGGGAATTGAATGAAATATGAAGTCAAAAGACGCGATAAAAAGGGTACTAAATATGTACATCACCTAGCTACCTTACCTTCACTTACCTTCTTCTTCTCTATCTCGTCCGCCACTTGAGATGGTGTCATAGGCTTGAGGACGATGTTGTTACCCTTAAACACAAAATAATAACGGTTAGTGAGGCCATCATGTAAAACCTTACGATCAAATTGCCATGGACGACCTAAAAGAATATGACAAGCTTGCATAGGAACTATGTGACAAAGAACTTCATCTTCATAGTGTCCTAGTTTAATAAAAACTCTAACTTGCTTATTTACTTTTAAAGCTCCACAATCATTCATCCAATGCAATCTATAAGGTCTAGGGTGTTGGATATTTTGAAGTTGCAATTTCTCAACTATTTCTAAGCTAGCAATGTTACAACAACTTCCACCATCTATGATCACATTACAAACTTTGCCTTTAACAAACATCGAGTATGAAATAAGTTTTCCCTTTGATTGTCATCACAAGGGGCTGGTTGAACACTTAAGACTCTCCTAACTATCAATGAATCTCCACGCTCATACACTATGCAATCATCATCATCATAGGCAAGTAAATTCAAATCATGATCATTATTAACATTCTCACCATGTTCATCTCTAGAATTTTCAAATTCATATTCGCCTAAGTGATCAATCATGAGAGTCTTTCTATTAGGGCAATCCTTCATTACATGACCTCTACCTTGACATTTAAAATATATAATATCCCTAGTTCTAGTAGAGGGGTTAGAATTGCTCCCTTTAGGGCATGTTGGCGCCCCAGAAGTTCCTTTCACAGCCACAGGTGCCTTGCCTCGGTCACCTGGATCCCTTCATTGAGCATGGGCTGCGCTTTTCTTTGCCTTAGGACCACCGTCATCTCGGCCTTGAGGCTGTTGTGATCGGCCTTGCCTCCATGGTTGGGGTTGTCCACCCATGGCTCGTCCTCCTTGGTTCCTATACTTGGCTTTCCTTTCTACTTTCATAGCTAAATGTAAAAGATCAGTCATAGTAGTATAAGGATATAAATCAATTTCATGAGCTAAAGAAGGATGCAAAACCCTAAGAAACCTTGCCATGGTATCTTCCTCATCCTCGATCACATTCGCCCTTACCATTGCCTCTTGCATGGCATTGAACGTCTCTTCAACACTCTTAGCTCCTTGTTTATGATTTTCCAGCCGTTGTTTAAGCTCTCGGGAGTAGTGTTGTGGTATGAATCTTCTCCTCAAAAGTGCCTTCATTTGCTCCCAAGTGGTGATGGGTGCATCTAAAGCCCTTCTTCTTTCTTTTACAAGATTATCCCAACAAATTAGTGCATAAACTTGAAATTCAAGAGTAGAGAGTTGTACCTTCTTATGATCGGAGAAGTTGTGGCAATTCTAGATTTGCTCCATCTTGGTTTCCCAATCCATGTAAGCATCCAGATCGCACTTGCCTTCAAATGAAGAGATCTTAACCTTTACCTTGCCCACACCATCTTGCTCAGGCTCCCTAGGAAATCGTTTGTGTCGGCCCCTATCATTCCTCCTAGGATGTTGCTCCCAATGGTCATCTTCTGGAAAGTCATCATCGTCCTCCGACGGATAGAACTCCTCTTGATGCCTACGACCTCGTCGTCCCTACGCACCAACAAACACATTATTCCTACCATGCCTCTCACAAGGAGAGGAATTCTCATAAAAAATAAGGTTAGTAACACGAGGAGGAATAGCTTGTTGACGGTTAGCACGAGGAGAAATAGGTTGAGTATCTTCCCTTTCATGCGATGACACGTCACCCGTAGGTGGCACCGTTTGGCCAGGAACCGTATTCAAGCCTGAGGGCTGAGATTCCAATGCCGACATCCTCTCCATCAACCTCCCAATGTTCTCATTCATAGTGTTCAAAAGATTGAACAACTCCGGAGGAATGCGTTCGGGAGAAGGAGCCTTGTTTCCTACGTTAGACATCACAACTAAAACAAACAAAGAACTATGTTAAGGATTAGTAAAATCTTAAAACAACCTCTCAAGTGTATCACTCGACACTCCCTCTCTCTTATTGGTATGTTATGCTTGTTGTTTCAATCCGCCTTGGGTAAACCAATACTCAAGCTATGCCCTAGCAAAAACAAGATAACACAATGCCAATGAGTTAGAAGGTAGTAATGAAGTGAATAAAAGGCTGAATAGGACTCAATTTAATGCAAAGAAAGAAACAATGGACTGATTTTTGTGGAATAAAGAAAGAAAATTCAACCTTTGATCAATTACCTCTTTTGATTTGTAACCCAAGTAAGGCTGATGTTGCTTGCAAAGGTAGGGTTTCATGGTATGATTTGAGGCAATTTGGTTTGGCTTAAGGGCTGATTTTCACCACAATGGAGGTCCCTTGATGTTTCTTGCACTAGATCAAACAAACAACCCAACAAACAAGAACAACTATCTTCTTTCTCTTTTTTTTTGAATTTTTTGAATTTCTTTTTTTTTTACTTTCTGCAGTAACTAAGTGCAAGAATGCTAAAATAACAAGGAAAAATTGAAAATAATGAACATAGGTGAGAAATGAAAAATCAGCTCTAGAAAGATAGAAATTGGTTAGGGTTTTGCCGACTTGGGGAATGCAACAAGGAGAGTTGCACAAGGTGGTTCGACAATGGTGGCTTGATGTAGGTCCCGGCTAGGCTGCTGTGTTTAGGCTAGTAGCAACCAACAACAATCACAACAAAGGTTAGCAATAATCAAATAATGAAATAGAGAATAAAAGACCAAAAATTGAATGCAAGACTCTATGAGGACTCTTTCTTTGCAATTTTTTTTTGTGGTTTTTGTTTTTTTTTTTATGATGATGAATGAAGATGAAACACTTGATGTCGATAAACCTATGATCTGATGCCAATTTAATATGGGGTCAGCCGTAGGATGCCCGATCTTCGACAACAAGACACAAACTTAAGAAAAAAACAACAAAGATGCAAGATCAATGCAAGACTCGAAATTGAAGGAACAAGGACTATGATATGCAACTGCAATGCAATGGACAAGACATGAAATTGAAACACGATAGGGGTGAGGTGATCTATATAGAACAAGACGAGGACCCTTGATTCAAAGATCAAGAACCAACACCAATGACTATATAACCCAACTCTACAACCTTACACAACCAAGTGGACAGCTTGGAGGCACAAGGAGGGGGCTCGTGGATACCTAGGATCACCAAGCTTCGCAAGATTGAAAAACACAAGGCAAACCAAGCGAAAACAATACTAATTCAATCGACAAGACCTAGTCTTGAGCGATTGCTCTCAAATTGTGTTTAACACACAAATCTGAAATTTTCTTCAATAAGAGTGAAAAATGTGTCCATAAAAAACCTAAAGCCTTTACTTATAATCCTAGATTCTTAAAAGATAAGCATAAAACAAATAATAAAATAACTTAAACTTGTTTTCCAAGGATGTCCAAACTTGTTGGCCAAGGACATCCAAACTTGTTGACCAAGGACATCCAAACTTGTTGACCAAGGATGTCCAAACTTGATGCCCAAGGAGCCATAGGCAGCTCAGCTAGGGCTAATAGGAATCGACCTCATGTGTACTAGGGCTAAGCCGAATACTAGTCCACACAAAGGTCTTCAATATGGGCTCTTCTTGTAGTTGGGATGCGCTTGACGATAGAACATGACTCACGAACATGATGTATCCCTTTGAAGCTTCTTAGCACGAGCATGAGTCATAGGCCCATCACCAAGTATAATAGGTGTGTCCGGAGGTGTCTTAGATGGTCCCGCATCAACCTCCCCTTCTTGGAAAGTATTCGACCACGAATCCAAGTCCTTATCAACGGTAAGATACGGAATGAGATCAAGTCAAACCCAACTCCCCTTAAAGGGTCACAACCAATCAAGTGAAACACCCAAAAAAAATTGGATTTTTCTCAAGTTTACCATTGCAAATTTGAGGTCTGAGACTAAATGCAAGATTACTTGTCGTATAGATAGGTGGTTTACTAATCAAATTAGTAATCAAACGTTGAAGTTAAGAACAACTTTGGAATCACCTGATAGACATGCAAAAATAACAATAGAATAAAATCTCTCGAGCTTTAAAGGACCTTTTGAGTCCAATCCTAACAACTAACTATAATCTCTTTGGTACAAAGCAATTTTATGGGAGAGCTCACCTTCCCTGCTCCCATAATAGGAAAGGTTATCTATGAAAATCAGTTATTGGAACTGTAGAGATATTGGAAAAACAACATTCTGGACCAATATCAATACATGGTGTAAAAATGATCATATCCAATTACTTGCTCTAGCTGAGACTAAAGCTAAAAATATTCCAAGTGAAACGGTTTGGAAAAATGTTGGTTTCGATAACGCAATTTGGTCACCGGCTCAAGGTAAAGCAGGGGGCCTTGGGGTCCTCTGGAAAGCTAACCACCTTATGGATGAGACAATTTCAATTAAAATTCATCTTCATCGTATAATCGGGGTTAAATACAAAGAGAGATGCCGACTTAATGATCTTTTTTGTGTATGCCCCTCCAGGCTCGCGAGATAAAGATTAATTCTTGCATACTTTAATTGACTTAGTTACTGGCTCCAAAATCCCATATATTGTGATGAGGGATCTAAATGAAATATACTATAGTGCTGACAAAATTGGTGGAGCGGAAATCAATAATCATAGGTTCTTGAGACTAGCTAATTTTAAAAATACTTGCTCTATGGTTGATCTACCCACAATGGAAAAGCAATTTACCTGGAGGAAAAAACCTGAGGGGGGAAAACAACATTATCGAAAAATTGGATAGGGTCCTTGTTCATCATCAAATCCTACAATTATTTCCAGAACTAATAACAAAAATGGGGTTTTCTCCTCATCAAATCATTGTCCCATTACAATAAACATCGCAAATGGTAGTTTCCATAAACCTCCGCCCTTTAAGATTAAGAATATTTGGTTGCAAAGGAAGGATTTTCGTAACATTGTCAAGCAAGCGTGGAGAGCTTCATGCTCGGGTTCTGTTATGTTCCAAGTTACATACAAAACTAAATTACCCAAACAAAAAGCAAAAGAATGGAATAAGAAAACGTTCGGAAATATCTTCTGACAACTCCAGGAAATCGAAAATAACTTACTAGAGATACAACCACTGATGAATCAACACAATTGGTCAGCGTATAGAGCCAAAGAAAGATGCTTATTACAAAAGAAAGAGAAAATTTTACTTTTCTAGAAACAATATTGGAATCAAAGGGTTAAAACAAAACATCTTAAACTGGCTGATTCTAACACAACCTATTTCCATAGAGTAGCAACGGGTAGAAGAAATAGAAAAACTATTCGTTCGATTACTTCCAGCGAAGACATGTTTATCGAAGGAGAGGAAAATATCAAAAGAGAAATCTGTAACGACTTTGAGAAAAGGTTAAACAAGAAAGATTAAATGAAAATCTCTTAAGGGAGTATCTTCAACTTATCACCCCAAGAATAACCACGGAGGAAAACTATTTTCTTACACAACACCCAAGCAACGGAGAAATAAAAAGGGCGGTGTTTAACCTTGGAAACAATAAATCCCCAGGCCCTGATGGAATGACGACATAATTCTTTAAAATATACTGGGATATTATTGGAAATTCGATTATCAAAGCAGTAAAAGGTTTCTTTAGTTCGGGAAGAATGCTTCGTCAAATAAACCATAAATTTATCTCACTTCTACCTAAATGTGACAATCCCACTATGACTACACATTACAGACCAATAAGCCAATGTTCCACAATCTATAAAATAATTTCAAAAATATTAACGGAGAGATTGAAAATTATAATTGGCAAACCTATCCACCCTTTACAAGGAGCATTTGTATCCGACATGGCAATTCAAGACAATGTCTTGATTGCTCATGAGGTCTTCCATTCATTTCACAGCAGGAAAGGTAAAGAAGGGTGAATGGCAATAAAGTTAGATATGGAAAAAGCTTATGATAGAGTGGATTGGAATTTTACAAAAGTAGTAATGGAAAATTTCAGTTTCCATCCGACGTTTATTAAATGGATTATGGAATGTATAACTATGGTTTCTTTCTCCGTCCTCGTAAATAATGGCCCAATCGAGATATTCAAACCTTCCAGAGGCCTTCGTCAAGGCGATCCTCTCTCTCCTTTCCTCTTTATCTTGGGTTATGAGGTACTGGCGAGAAAACCTTCGCTCGAAGCGACCATGAGAAATAGTCTTATTAGATTCATGTTTGGCAAGGACGGACTGCATATCCCCTTTCTTTCCTTCGCTGATGATATTATTATCTTCTCCAAAGGAAATACATCAGCTTACACAAAAGTCAAATCAATTATAGACGAATATTGTAGCATTTCAGGACAAAAAGTTAATTATCATAAATCCACCTTTCAGATAACGAGAGGAATCCCTAGATCCAAGATTGAGGAACTTGAAAGATGTCTGGGTATATCAAATGAGACAATGATTGAAAAATATCTTGGTTATCCTATTATCAATGGAAAAGTTAACAGACAAACCTTTGAGGAAGTTGTTTGTAAATCAAAAGAGCAGCTTAGTAAATAGCGTGCAAATGCCCTATCACAACAGGGTCGTGTTGTCCTTATTGGCACAAACCTGGCATCAAAACCATTATACACAATGCAATGTTTTATGCTCCCTAGCACAATCCATAAGGAATTAGACCAAATAAATAGAACATTCTTCTGGATCAAAGATTTACAATACAGATCTCTGATAAGCTGGGATAAAATATGTAGAACAAAAGGTAAGGGGGGCTTAGGCATACGGAAATCCAAATATATGAATGAGGCACTTCAAATGAAACTACTGTGGAAAATTCTCAAAGAACCAGATAATATATGGGTAAAGGTAATTCGGTACAAGTATTTGAAAGAAATGCACATATTAAATTATAAGAAAATCGGGGGGTCGTCTTGGCAATGGTCGAAATTTACTCCTCTTATTGGAAAATTTAAAGAAGGCTTAATTTGGTCTGTGGGAAATGGAAAATCTATCAAATTCTGGACTAATAACTGGATTAAAAACTCATCAATAATAAAAAGGGATGATTGCCCCACCATCCAAAATGAAAATGAAATTGTAAGTGACTATATTTTAGGTGGAAAATGGTGGGAGGAAAAATTGCTAAACACAATTCCCAAAAATATAGTAAAAGAAATTTTGGATATTCCCCTTCCAATAAGTACTTTTGAGGACAGATTATACTGGTGGTCGAATAGGGAAGGCTGGTTTACAACAGCTAGTGCCTACAAATTGATAACTAAAAACAACAGCCAAAATGAATATAACAATTCTTGGATTCGGAAACTCGATACATCACCAAAAATTAAAAATTTCCTGTGGAAACCTGGTCAGAATGGTATCCCTACGGCTACCAGACTATCCCAAAAAGGTGTTTCTGTTCTGACAACATGTACGCTTTGTAATAGTGCCATCGAAGATGAAGCACATCTTTTTCTGGAATGTCAATTTTCTAAAAACCACCTTCCACTAACTATGGGTACAAATCAAGTTATAAACAACATGGTTGCAAATTCGAGAGAATTCTCTCCTATCCTCTCTGTAATTGAAAACACTCTTACAAAACCAGAAATAGAGAAATTAGTAGTTACTTGGTGGATGATATGGTACATCAGGAATCAAACACTATTCAGAAAAGAACCCATTCCAAAACAGGAATCTCTTAATCACAACATCACCAACCACTTAATAAATTGGAAGAAAATCTCTCTCTATGATGAGAATGATTACCAGAATACTCGAAAGAGTAAGGATACAAACAACACACAGTCAAGAACTAGGCAAAAAAACATTAAGTGGAAAAAACCACCCGTTGGCACATATAAATTAAATTTTGATGGATCCACACTTAATAATAAGGACAGCTCAGTTGGTTATATCATTTAGGATTGGTAAGGGAAAACGATCCATATTGGATATGACAGAATAGGGAACCAAACACCGCTAAAAACAGAAGCAATGACCCTTAGATATGGGTTACTACAATCCCGAGTGCTTGGAATAAATAGATTACAAATTGAAGGGGACTCACTTATAATCATAAATCACTTAAAACTAAACGCTACATGTCCATGGGAAATTGAATTGATAATGTCCGATATCAAAACACTATTGTTGAGTGTGAGAGAAGTCTCTTTCTCTCACGTGCCCCACATTTGCAACAAAGTGACTGATAAGGTTGCACACCTTTGCCGCTTTGCTAGGGGCCTCGCCATTTACTATGATACAGGTCTTCAAGGACTCATCCGCAAGGATGCTCTCGGATAGGATCTTCCCACCTGAACTATTACTTGTATGAAAAAAAACTAATGAGTCATAGAACGGGAAGATGAATTAGTTATGAGATATCATGCTACATTTTCATCACATTTCACCTATATTTCCTATCTCCTCCTACAGCTGCAGCTCTTCTAATGAGAGGTAAAGCTAGGACTGGATAAGACTCCACCATGGGATTAATAGATTTACACAAGTTACTGATCTTTACAATGCTGATATTTTAGCTAATAAAAATCCTTTCTAGATTTGCACTAAAGTTAGATTGTTTGTGAATTGTTACAGAGGCATAAAAGAACAATAATGTAAGTTGATGGGTAACTGTTTAAGATCATCAAAATAAATTGTTTGGCTATATCTAGAAGACTCACCGCACCACCCTTTCCAATTTCTTAGCATTCACACTTCTTCATGAAAAAGATTGCTACGTAGCCATTGATATAAAACTCAGAAGTTAAACACTATTGATAACTCCACTCCCTTGATGAAAATCAGAAAAGGTTTCAAAGGCTTTGACACAAAGCCTGTGTCGAAGGTCTTGAAGCTAAAGCTGTATTGATGAAATTCAAAACCTGTATTTTAGTTATTATCTTATATATATTATCTATGTATGGTTTCCAAATATTATTATACATATGTTATACTAACCATACAGCAAAGATTTTGAAGAAATCTCCTTTGTTAAAGCTGAAATACATGAAGATCAAATCAGGTGGATTGTGGCTTCGCAGTTTCCCGAAATAGAAGATTGCGAAGATCCTTCCTAAGCCATGATCTCAAGTAGCCGTTGGGTGAAGATTCTTGGCGCCGATTTGATCAAGAATAAAAGGAGATGAAGAAGAAAGAAGAAAGAGAGTTGAACATGGACGATCATTGAACTACATCGCACACTCAGCCCTCAAGTCAATCTTTCTTCTACGTGTACTCTCTGCTAGGTGTTAAGTGTTTTGTCTTTTGTTTCAAAGCATTTGAGAGTTACACAGTGAGCTTATAGAATATATTCTGAGAGAGTGTTATACTCGAGAGTTTATAACTCAGGAAGTGTGCACTAGGTTATTGATTCACGAGTGTAAGAGGATTGTACTAGATAGCTGAGAGAGGTGGGGCTCTTCTAGATTGGTCTAGGACTCCAAGGAAACGAGAGTTGACTAGATTGCAATTGTATAGGAGAGAGGCTTCTCGGTGAGCTATTAGGATCCTAAGCTTTGTGAATCAATAAAGCCTGTTGAATCCTAGGGTTGTGGAAGAACCCTAGGCGGGGACTAAGCCTTAAAGGAGCCGAACCTCGTTAACAATTCATCGTGTTCTTTACTTATTGCTTTACCATTATTTCCGCACTTGTTTCGAATTGTATAACTTTGTTGTGCTTCAGGTATCCCAATCGAAAGAATTGAGTTTACTCCCAGAGGTTTGGAAAGCGTTTCAAAAGTCTTGAGATTGTCAGCGAAAAGTTGGCATACTCTATTCAACCCCCCCCTTCTAGAGTATCTTTATTCTACTTTGTTATACATTATCGAACCTTCAACTATGCCCAAATTTCGGAGGTTACAGATTGTCATATGTTAACATACTAATTTTGGATATCAGAATTTAAAATTACATATTTTAAAATTGAATTTATACACTGCTGAAATTATAGATAGTAGATTTTAAAATTACAAATTTATAGACTGGGTGAAATGACAAATTGTACAACTAAATTTATAAACTTGGTTAGACTTTAAACCGTTTTGAAGTAAAGGGTCTTGGAAGACCTTATTTTGCCTTATTTTGTTGGATGCGTTTATCATTGATTTTGAACTTATATGATCCAACATTTGTCTAACCCCTGCAGGTACTTAGTCAGATTTTTTTATGATATATTTGCTTGACTAAGTTACAGGGATGCACAGGTTTTGTCTTTCATCAAGGGGGAGATTGATAACTCCACTCCCTTGATGAAAATCGAAAAAGGTTTCAAAGGCTTTGACACAAAGCATGTGTCAAAGGTTTTGAAGCTAAAGCTGTATTGATGAAATTCAAAACCTTTATTTTAGTTATTATCTTATATATATATATATATATATATATATATATTATCTATGTATGGTTTCCAAATATTATTATACATATGTTATACTAACCATACAACAAAGATTTCGAAGAAATCTCCTTTGTTAAAGCTGAAATACATGAAGATCAAATCAGGTGGATTGTGGCTTCGCAGTTTCCCGAAATAGAAGATTGCGAAGATCCTTCCTAAGCCATGATCTCAAGTAGCCGTTGGGTGAAGATTCTTGGCGCCGATTTGATCAAGAATAAAAGGAGATGAAGAAGAAAGAAAAAAGAGAGTTGAACATGGACGATCATTGAACTACATCGCACACTCAGCCCTCAAGTCAATCTTTCTTCTACGTGTACTCTCTGCTAGGTGTTAAGTGTTTTATCTTTTGTTTCAAAGCATTTGAGAGTTACACAGTGAGCTTATAGGATAAATTCTGAGAGAGTGTTATACTCGAGAGTTTATAACTCAGGAAGTGTGCACTAGGTTATTGATTCACGAGTGTAAGAGGATTGTACTAGATAGCTGAGAGAGGTGGGGCTCTTCTAGATTGGTCTAGGACTCCAAGGGAACGAGAGTTGACTACATTGCAATTGTATAGGAGAGAGGCTTCTCGGTGAGCTATTAGAATCCTAAGCTTTGTGAATCAATAAAGCCTGTTGAATCCTAGGGTTGTGGAAGAACCCTAGGCGGGGACTAAGCCTTAAAGGAGCCGAACCTCGTTAACAATTCATCGTGTTCTTTACTTATTGCTTTACCATTATTTCCGCACTTGTTTCGAATTGTATAACTTTGTTGTGCTTCAGGTATCCCAATCGAAAGAATTGAGTTTACTCCCAGAGGTTTGGAAAGCGTTTCAAAAGTCTTGAGATTGTCAGCGAAAAGTTGGCATACTCTATTCAACCCCCCCCTTCTAGAGTATCTTTATTCTACTTTGTTATACATTATCGAACCTTCAACTATGCCCAAATTTCGGAGGTTACAGATTGTCATATGTTAACATACTAATTTTGGATATCATAATTTAAAATTACATATTTTAAAATTGAATTTATACACTGCTGAAATTATAGATAGTAGATTTTAAAATTACAAATATATAGACTGGGTGAAATGACAAATTGTAAAACTAAATTCACACACTGTTGAAATTATAGATAGTAGATTGTGCAAACTACAAATGGAAGGAAATTGTAAGAAATTTTTATTTAACGTTGCTCCTCCACTTCGCTAGATTCAGTTGCAGCAACCATCAACTCATCACAGTTCTCCGACTTCCCCAACAAATATCAATATGTCAAACATAATGTAATTCGATTCAATGAAAAGTGAGCATCAATATGCAAAGGTTCACACATTTGTATTTCTGAACTTCGAATCACCTTTGCTTTTTGAACTGGCTAACCACCCGATTCATTCATGTCAACCGTAGATGTTGCAATTTCTGCACATGACAGGAATCATTAACGATAGTTGTAATATTTATGTATAAACGAAACTACAGATAGGGGAGCAATTACAGTAAACCAAATGCCAATAAACTAAAATACAGATAGGGGAGCAATTAGAGCAACTACAGCTTGCATATCTCTGAAACTACAGATTTATGAAATTACATATTGCTGAAATTATAGATTTTATATTTTATAACTTAATTTAAAGATTTTAAAACTAAAATTACAGATTTCTTGAAATGCATATTGCTGAACTCACAGATTTGAAAATTACATATTGCTGAAATTGCATATTTCTGAAATTACAGAGTTATGAAATTACAGACATTTGAAATTACAGTTTTTTGAAATATGTATTGCTGAAATTACAGATTTTAAAACTGAATTAACATAGTGTAAAACTTAATTTACAGATTTTAAAACTGGAATTACATATTTCTGAAATTACAGATTTTAAAACTTGACCCTTATGAAATTATAGATTTCTGTAGTTACAGTTTTATGAAATCTATATTGCTGAAATTACAGATTTTAAAACTGAATTGACATAGTTTAAAACTTAATTTATAGATTTTAAAACTAGAATTACATATTTCTAAAATTACAGATTTTAAAACTTGACCATTATAAAATTACAGATTTCTAAAATTACAGATTTCTGTGATTATAGATTTCTGAAATTATTGATTCATATTCCTGAACTTACAAATCTGTAAATTCACCTATGGCTTCAATTATAGACTTAAAACTGAAGTTACATAGTTGAAAACTGAATTTACAGATTGTATAACGATATATACAAAGCAACTCATGCAAAAATAAAGCTAATCAATTCAGCAATCATATGGGGTATTTATCTGATAGAAATAAATATGTCAAACCTCAAGGAAACATATACATAATTGATCAGCTATATATCAAAGTTGTTTCCAACTCAAAAAGAAAAAAATTGCCTTTTTGAGTACATCATTGAAGCTAATAGCTAAAGAAGACAACCAACAGAACAATACTAAGTAATTGCAATCTTAGAAAGAATCCTCACGAAGATGAACTTTCAGCCAACAGAACAATACTAAGTAATTACAATCTTGGATTTTTACCAAAGGTATAACTGTTCTAAGACGACAACTTTAAGAATCCTTACGAAGATGAACTTTCAGTATCAGAATATGCAAGAAAAAATTACAATTATAAATTAAGCATATAGAAAAAAATAATTCATCAACTTCAAATACAAGTAAACCCCATAAAATCAGTTGCAAGAGACATAATTTACTGTGAATTCGCATACCACTCGAAGAGGATCCAGAATCACTACTAGAGCTACTTGAATCATCTGATAAACTTGCATTGCCTGTCGGTTTTCCCCCTTCATTAGATTGAGATGAGAATGTTGTCCTCTCATCTAATAAGAACAAAGATAAAAAAGTTATATATATATATATATATATATATATATATATATAGGGATTGACTTTGGTGAAAACCTCAGATTGCGGTAAAAACCGTGAGAACTACTTTATAGCTTGATTTATTTGAAACCCGTGTTAATAACCTCAATTACATAGTGACTTTACAACTCAGTTCAACCTAAAAACCGTCCTAAAAACTCCAGTTTTAAAATAACACATGACTTTATATATCGGTTAAACCTAAAAACCGTGCTGAAAACTCATGTTTAAAAATTACATTAGTGACTTTATAGCTCGGTTTTATTCAGAACCGGGCTAAAATATGTGACCTTATATATCGGTTCTATTTATAACCGGGCTATAAAGCTAGTGAACGGGGCTCAAAAGCCGGTCCTCACAGGTTTTTACCGCAATTTTGGTTTCCACCGGAGCGCAACCCTATATATATATATATAGGGTTGCGCTCTGGTGAAAACCAAAATTGCGGTAAAAACCTGTGAGGACCGGCTTTTTAGCTCGGTTCACTAGCTTTATAGCCCGGTTATGAATAGAACCGATCTATAAAGTCATATATTTTAGCCCGATCTTGAATAAAACCGAGCTATAAAGTCACTAATGTAATTTTAAAACATGAGTTTTCAGGACGGTTTTTAGGTTTAACTAAGATATAAAGTCAATGTGTAAATGAGGTTTTTAGCACAGATTTCAAATAAACCAAGCTATAAAGTAGTTCTCACGGTTTTTACCACAATTTGAGGTTTTCACCGGAGTCAATCCCTATATATATATATATAGTGCTAAAAACTCAAGTTTTAAAATAACACATGACTTTATATCTTAGTTAAACCTAAAAACCGTGCTGAAAACTCATGTTTTAAAATTACATTAGTGACTTTATAGCTCGGTTTTATTCAAGACCGGGCTAAAATATATGACTTTATAGATCGGTTCTATTCATAACCGGGCTATAAAGCTAGTGAACCGAGCTAAAAAGCCGGTCCTCACAGGTTTTTACCGCAATTTTGGTTTTCACCAGAGCGCAACCCTATATATATATATATATATATATATATATATATATATATATATATATATATATATATATATATATATATAACAAAAGCAACATATCCCAACTGCGGAAAACTAAAACTAATTTGTTGAGGCATGGTACCAATTTAATTTTCATTCACCGCTAATTTTGCAGAACCAACCTCATTCTGTAAATAGATAGGAAATTTACTAAAAAAAAAAAAAGAGTATGAGCAAGATGAAGAAAAGTGCAGAACTTGGTGAAATCGGTGTGCTGCATGTCATTCACACCTAATCAATCAGTAAACATGCGAGATCAAAGATACAACAAAAAGGAAACCAATCTCGTCATATAATAATTAGGAAAGACGAAACCATTACTTATCCGAATTCCATCACTGATATCCAGATTAAAGGCCGAAATCGATAGAAATCGTCTGAAAAAATTCCTCCATTTAGTGATATCCAAATTGAAGGACGAAATCGATGAAAAAAATTATCGTCGAATAATGTGAGCATCCAAATCGACCAGTAGCAGGGGATAAAGGCATGATCGGTTATTGAAAAGATGAAGATCAAGGACTGAGCAGTAGATGCATATTAACCCTAGGAAAGAGAAGGGAATAAAAAAAAAAGAATAAAACAAATTAGGAAATTAGTCAAACATATTGATGTTAAGCGAGTGGTGAAAAAAAAAAGAAAAAAAGAAAAAAGAAATAGCTAAATTATGATTGGAGGAGGGTGCTAGAAATAAGGTGGTGGTGACATGTCAGCAGTTTTGCTTTTGAATTAAGTTTATATATAGACATATAGATATAGATTATTGTATAATATATTCGGAAATCCTGTTAAAGCTCAATCTAAAATATTTAGCATAGTTGTCAATGAAAAACAAAAACAAAAAAAACACACAGTTTAGTTTCATCAAAAGCCAAAAAGAAATAAAAAATTAAAACACAATTCAAGCTACAAGTAACAAAAATTACTTGGGGGCAAAAAGTTGTACATGTACATCATCATTAAACATTCTATAGTTATGTCTATAGCGTTGCAACAACTTGAATGCCCATTTGCTTTGGAAATCTTCAAACTGCACACAATGCATACCAACTTATCCAGTAGAAATTCACAAGCCTTGAGGGGTTAGTTGAGCATAAGGAAGCAATTAAGCAATAGATCCAAACACCAAACAAATCAAAATGAAAAAAAAAGCTCCAAACAAAAAAAATCCCGAATCGGATCCCAAGTTACAATTCAGAAGCTCCGAACAAAAAAATCCCAAGCTACAAATCAACAAAGTTAAGCCTAATTTTTGTGTAATCGGATCAAATTAAACGCAAATAGCAGAGGGGGAAAAATGATAAACCTGATTGTTCTTCGGACTTCGGGTTGCCAAAGCCCCCGAAGTTCTCAAACCTAAATTGAACATGAAATTGAGTAGTTGGTGAAGAACGACAACAATAACAACCAAATTCAGAAACAACAAACAGAAACCCTAAATCTATCAAACACAAGGCTTCTAGGCAAAAATTGATAGCATTTGTCGAGGCTTCTCTGTCCTTCCCTCTTCACACATTCTCTCTCTCGACAACTGAGCCTCACGTCCTCGTAACCACCGGACCTGTTCCCGACGACATCGCTCACGACCACTCGTAGCCTCACTCACTCGTAACCACCAAAGCCTTTGATAGCATGCATTTAGATGGACATAATAGGTTGCATTTAGCTTAGTTAAGATGCATATCATGCATGGTTTAAGTACAATTTGCATATTTGCTCTTTATGTTGGTGGAGTCGGAATCTACACGCTTTTATTGATTATTTCAGATAACTGTGGATCCGAGGAGGAGGCATGGGTTGATAACACATTGGATGAGGATGTCTAGTTGATCGAAGAAGTTTACATGAAGATCTAAAGAGGTCCTGAGAAGAAGAAGCGAGCTTAAAAGAAGAAAAAGTTTGCAGAAGTTGTCGCCAGACATACAGAAAATGTTTTGTAGTTTTTTGAGGTCTCGGTTGTCTGATTGACTATTATGACCATGCATTGGAAAGCTCTTTCAGAGAGCTACGACTTTTCTGTTGACTACAAGAGCTGATTCGACCTACATGAGACGTAAAAGACGGATGCAGCGACCACCACATTAGTTGCAACGACCGCCGCATAATTGCCACAGAAAACTATGCAGCGGCTGCCGCATGTTCTAGCAGCGACCCGGTTAGGGTTTTTTTCTATCCTAGACCATATATCTATCTTTTGGAAGGCCAACTCTTGGTGATGATTTTAAAGAGGGCTTATCCCTAGGTTTTCATTCATTCATTAGATGAGGATTCAAGACAATTTGGTTTAGATTCAGAGCGATGATCACCATGGCCGGCTAAACTCTCTTCGTTCTACTTGCAATTTAAAGCTTTGTTTGGATTGAGTTGTGAGTTTCTGAATCTTGTTCCTTATTTCCTATATTGAATGTTTCGAATTCTTTGTGTCCTGATCTACTTGGTATAATCAATTCAATTGCTAGGGTTTTGTAGATTCCTGATTGCGAACCTTAACCCAAGTAGCAAACTTATCCCTTTAGAGCTGATTGAACTAATTGGATAGGTAGAAAGTTGGATGTGTTGTTAAATCCCTCTTTAGAGACTGCAAACACCTTGGTTAATCTCTGAACATAAAGCTATCGATTAGGTTAAATCCTTTTCTGAGGGACTGCTCATGAGATAAGGGTTTCTAGGACTGATTGGACTAGTAACTATATTAGGTCGGACAAGGGCATTCATAGGAAGCTAAAAGGACAAGAGGAAGTTACAACATCAACTTGACCGAATGATCTTCTCTAAATTGTTTTGCATCAACTTGTTTATAGTTTATTTTGTTTTCTTTCTTATTTCAATCAACCAAAACCCCCTTTATACTAATTGATAAATACACATAGCTTAGGAATACTTGATTCTATGTGGGATTGACCTCTTACTTACTTGCTATACTAGTTTGTAGGTTTGAGTTTTACTTTTGATAGGAACCACAACGATTTCCTCCTGTCAAATTTTGGTGTCGTTGCCGGGGAATCAAGTTTATTTTTTTACTTTGTGTATTTATTGATTTTTTTGCATATATCTAACCCGTTGTGAACCTATCTTACGGTTCACGACGCCCTTGCTACTAACTTTTACAAGATGTTGAGATTAGCACAGTTTGAAGGTGAGAACTTTTACCAATACTTCACTAGATTACATAAGTATGTTGACGACCTTGGTTCATGGGGTTATCAATTAAGCATCCGTGATATGATTATTTGCATAATTGATGGGATGACTGTTGAGACGCGAGCGCTTGCTGAGTACATGTGTAACGGAGGCCTGAAGCGGTTAGGAGGATTGTCGGGGTTGTGGGATTTTTTCTGTTATATGGATTACCATGCTGCACAGGAAGAATTGCTCGCCATGTCTTCTCCTCCATTGGAGGACTCTGTCACATACCTGGAGGATCCATTCCAGAGCCTTGCTTAAGTGTTGCAAGAGCAAGTTGAGAGCAGTAAGAACTTGGAGAATCAGATGAACCAACTCATTCAAATTTTAAGTACTTAGAAGGAAAGGGGCTTAGAAGAAAAAGGAGTTGAAGTCGTAACGGAGGGTGAAAATTCTGAGGAGCGGCGACTGCCGCAAGAGGGCGGCGACCGCCACACTGTTGCTGACGAACCTCCGTCGTCTTCTTCTCTTGATTCTGAGAAACCCATGCCACCACCCCTTGAAGAATTAAAAGATACAATAATGGAAGATCCTATCAAAGTCATTACGCTTAGTTCATTCCCTTCTATGTGGTTTCAACATGACAATGACATGCCGAATGAGGAGGAATTGGTTGTAGACAACGATAGTTTCTTGGATGATGGAGGAGAGGATCTAGTGCCTCCTGACTTGGAATCTCATGAATCGACGCATGAGGTTACATGTGATGTGTCTGCTACTCCATCTACAACATCCATTCTGAGCTCGCCCATTGATGAACCAGGTCTAGAGCCATCAGCTGAGGCTCAAGAGGTAATAAAGGTAAAATTTTGCAAATTTGAAGGTAATGGTGATTATGTTGATCCTTTTGATTGCTATTTTGAGAAGCCACCAGCGAAACTGTGTTGGTGGTATCATATTCCTTCAAGAGAGAGTCATGCTAGACTCTTTGATATATTGAAAGGGTCTTTGAATGCCATATTTTATGCTTTCAATTTATTGTGCTATGATGTTCTTTGTAAGATGTGTGCACAGAAATATGATAGGCTACTAAGGGCCTTGAGGATGTCTGATAGGTAAGATCTTTGAGATTGAGAATAAAGTCAAGCCAATGACATTAAAGAAAGGCGCTTCTCGGGAGGCAGCCCCAAGTAAGTTTTCTAATTTAGTTATTTCAATTCCTAGTTAGCTAGTTTTCTTTTCAATAAATTAGGTTTTCCATTAGGCATTAGATAGTTGCTTTTAGTTTTCGATAGACAAAGTTTTCAGGAAAGGTCGCACGAAACGGGCAGCTACTGCATAGTGCGGCGGGCGCCGCCATAGGCCACGACCGCCGCCCCAAGACCCCGCAACAAAATATATGCGGTGACCGCCGCAAACAGGCAACGGACGCCGCAATGCTCAGATCTGACTTATATGCCTGCTATTTGTTCATGGGTCTACTCTTCCACCACATTGTGAGTATTTCATTCATCTCTCCCTCTATGTTTTATTATTTTTGTTGTGTTTTATGTTTCATTGAGGACAATGAAAGGTTTAAGTGTGGGGGAGGGATCGCATTGCATATAGATAGAGTTTGCATATCATGTTTATGTATGTTATCATGTTTATTTATGTTGTCATATTTATTTTTATTCATATATTGCACTTAAAAAAAATCCAAAAATATCATGCATTGCATATACATAGATTTCAAATACCCACCTTAGTTAGTGAAACTCTACATTCTTATGACATGAACTTGTAAATCCTACGATGAATTTGATTTGCTTAGCCTGATCGCCTTAAAATGTTTTCTTATGAAGCATGATTTTGTGATGTAACTGAGCATGTATGATTGAGCTTGAGTATGATTTGAATCCATCAAAACATGACCTTTGTGAGATTGTTTTAGCCTTATTGGATTCATTTATAATCCTTTTGCTGAAATGTGTGATTTACTCTCGTTATATTTCTACCTCTTGATATTGATTTCATTATCTATTGTCAAGACCGACTCACATGTTTGTTGCTTGCGGAATTTATGCTTTTATAGTTAGTATTTGATTTTAGTTATTCATTGAGAGTTTTGAGTGAAATAATGTGGCAATGGTTGATACACTTAGTAACCAGGTCTACGCATGACACCCATGGGTATGATTTGCGTAAAATGGTGTTGAAATCTATCCACTAAGAAAGAAAGCTTGATAATTGAGTAACCGGGTTCATTCATGACACCCATGTTTGCAATTCGCGTCAAAAGATGTTCAAGTGGACTTTATTCAAGTAAGTTGAGGTGTTGATAGATCGGGGCCATTCATGACACCCATGTTTGTGACTCGCGTAAAGAATACACCAAAGCCGAAAGAAAATAGAGCAAAAGAAAAGAAAGAAAGAAAAAAAAAGAGAAAAGAAACGAAAATGAAAAAAAAGAGTGAAATCTAGAGCCAAATTGCTTATGTTCTTTATTGTTTTCTGCAAGTGATGGCATTTCGGTGGAGATTTGGTGATATTGTTGTCAATTTCTATGAGTTTAGTGCATTTTGGATTGAGTTAAGAGTTGAACTTTAAAGCCTAAACACATGAGAGCATGAGGGAAACACATATTCTTGGTGAGGTTGGATGAATTCTACTTCTATGCTTTGATCGCTAAATACATGCTATGATGTTCATTCACTTGGTCATGTGTTCATTTAAAATTGATGTTGCTTTTGATTTGGGCTAATGCATGAAGAAGGAAAGCGTAGGTATAGGTTGCTTTTATATTGTTCGCTCGAGGACTAGCGAAACTTAAGTGTGGGGGAGTTTGATAGCATGCATTTAGATGGGCATAATAGGTTGCATTTAGATTAGTTAAGATGCATATCATGCATGGTTTAAGTACAATTTGCATATTTGCTCTTTATGTTGGTAGAGTCGGAATCTACACGCTTTTATTGATTATTTCAGGTAACTGTGGATCCGAGGAGGAGACATGGGTTGATAACGCATTGGATGAGGATGTCTAGTTGATCGAAGAAGCTTACATGAAGATCTACGGAGGTCCTGAGAAGAAGAAGCGAGCCTAAACGAAGAACAAGTTTGCAGAAGTTGTCGTCTGACATGCTGAACTTGTTTTGCACTTTCTGGAGGCCTCAGTTGTTCGATTGACAATTATGACCATGCGTTGGAAAGCTCTTTCATAGAGCTACGACTTTCCTGTTGACGACAAGAGCTGATTCGAATTGCATGAGACGTAAAATACGGATGCAGCGACCACCGCATTAGTTGCAGCGGCTGCCGCATAATTGCCACAAAAAACTCAGGCAGCGGCTGCTGCATGTTCTAGCAGCGACCCGGTTAGGGTTTTGTTCTATACTAGACCTATTTATCTATCTTTTGGAAGGCCGACTCTTGGTGATGATTTTAGAGAGGGCTTAGCCCTAGGTTTTCATTCATTCATTAGATGAGGATTCAAGACAATTTGGTTTAGATTGAGAGTGATGATCGCCATGGTCGGCTAAACTCTCTTCGTTCTACTTGCAATTTGAAGCTTTGTTTGGATTGAGTTGTGAGTTTTTGAATCTTGTTCCTTATTTCCTATACTGAATGTTTTGACTTCTTTGTGCTCGATTGTTGATTGTTTCATTCTATCTTGCCTGATCAACTTGGTAGAATCAATTCAATTGCTAGGGTTTTGTAGATTCCTGATTGCGAACCTTAACCCAAGTAGCAACCTTATCCCTTAAGGGCTGATTGAACTAATTGGAGAGGCAGGAAGTTGGATTTGTTGTTAAATCCCTCTTTAGGGACTGCAAATATCTTGGTTAATCTTTGAACTTAAAGCTATCGATTGGGTTAAATCATTTTCTGAGGGACTGCTCATGAGATAAGGGTTTCTAGGGCTGATTGGACTAGTAACTATATTAGGTCGGGACAAGGGCATTCATAGGAAGCCAAAAGGACAAGAGGAAGTTACAACATCAACTTGACCAAATGAAGTGGATAGTTGTAGGTAGAGTGATCTTCTCTAAATTGTTTTGCATCAACTTGTTTATAGTTTATTTTGTTTTCCTTCTTATTTCAATCAACCAAAACCCCCTTTATACTAATTGATAAATACACATTTCTTAGGAATACTTGATTCTATGTGGGATCGACCTCTTACTTACTTGCTATGCTAGTTTATAGGTTTGAATTTTACTTTTGATAGGAACCACAATGATTTCCTCCTGCCAGCCTCACCCTAGATGTGGTGGATTGAAGTCCTGGGGGAGAGAGAGAGAGAGAGGGAAGAAGAAGAAGAAAACCTCCACTCATTCACATTTTAGAAAGAAAGAGGAAGAGAAGGGAAGAGAAGGAAAAAAAATAGATAGGCCCTTTACGTGGATAGGTTGAGAAGCCTTGAAAGGAGAGAGCTTTAAACTTATTTAGGATAATAAATTTAAGGTTTTTTCCAATGTATCTAATCAAAAAATTTTTTTAAAAATATATACATAAAAAAATCTCATTTTTTATCATTTTTGTTTTACTTCATTTTTCTTCCTAAAAATGACTATTTAAATAAAAAATTTAAAATTTTCTAACATAATTAAATATATATAGAGAGAATAACTTTTCAATGCATTCATGATACCGATGTTGAACCATTGGATTGAATTTTGATGAATAGATAAGATTAATGATTGATATTAATATTTATGGATATTGTTTTTTAATTTTTTAAAATATATTTACTAATAATTTAATGCCTTAAATAAAAAATTAAAAAGATTTCTCTCTCCTCAAATCTATCTCTCCCACCATTATTACTAAAATATTATTTTTAATTTATGAAATCTTCCACCATTTTCCTTAAATAAAAAAAATATATGTCTTCAAATCTATCTTCCACGTTGTTAAAAGATTGTTTTTCAATTTATAAAATCTTTCACATTTTATAAATTAAAAATATTGTTTAGGTGATTGAATTAGAATATTAAAGTTTAAGAATATGAATATATGAATATTTGACGTTTTAGAATATTGAAAAATTACGTGAATAATTTGGTATATTTATATATTCAAATGATATTATCGATTCATTCATCCGAAAAATACTCACTCGAATATTGATTTTGAATATGTTACCTTATAGTCAGATGATTATTATTTGGATGAAACCTAAGTATTCGGATGCATATTTATGACTGATATTAAGATGAATATTCATTTCTATAGCGTTTAATTTTTCAACAGTATTTGAGAAATTGGTGAGAGAGAATAAAAGATATGGAGAGAGAATCTAATTGATTTTTTAAAAAGGATTTTTAAAGTTTATTTTTAATATTTTTTGGTGAGATTTTGTTTATTTTTAGTTTAAAATCTATCCATTCATTCTCGCTCATCCAATGGCTCACAAACGTTCTCATGTGTACATTGTAAGGAGTGAATGTATGTAAAAGCTTCTCTCTCTCGATATATTCGGTGAAATGTGAAACATTATTCGGTGAAATTTGAAGCATTATTCGGTGAAATGTGAAACATTCTACCGAATATTGTTGTTGCAGGAGGCTTGATATGTCGAGTAATTACAAATAATAAAGATGTAATAAATGTAAACCAACTCCTGGCCTAAGCAAATAATTACAAGACTTCCTCCCGTTGTAGTGGAAGGGTAGTCAGGATCGATCCACGAGGAGGCGTGTCAGCGGGATCCTAGTAGCCTTGGAAAATCTCACGTCTGCGTCGACCAGAAGCCTCGATTTCGACCTTGGGCCTCGATGTCGACCTCGGTTGTCGATGTTCTCTGCAACAGAAGACCTGCAGAGACAAAAACAAGTGGTCGATATCGACTGGTGGGGGTCGATATCGATGTCAGTCTACGAAATCGATTGGCTCAGCAGACTGCCAGTCGACACAGAAGGGTCGATATCGAAGTCTGGTGTCGATATCGATGTCAGCAAAACTCCGCAGCGATGTTCGTCGTCGACTCAGAAAACTGTCGACGAACTCAGTGGTCGATATCGACGTCTGGGGTCGATATCGATGTCTCCCTGCAGTGGGTTAGTTGTTTGTCGGCAAAGAAAGGCCGAAGAATTAAGGATGGAGAGAGAAGCAATGAATATAAATAAAACAGTGGGTTTCGATGAATATAAAATATGTAAAAACAACTCCTAGGATTAGGGTTTACCACAACATTAACCAATGCATGCGATGAGATAAATAAGACGGACAATTGAGCTATTTCACCCGAGGGACAAGCTTTCGCCGTACACCAACTCTTAGGATTATCCTTTCAAATAAACCTAATTGTCTCTACAAATTTTATGTTTATAACTCAAGTTGTTAACATGAATCCCTTTTCTTTCGATTAGGACTAAACATAGAATTGTAGGAGGAGAGATAGACACAACGATATCAACATCAAATACTTACCTCAAGCGCGCATGGCTAACGTCGGGCTCACCCCGACCCTAAGAGCTTTGGGAAACTACTCGCTTCTCATCATGGGATTCATTGTCAATTGAAAGGAAGAAACTTGCATTAAACTAAACTCCAAAGCTTTACAACTCAACGTCAACTTTCTCAAACGTCAAACCCTAAAACTTCTCTCTAACTCTAACTCTATTGATGGTATTACTTGCTTGTTGAAAAGATGATCTAACAAATCAGCCCCTAGGGCTTTATTTATAGGCTACTAATCCTTGCTATCTGAGGATTGTAACTCCTATCTAAACTATGAACTCTATCCGAACAATTAGGATAGGTATTTTATTTTGATAAAACTTAAATAACTTAAAGGTAAAAGATGAATAAAACTTCAGCTGTCCTCTATCTTGAAAGTATGAGAAAATTCTGTGCCTCCTTGAAGATATAGTTCCAATCCGCATTCAAAATCGAGTCTATCTTCTGTCGAGATAAGGGGTCGATATCGACACCAGAGGTCGATATCGATGCTTGTGTGTCTGCTCGACTTGTCCAACTCTGGTCGATTTCTATGTTGAGGTCGATATGGGGGTCGATATCGAAACTGGGGGTCGATATCTGGGTCTAAGGTCGATATCTACCTCTTCTCAGCTTTACTTGATGTCTATGTTGAGGTCGATATCTATGTTGAAGGTCGATATCTACCTCAGAGGTCGATATCTGGGTCTAGGGTCGATATCTACCTCTGCTCAGCTTTACTTGGCTTCTCCGTTTTGACTCCGTTTTCGCTCGAATTCCTGCATGGTTAGCTCAAAACTTGTGTAGACTCTATTTCTTGCATTTTAGCCCATTCTTACTCAAGTTTATATTCTTTTGAATCTTTTCTTTGGAGATCGAATGAAATACGAAGTCAAAAGATGCAATAAAAGAAGGTGCAAATGTGTACATCAAAACACCCCATACTTAGACTTGCTTGTCCTCAAGCAATAACCAAGCAATAACCAACACCTACAACACACCCTTCAAGTCTTCGCCTTTGTCAAAAGCAACATCATAAGCGGTAGCAAAGCAAAGCAAGTGAATTTAACGTCCTAGCACATATTTTGGCGATCCATAGGCATATGCAATTTTGATCCAACCTCACAGGGATAATGTGTTTGCACTCAACTCTCATGTGTTTAGGCTATGAAGATTAACTCTCAACTCAATTCCATATACAATCTCATAAACATTGCAATTTATAATAATCCACTTCGCAACCAATTATGAAAATGCAATAAGAATCATCAGGAGGGCTTTCGCTCAATGGAAGACTTCATAGAAGACTCCATTCGGCGGGGTTGTAACGGGGCTTGGTATGAAATAAAGGGTATGGAATTATTTGGCTATGTGGTGCTTTTATAATTCGGGAATCAAGACTCCTAAATCTCAACACTTGCAATACCCAAACCATTACTCTTCATTGTAAGCTCAATCTCTATAATGCTCTTTCCCAACTCATCTTTCCATTATATGCTCTCAAAAATATAACACTTGTATGAATAAAGGACTTAAGGATTTTGGCTCATGCACTATACATATATATATATATTTTTTGGATTTTTTTTTTCGAAAATAATACTAAAGCTATGTGCATTTATATGGTGAGCCAAAAAATCCTTTTACAAAATATGACAAAATGTAAATATGCACCATCCTATAATTTCCTTGCTCAAAACTGGACATGATGCTCTTTTCTTTCCACAAGGCATTAGTCCAACCAATCTAAGTCTCAATTCCCAAATGGGGGTCAGGCTCAATTCGGCTAGGGATAATTTTGTGGAGTTTGCAATTTCAGGCTCAGGCTAATGTTCTGGCTTCAAGCAGGGATAATGCAGGGTAGGTAAAGAGAGGATAAAAATGGCTTAAAAGATGCCTCCATCATTTAATTCTCGTAAACATAATCATATATATGCATTGGTTTTGAATAACTATCACAACATTTAGAGATGCATAGGAAGAGTAAATTCACTCAAGAAAGCGGAGGGATTTTTGATGTTCTCCCTATAGGTCAAAATTCTCACAAGGACAATTTTTGTTGGATTTGCTTATTAGCCTAGGATCATATGTGCTCAATTTCATCACAAGTTCACAATCTACATAGAAATTTTAAAGACTTAGGCTAAACCATCCAAATATGCCATAGGATTTACATGATCAAGTCAGCTATTGAGTTTTCATCATAGGACATCTAAGTAGGGTAAAGAAAACAAACTTAAAAATAAACATGCATTTTTTTTTGTATTTTTGACATTTTTCTATTTTTTTGGATTTTCTGACTTTTTATGGAATCATTGACATTTTATAAAAGTAAAACTAAAAACAAAAATTTAAACATGAATGCAATGCGAAGAAGAAACCAAGTTATGACCATAAGACATGTCTTTCCCCCACCCCATACTTAAAATATACAGTGTCCTCACTGTATTAAAAAGAAGAACAAGGGTAGAGAGAGACTTACAGCGGATTCAGGTCGATTTCAGGTTTGGTCGATGCCAGAAGTCGATATCTAGGTCAGTGGTCGATGTCGACTGCATCTCTCGAAGTCGAGGAAGAAGATGAAGACAAGGGCTGCCTGTTGGGGGTCGATATCGAGTATTAGGGTCGATATCGACCTCTGCTTTTCGCTCCTGAGTCCTCGATGTCGACTCCAGGAGATGGCTTGACCCTGGGGGGGTCGATTTCGACTGGCCTGGTCGATTTCGACTACCTCTGCAGAAGCTTCTTTTCTTCTTCGTCGTCCCGTTTGCTTGACAACCAGAAATCTTGGTTAGTAATATATATAAAGCACGAATTATCTCAGTTTTAAAAGTTTCAAACAGCCAAAAATTAAATCCTAAAAACCATCTATGCGGAATTTAAATGTTTTATGTACATGCTCTAGATTTTTGAGTCGCTAGGCTGACTTCTCCGTCAATTCTTCATGACCCTTTTATGTAGGGACCCTTCGAGCGTGAGCCTTCTCCTGGATCATCTAGGTCCTTTTGGTAGTATCTAAGTTCGGCGACCAAGGCTTCTTCATCGTTAGGTTCTTCTTTGGGTGCTTTTCTTCTCTTTCTTGACCTAACTTTAGCAATATAGGCAAACCATGGAGCTTTGACCCTCTCTTTAGTAGATTTATCAATAATTGGCTTAATCGATTCATCAATAAGGGACAGAGGAGGGTTAGGAGTCATACCTGGGCTTACCTGTTTGGGCCCGAAACAGCGATCTTCGGGCTGAGGGGTGGTCGATTTCGACCAAGGTGGGTCGATTTCGAGTGATGTGGTCGATATCGATATGTGGGGGTCGATATCGACCTTTGTGACCCCATACTTAAGTTCTTGGCAGCGATCTGGCATACTCGATTTCGACCAAGGTGGGTCGATTTCGATGTTTTTAGTCGATATCGACTGGTTCCAGTCGATGTCGACCCTGCTTGCTGTTTCCGTCCTCGCCAACAGAAATTTTCTAAGCTTTTCTTTGGCCGGCGAGAGGACTACTTGCTCCAGGTGCTTTGTTTCGCTCATGGTTGGGTTGAAAGAGAATTCTATCACCTCGTTCCCTATAGTAAAGGTTAGTAGCCCTCGACGTACATTGATATTGGCATCTGCAGTAGCTAAGAAAGGCCTACCAAGTATAATAGGCACTACAGGATCTTCAGGCATCTCCAATACAATGAAATCAGTAGGCACAAAGAACTTACCTACCTTTACCGAAACGTCATCAACTATACCTGTGGGTCTGACGAATGAGTTGTCGGCCATATAGAGCTTCATGTCCACAGGTTCAAGGGCACCAATGTTCACCTTCTGCCAAATAGAGAGAGGCATGAGACTTACACTTGCCCCTAGGTCACATAGGGCTTTATAGCGATGTTGGCCAAGTCCCACGGTGATTGCAAACTTCCCTGGATCACTCTTCTTCTCAGGGAAGTCCATCTTCGAGCACTCCTCTGCGATCTCTGCCATGGATCTCTTCTTGCTCAGGATGTCTTTGAGGAATCGTACATTGGCGGGCATCTCGCTTAGGGCTTCTGTTAGAGGGATAGTGATGTTGAGTCCTTGAAGAATCTTTATGAAGCGTCTAAACTTACCTTTGGTGGGATCCTCCAATGCTTTGGAAGGGAATGGCAATGTCTTTTTTGGTGGAGGGGCCAAAACGGTGGTCGGAGGGGCCTGTTGGACATCGACATCGACTGGAATGTGGTCGATATCGACTGGGATGGTCGATTTCGACCTCTGTTGAGGCTCTGATGGCTCTGCAGTGTCATCGACGTCGACCAGGGGGTCGACATGGGGGTCGATTTCGACCTCTGGGTCGACATCGACTGGTCTGTCGACGTCGACTAGGTTTGTTGCTTTCTCCTCCGTATCCGTCCGTGGCTTTTGTACTTTGGTGCCACTCCTTAATTGTATGGCTGCGACATGGCCCGTCCCGGATTGTCCCTTAGGATTTGTGGTGGGTTGCCCAGGGAGTGTTCCGGACGGCCTAGGGATTTGTGCCGCCAATTGACCCAGTTGGGTCTCTACGTTCTTCTTCCAAATATCCATCTCCCCAATCCTAGTGGTAAGGTGATTGAGTTGAGAGTGGATAGCATTGTTGGATTGATCGTTCTTAGCTTGGTTCCGCCTTATCTCGTCCAACACAAGTTGAAGATCATCCTTCTTTTGGTCTCTCTCCGGGTGCCCAGGAGCTCTATAAGGCGGAGGGTCCCTAGGGTTGACCTGGTTCCTTTGTGGTTGATGGAACCTTTGGTCTCCCCAATATTGGTGATTAGGACCCTTCATGTAGCGCGCCTCTTGGTGAGTCTCCGCTAGGTATATTTGTTCGGCATGGGGGCACTCGATGGTGGTGTGCCGCTGCGATCCGCATTCGATGCAATCTTGGTTCGCTGAAAGGAACCTCACTTGCTTTTGGAGTTTTCTAAGTTGATCTCTGTGGAATTGCTTACATTAGAGGGTTCATATAAGGGCATAGATGGGGCAGGCCTCGACGATGATGGTACGTCGGAAGCCTCAGGAGTCCCATATGTGTTGTCGAACTCCACCAACCTCTCTATGGTCTCTCAAGCCTCTTGTGGAGCGAGTTCAAGGTAGCCATAGGCGGTGTAGGTGTTGATCCTCTCCTTTGTTGCAGCATCAAGAGCATTGTATATGATCTCCTGAATTACATATGGTGGTTGGCCATGCGTCGGGCATGATCGTAGAAGGTCCTTGAACCTTTCCCAAACAGTCGCCAGAGCTTCACCAGGCTTTTGTTTGAAAGCCGTGATTTTCTGTCGGATCAACGCCGTCTTAGAAGGAGGGAAGAACTTGTTGAGAAACGCGTCCTTGACTTCATTCCAGGTGCGGAGCGATCTTGGGGCTAAGCTTTCCAACCACTGTAATGCTTTACCTATAAGAGACCATCGAAAGGCTTTTAGTTGGACATATTCAAGACTTCGTCCATCAGCAATAGTATCACAAAGGTCTAAGAAGGTAGAAATATGTGCCATAGGGCACTCGTTAGGTTTTCCTTCATATTGATGCCTTCTTATTTCAGTCAGGAAGTTAGGTTTAATTTCGAAATTAGAGGCAGGGATAAGAATTGCCGATTCAGGCACTGTGAGAGCGGGGTGCATATATTGCTTGGCATTCTTAGGGAGGGCATTGATTTGGGCTTCTATTTGCCTTCGACCTTCCTCCTCCCTATCCGCACGCTCTTTAAGTGCCGCCTCTCTAGTCGTTAGGTCCTCAACCTGCCTCCTTAGTTGTTCAATAAGTTCTGCTTGGTTCGCGTTTTCCGCCATGATTCTTTGAGCTTGGGCCCTTAGATGGAAATAACGCTCAGGGTCGTCTACTCCTTCAAATTCAGGTGGGCGATCAGCGCGTCGCATACACCTGCAAAGCCAATCTAGATAAAGACGTGAGATAGACTACTAGGGCGCGATTGATTGCCTCCCCGGCAACGGCGCCAATTTGTTGTTCCAAGAGGCTTGATATGTCGAGTAATTAGAAATAATAAAGATGTAATAAATGTAAACCAACTCCTGGCCTAAGCAAATAATTACAAGACTTCCTCCCGTTGTAGTGGAAGGGTAGTCAGGATCGATCCACGAGGAGGCGTGTCAGCGGGATCCTAGTAGCCTTGGAAAATCTCACGTCTGCGTCGACCAGAAGCCTCGATTTCGACCTTGGGCCTCGATGTCGACCTCGGTTGTCGATGTTCTCTGCAACAAAAGACCTGCAGAGACAAAAACAAGTGGTCGATATCGACTAGTGGGGGTCGATATCGATGTCAGTCTACGAAATCGACTGGCTCAGCAGACTGCCAGTCGACACAGAAGGGTCGATATCGATGTCTGGTGTCGATATCGATGTCAGCAAAACTCCGCAGCGATGTTCGTCGTCGACTCAGAAAACTGTCGACGAACTCAGTGGTCGATATCGACGTCTGGGGTCGATATCGATGTCTCCCTGCAGTGGGTTAGTTGTTTGTCGGCAAAGAAAGGCCGAAGAATTAAGGATGGAGAGAGAAGCAATGAATATAAATAAAACAGTGGGTTTCAATGAATATAAAATATGTAAAAACAACTCCTAGGATTAGGGTTTACCACAACGTTAACCAATGCATGCGATGAGATAAATAAGACGGACAATTGCGCTATTTCACCCGAGGGAGAAGCTTTCGCTGTACACCAACTCTTAGGATTACCCTTTCAAATAAACCTAATTGTCTCTACAAATTTTATGTTTATAACTCAAGTTGTTAACATGAATCCCTTTTTCTTTCGATTAGGACTAAACATAGAATTGTAGGAGGAGAGATAGACACAACGATATCAACATCAAATACTTACCTCAAGCGCGCATGGCTAACGTCGGGCTCACCCCGACCCTAAGAGCTTTGGGAAACTACTCGCTTCTCATCATGGGATTCATTGTCAATTGAAAGGAAGAAACTTGCATTAAACTAAACTTCGAAGCTTTACAACTCAACGTCAACTTTCGCAAACGTCAAACCCTAAAACTTCTCTCTAACTCTAACTCTATTGATGGTATTACTTGCTTGTTGAAAAGATGATCTAACAAATCAGCCCCTAGGGCTTTATTTATAGGCTACTAATCCTTGCTATCCGAGGATTGTAACTCCTATCTAAACTATGAACTCTATCCGAACAATTAGGATAGGTATTTTATTTTGATAAAACTTAAATAACTTAAAGGTAAAAGATGAATAAAACTTCAGCTGTCCTCTATCTTGAAAGTATGAGAAAATTCCGTGCCTCCTTGAAGATATAGTTCCAATCCGCATTCGAAATCGAGTCTATGTTCTGTCGAGATAAGGGGTCGATATCGACACCAGAGGTCGATATTGATGCTTGTGTGTCTGCTCGACTTGTCCAACTCTGGTCGATTTCTATGTTGAGGTCGATATGGGGGTCGATATCGACACTGGGGGTCGATATCTGGGTCTAAGGTCGATATCTACCTCTTCTCAGCTTTACTTGATGTCTATGTTGAGGTCGATATCTATGTTGAAGGTCGATATCTACCTCAAAGGTCGATATCTGGGTCTAGGGTCGATATCTACCTCTGCTCAGCTTTACTTGGCTTCTCCGTTTTAACTCCATTTTCGCTCGAATTCCTGCATGGTTAGCTCAAAACTTGTGTAGACTCTATTTCTTGCATTTTAGCCCATTCTTACTCAAATTTATATTCTTTTGAACCTTTTCTTTGGAGATCGAATGAAATACGAAGTCAAAAGATGCAATAAAAGAAGGTGCAAATGTGTACATCAAATACTGTTATGTTTTCTTTTTCCGTTCAGTTCAGATGAAAACGTTCCAGTTCCACTGAAAAATTTGTAACATAACAGTATTCGGTAGAATGTTTCACATTTCACCGAATAATGCTTCAAATTTCACCGAATAATGTTTCACATTTCACCGAATAACGTTCCAATTCCGCTCGCTCTATTACAAGCTCTCTGTTCGCTACGGGGGTTGTGTAGGGATTCAAACAATTCAAATAAACAATGCACAACTAGGCTAACTCCCTGCCCCAAACAAATAATACAAGAATCCCCTCCCTTGTAGTAGTAGGGTAATTCAGGATCGAATCCACGAGGAGGTATGTCAGCGCTTCCCTTGTTGTCCCCACGATCAAAGCTTTCGACCTCAGAAGACACTCGATATCGAGTAATCTGGTCGATATCGACCCCAGTTCTGGTCGATTTCCTAGCGCAGTTCCAGCAAAAGACAAAAGCAGCAAAATCGACGTCGAGCAGAGACCTCGATATCGACGTTAGACCTCGATATCGACCATTATAGTCGATTTCGACGCTTGTCACAGAAACTGTTTTCATAACCAATTTGTCAGAAAAGAGTCCGAAGAAAGTAGAATGGGCAAGGAGGATGATCAGAAACAAAACTAAGACTTTTATGTTGAATTGAATTAATTAAATATCTTCCAAAGTCGGGGTTTCATGCCACAACGATAACAAGGTAAGTTTTATGCTAAAGTTATGAAATTTAATGCCTTTCCGTCAAATAACTTTCGTTATCAACACTTAGGTGATTAGAGGCTCTCGCATAGTTCCTAAGGGTTACTATCCAATTCATGAGCAATTCAAGTTCACAATATGAGTGGCTTTCGCTTCAATAATGCAAATAATGAATCTCCCTTACTTTCGCAAAGAATCATGCATGGGGTAGAAGACGGAATCGCATAAAAGTCATACCTTTGATGCACTTACCTCACATTGCTATCATCGGGCTCACCCCGACCCTAGAAGTGGGTTGACTACTCGCTCCTCATCATGCACATCATCATCATTGTTATTGAAAGAAAGCTACTTTGAATTAAAACTTCGAAAGAAAGTAAAACCGAACAAGCCACTCCGCTTTCGCTTTACAACTTTCACTCGGCCTTCTTTCTCTATCTCTACTCGTTACTACTGTAATTGGAACTGAATTGAATGTCAAAATTGAATGCTTAAACTCGGCCCTATTGGCCTCTATTTATAGATGTCGATAAAGACTCGAAACTTTATCCTTATTCTCTAAGATAAAACTTAAATAAAAGTAAAAACTAAAACTCTATGGTGAAATCAGCCTCCTCATGATAGATCTGGTGTTGAAGATAAGAAATCTCGACTTTTGGATAGACGTGCAAGCTTTCGATAGATTTCTATAAAAAAATCTTAGTCGGATTCTTCTACTGGCATGGTCGATATCGAACCTAAACATCGATATCGACCCCTTCAAAACTTTATCTCGAGCTTTCCTTCTCCTGCTCGAACTCGCACTCGACTTCTATCATTTAGCTCGATATGGAAACCTCGATATCGACCTCCAAACGTCGATATCGACCTCTCTGTGTCGACGTGCTCTGTTTCATTTCCTGCTCGATTCCTATGTCTCTAATGCACTCGATGTCGAGGTCCCCAGCCGATTTCGACCTCTTCAGAAGACTTCGAGTTATTTTTCCGCTCTTCCAAATCCGTCCATTTTTATCCTATTTTCTGCGAAATCACATAGAAACTCGTGCAGACCCATATATTTGACATTGAAGCGTAAATTACACTAATCCCATATTTTCCCATTAATATGCATGCAAAAGACGATAAAATGGACTTTTATGTGCATAGAAAATATGGCAATTTGCGAGGACATCAAACACCCCATACTTAAGCTTGCTTGTCCCCAAGCAATACCTTTAATGGTCATTCAGGGGAAGAAAGTAAACCCTCAACATCATAGATTCATTTTTCATATGTCCGTACAATCAATTGCCATCCTCGATAAGGTACTTATGTCAACCAAGTCCATGCCTGTGCATAAAAGCAATTTCATACTTATAAAAGGAGGTAATATGCAAAAGAAATTTTAGCGACATAGCATTAATAATCAAGAGGACTTTTGCAAGCTTGTGGGAAATAGATTGGTAAAAGGCTAAAGGTTGGCTAATATTTGGCCATGTGGTGTTAAATCCGGGGAAACATACTTTCTTTCCAAGACTTCCACATTCCTTCTTCATAATGTCGCACCTTTTACTCATCGCTCAATGCTTTTATTCAATATATGCTTTTACCTCTCTAACCTTAGCACTGCCTTCTCGCGAGTCGCAAACATGGGTGTCATGAATGGCCCCGGATACCTATTACTTCGGACTCCTCACCTTGTGTCCCATCTCGCTGAACTAACATCTCAACGAGCAGGGTCGACCTACCTTTATCTCCTGAGGTGATCGGATTTTTTCTCGCTCATTAAATTTTCCATAATTCATAATTCTTTCATTCCTGCCAACAACTTCATAATAATGCACAACTCCATATAACTCCAAAGATGACATCCCTTCTTAAACATTGTCCCCGGATAGGGTATAAGGTATAAAATGGGCAATATGTATATATGTGAAGCAATAATGATCATGATAAGGCTCATATATGGCTTCGTGGCTTTTGCAATGATGCATAGGTAAGGGTAGGATATGAACTTGTAAGTACTTGTACGGAATTTTCATAAAAAGTCCTCCATCATCTTATCATGCACATGTCAAAAGCAACTTTAAATTTTTATCTCCTTTATTTTTTTCTTCTTTTTTGCACTTCATTGGGACTTCCCTTAACTAGGCAATCTCATGTTATATCTCTAATGAATCTAATTTTGCATCATAGAGCTCTTTTTTATACTTCCATTACTCTTTCTTCTTTTCAAAATTTTTGATGGGGCTCATTCATTTTTTTTTCGAAATAAAAACTAAATATGCATTAAAATAAATATGCAAATCTAAACTAAGTATGAATATGCAAGTAAGCCTTTCCCCCACCCCATACATAAAATTTACAGTGTCCTCACTGTATTAGAACTAGGGTTAAGAAGAAAACTTACTAAACCGTCACAAATTTCAGGAATTGAAGAAGACAGTAGGGATGGTCGATATCGACCCTTAACATCGATATCGATGTTCATATCGATTTCTGCTCAGGCTTCAGGGTGATCCGGCCTCGATCACAAACCCATCTATGTCGACCTTGAGGTCGATGTCGAGTTTAGACATCGATTTCGACGTCTTCTCAGTGTGCTTTTTTCTCTCTCCTGCAACTTGTTAATAAACATAAAACCAAATATGCAAAACAATAAAATGTTTCAAACCAACGAAAAAGCCGTCTAAAACCAAAACTAAGTCTTTGTTACAAGCTCTAGACTTTTAAGTCGCTAGGCCAACTTCTTCCTTTGCGCTTCTCAAGGCGGCATCTGCAGAGCCCATGTGGCTTGGGCCTCAAATATGACTCCTTTCTTGTCACGCAGCTGCATTGCGCCGGGATGGATCTGATTTACCGTGAATGGTCCTAAATTCTTGTCCTTGAATCTTGTAGGGAACCAATGGTCCTTAGATTTGGCAACATAGACCTTGTCTCCTATCTCATATTGGCTCGAATCATCATCGGATACCCTACACAAGCGCACATGACAAGGCACACCTCTTCCAAATAATGATAAATCTTTAATCGAAATGGAGGATCAGTCGATTTGGAGATTTTTGGCTTGATATGATCAGGTCGATTTCGACCCTCAGAGATTGATATCGAGGTCTCCTTTCCTCCCTTCTCAGCGCTTATGGTGGTCGATTTTGGTAGGGTATGGTTGATATCGACCCTTGACCTCGATTTCGATGTTTCCTTTTCTCCTCCGTCGACCCCATACTTATGACCTGGCATACAATCTTCAATAATTTTAGTCGATATCGACTTACCTAGGTCGATTTCGATGTTCTGTTGGGCTCCTTCGTTCAAGATTTCCACAACTTCCTCCACTTGGGCTTCTATGGCCCTCTTCTCAAGCTCCTCTGTTGTCATACTTCTTACCTTTGCTTCTCCACATGCAATGTAGACACCATTGATGGGTTTTATCTCCATTGGCCCTTGATTTTTTACCGTCTTGTTGAAGACATACTCTATCACTTCGTCACTAATTGTGAATGAGAGCAATCCTTTCTTTACGCTAATGTTGGCATCGACGGTTGCTAGGAATGGCCTACCTAAAATAATTGGACAAGCAGGGTCCTCCGCTATATCAACAACTAGGAAATCAGCAGAGACAAAGAATTTACCTACTTGTACTGGCACATCCGTCACTATCCCTGTTGGAATAACTATCGTATTATTGGCCATGTACAACCTTGCATCCACGGGCTCTAAAGGACCTATCTTTACCTTGTGCCATATGGTTAGTGGCATAATGCTAACGCTAGCTCCCAAGTCAACTAAAGCATTGAATTTGAATTGACCTAGACCTATAGCGATAGAAAACTTACCTGGGTCCGCCCGCTTTTGTGGTAGCTCCAACCTGTTGCACTCCTCTACGATCTCAGAGAGCGATCGCTTCTTACCCAAGATGTCTTTAAGGAACCTTACATAAGATGGCATCTCGTGAAGTGCCTCTATGAATGGTATAGAGACATTAAGTCCTTGGAGCATCTTCACGAACCGCTGGAACTTCTTTTCCGCTGGGTCCTTAATCACCTTTCTAGATGGGAATGGCAACACCTTCTTCCTTCCTGCGGCTGCAGTGAGGTCGACATCGACATCAATAGGGTCGATATCGACTGGAGGAGTCAATTTCTGTGGTGACGCAGTATCAGGGTCGACATCGACAGGAAGGTCGATATCGACGTCACCTTGGTCGATATCGGCAGGGGGGTCGATATCGACGTCTGTTCTGGCTCCTTTTCCTTCGCTTTTTGCTCGGGCATTTGTAATTGACGCCCACTCCTTAGGTTTAATTCCGTAATATGACCAGTGGTTTTGCCATTTTGGTTGGGCACAGTAGATCCAGGGAATGATCCTGACGCTTTGGGTATTGCTTCCGCCAATTGACTCATTTGAGTCTCCATGTTTCGCTTCCAAATGTCGATCTCCCCAAGTCTAGAATTGATGCCCTGCAGCTGAGTATGGACAGAGTTGTTGGCTTGTTTGAACTCAGCGTGATTCCTCCGCATCTCATCAAGAATTATTTGCAGGTCATCTTTCCTTGTCTCCAGCTCAGGGTGCCCTGGTGCTCTATATGGTGGGGGATCCCTTTGTTGATATAACCTTTTATCACCCCAATGTTGTTGATTGCCCCCTCCATAGGAGCCTCTCGTCCACTTAACCTCCTCATGTTGTTCCGCCATGGATACGTGCTCAGTATGTGGACATGAATTAGTGTTATGCCTTGTTGAGCCACACTCCTGACAAGTTTGATTGTTGCTCAGGAACCTGACTTGCTTTTGAAGGCGGCGTGTTTGATCGTTATGGAATTGTTGCCGCACATCAGGATCTATCTCCCTTGGAGGCTCATATAGGGGCATAGATGGGGCAGGCCTTGCATCATAGGCCGCAGCAGCCCCATAAGTGTTGTCAAAGTTCACGAGCCTCTCAATGGTCTCCCATGCCTTCGTTGGTGTAAGCTCAATGTACCGATAGGAGGTATATGAATTGATCCTCTCCTTACTCGGTGTATCAAGGGCGTTGTAGAAGATTTCTTGGATGACATATGGAAGTTGCCCATGTGTTGGGCATGATCTTAGCAAATCCTTAAATCGCTCTCACGCCTGTGCTAGGGTTTCACCTGACTTTTGTTTGAAAGTCGTGATCCTTTGTCCCAGCATCGCCGTTTTAGAAGGTGGGAAGAATTTGTTCAAGAATGCATCTTTCACCTCCGTCCATGTCCTCAGCGAGCGTGGAGCCAAACTTTCAAGCCACTGTAATGCCTTCCGTGCCAAAGACCATCGAAAAGATTTTAATCGCACATACTCTAAATTTATTCCATCAGCAACTGTTTCACATAAGTCCATAAAAGTAGAGATGTGTTGCAGGGGGCATTCATTAGGTCTTCCTTCAAAAGTATTTCTTTTTATCTCAGATAGGAAGTTAATTTTTATTTCATAGTTGGAGTGAGGAATTAAAATAGCAGATTCAGGAACATGAAGCGGCGGATGCATGTATTGCATTGCCGTCTGTGGATACTGATTTAGCCGCTCTTGGGCTTGTCTGCGTGCGTCCTCTTCTCTATCAGCACGGGCTCGCTCAGCAGCAGCGGCGGCCCTTTCAGGAGCGATTGTAGCATTGTGGTCCTCGATTTCCTTCCTCAACCGCTCTATGGTTTCGGCATGTGTTTCATTGTCAGCCATGATGCGAATTTCTTTGTTACGAAGATGGTAGAAACGTTCAGGCTCGTTAATTGGTTCCAGGATAGGTCTGCGATCAGAGCGTCGCATAAACCTGCAAAATATGCTCAAAAGATCGTGATTAACTTAGGTGGCAATTGATTGCCTCCCAGGCAACGGCGCCAATTTGTTCGCTACGGGGGTTGTGTAGAGATTCAAACAATTCAAATAAACAATGCACAACTAGGATAACTCCCTGTCCCAAACAAATAACACAAGAATCCCCTCCCTTGTAGTAGTAGGGTAATTCAGGATCGAATCCACGAGGAGGTATGTCAGCGCTTCCTTTGTTGTCCTCACGATCAAAGCTTTCGACCTCAGAAGACGCTCGATATCGAGTAATCTGGTCGATATCGACCCCAGTTCTGGTCGATTTCCTAGCGCAGTTCCAGCAAAAGACAAAAGCAGCAAAATCGACGTCGAGCAGAGACCTCGATATCGACGTTAGACCTCGATATCGACCCTTATAGTCGATTTCGATGCTTGTCACAGAAACTGTTTTCGTAAACAATTTGTCGGAAAAGAGTCCGAAGAAAGTAGAATGGGTAAGGAGGATGATCAGAAACAAAGCTAAGACTTTTATGTTGAATTCAATTAATTAAATATCTTCCAAAGTCGGGGTTTCATGCCACAACGATAACAATGTAAGTTTTATGCTAAAGTTATGAAATTTAATGCCTTTCCGTCAAATAACTTTTGTTATCAACGCATAGGTGATTAGAGGCTCTCGCATAGTTCCTAAGGGTTACTATCCAATTCATGAGCAATTCAAGTTCACAATATGAGTGGCTTTCGCTTCAATAATGCAAATAATGAATCTCCCTTACTTTCGCAAAGGATCATGCATGGGGTAGAAGACGGAATCGCATAAAAGTCATACCTTTGATGCACTTTCCTCACATTGCTATCGTCGGGTTCACCCCGACCCTAGAAGTGGGTTGACTACTCGCTCCTCATCATGCACATCATCATCATTGTTATTGAAAGAAAGCTACTTTGAATTAAAACTTCGAAAGAAAGTACAACCGAACAAGCCACTCCGCTTTCGCTTTACAACTTTCACTCGGCCTTCTTTCTCTCTCTCTACTAGTTACTACTGTAATTGGAACTGAATTGAATGTCAAAATTGAATGCCTAAACTCAGCCCTATTGGCCTCTATTTATAGATGTCGATAAAGACTCGAAACTTTATCCTTATTCTCTAAGATAAAACTTAAATAAAAGTAAAAACTAAAACTCTATGGTGAAATCAGCCTCCTCATGATAGATCTGGTGTTGAAGATAAGAAATCTCGACTTTTGGATAGATGTGCAAGGTTTGGATAGATTTCTATAAAAAAATCTTAGTCGGATTCTTCTGCTGGCATGGTCGATATCGAACCTAGACATCGATATCGACCCCTTCAAAACTTTATCTCGAGCTTTCCTTCTCCTGCTCGAACTCGCACTCGACTTCTATCATTTAGCTCGATATCGACCTCCAAACGTCGATATCGACCTCTCTGTGTCGACGTGCTCTGTTTCATTTCCTGCTCGATTCCTATGTCTCTGATGCACTCGATGTCGAGGTCCCCAGTCGATTTCGACCTCTTCAGAAGACTTCGAGTTATTTTGCCGCTCTTCCAAATCCGTCCATTTTTATCCTGTTTTCTGCGAAATCACATAGAAACTCGTGCAGACCCATATATTTGACATTTAAGCGTAAACTACACTAATCCCATGTTTTCCCATTAATATGCATGCAAAAGACGATAAAATGGACTTTTATGTGCATAGAAAATATGGCAATTTGCGCGCACATCACGCTCCAATCTCTCATTCAAAACATTAAAATCGAAATCCCTCTTTTCCTCCATTCTATTGCCTTTTTCCCTGCTTTCGCTTGCTCCTGGGCGGCCGTAAATGGCATATTCGAGCCCTAGATTGCCCTTTCCCTCATCAATTGATCTTCTGATGCTCTTTCTCAAGCTAGATAGTGATCCTTGTCGATCTTCTTCTCTTAGCTTGTTCTCTGTAATTCGCTCTCTCCCTCTAATCTGAATTTAGGGTTTACGATTCAATCCGCTCTCAACAAGGTACTTCTCTCTCTGCACTAGTAAATTGATGCTCATCTCTGGATTTCATTCAATTGATTCTGAATCTATCTTTGATTATTGCAATTTCGATTGTCCGATTCGATCGTTTACTACATTTTTCTTACAAAATTGTCAGATTTGATTATCTCTGCACTAGTAAATTGATGGTCTCGACAAGGTACTACGGTTTTTTTTTTGGTACGTAGTGAAGATGATAGATTAGCAAAATTAGACTTGCTTTTAAGCAAAACAAATTGGGAAAAACTTTAATCTATCTGATTCGTCGATAACATGAAATTATTTAGGTTGTTGGATTAATTGAAATACATTGGTTATTACTATAGAAATTGGTTATTTTTCTGCAAGCTGATTATTTTGATGGCTTTGGGTTGGGTTTGGGTGTATGGGTAAGATTGAGTGTTTTTAGTCTGTTATTTATTCAATAACTAGTTGTGTAGAAGCTGATACTGTTTAATTTTTGCACTTAAACTACAAGCCTAATATGATTGTATTTGATTTAATGTGTTTATAAAAGTGAAATATTGATTTGTTGCCCTATGATGAAACACCCCTTTTTAATTATGCATCCAGGTTGACAGCAGATCTCGTACATTGGGGGTGACTTCTTGTGTTTATTCTACTTTTTGTTATGCTTATGGTTGTCTATGTCGTTGACCCTTGTTCTGTTTTCCATAATCTGCTTATTGTTACTGATACTCTGGTGGTGGTGGTGAAATCTGCATATGCTATGAATGGAGATTGGCTTTGATGGAATGATGTGATCATTGCTCGGTTTTGAGGGCTTTTATTTGCTTTATATATATCAAGAGTGACATTCAACATTAGCTGAACTTTATTTTTTTTGGCAATCTTACATTGTTTTTCTTTTTTTTTTGGAAAATTTATTATCTTAAAAGGGTGGGTTCAAGATTTTTTAACCATAGTTTTATGATTTTATAATGCTAGGTTCAAAATTCTATAATATTAGGTTCAATATTGTAAAATAATAGGGTCAAAATCTTATTTAGGTTGGCTTTATAATCAATTATTTATTGAAATACAATGAAAAATATCATAATGAGAACCTTGTATATCTCACATATAAAACGGTCGGTTAAAAATTTTATTAAGTAGGATCAAGATTTTAAAATCTTGAACATACAATTATAAAACGATAGGTTCAAAATTGAAAATAAGTAGGTTCAAGATTTTTAAACCTATATTTATAAAATTTTGAGCTCATGGTTATGAAATTGTGAATCTACCTTAATGAATTTCTTACCTACATAATTTTATAAAATCTTGAATCTGTAGTTATATAATCTTACACCTACAATTACAAAATTTTGAACAATAGGTTCAAGATTTTATAATCTTACACCTACAATAAGTAGGTGCAAGATTATACAACAATAGGTTCAAGATTTTATAATTATAGGTTCAAGATTTTATCATGATAGGTTCAATTGTTTTATAACGGCATGTTAGAGATTTTATAATTATAGGTTCATGATTTTATAACCATAATTTCAAGATTTTATCAATATATATGTTCATGATTTTTATAACCATATGTTTTGTGTTTTGCTTTTGAGGACTTAAGTCAAGTTAAAGTTATGGAAATTCCCATTTACTTTTGATTCTTAGCCAGTCTACAAGAAGTACTTCTATTTATTCAGACCTCAAAAATACAAGAGCTGGCTGAGGCGAAGGGAGTTTTGTGGGCCACTCTTATCGTACTTTGAAGGGGGTTTACACATTTCGAGGTGGAGACAAACTCATTGGCCTTATACAACAAGTTGAGCAAGCACTACAACAGAAATGCTTATTAGCGGGGAAATTTTTTGTCGCTGAAAATTGATTTTTCATCGCTAAAGAGGTTTGGCGAGGAAATGCATTTCGTCGCCAGTTCGTCGCAGAAAGCTCGTCAAGGAAAGGTTAGCCGAGGGAAGAAAATTTCGTTTTTGAAATTTTTAGCGATGAAATCATTTTCTCTCGCAGTAACTATTAGCGACTAATATTTTCCTCGTAAAAAGTCAATTTTTTTGTCGCCAAACAAGTGAAAGGATTCGATAATAGTCGTTGAAGGTGTTTTGGGACAAATGCAATTTCATCGATAAAATGTTTTTTCCTAGTTAATGATGACATCAATCTGTGTCCGTTTTATTGGCGACTAAAATTTTCATTGCAAAAAAGACATAGTTTCCTTGAAACATTATTTATTTCCTCGCCAATGGTAAGTATTAAATATAAATTTGTAATTATAAAATAGGTATTTTACGACAAATTTATATTTGACGGTGTAGATAATTTTGGCAAAGAAACTGATTCATCGCAATCATTGTTTTTTAGCGAGGAAACAGAATTCATCATTAAATTTATAGTTTCAATGACAAAATTTTGACTCGAGAAAGGGGTTCATTAACGACCTTTTTTTTCATCGTAAAAAAAGGCTTAAGTTGACGAATTTATTCCTTGTTGTAAATCGGAATATGGGGAGAGAACTTGATTGATAGTTTTTCTTCACTATAGTGTAATGTTATTAGCGAGTAAAATGTTTGATGCAAATTAAATTAATAGTTAATAAAATATCGCATGAATATTAGATTGCATATCGAATTGAATTCCAACTAAAATCCAAATATGTCTAGCGAACTAAAATGTTGAGAAAATATACTAATAATCAATACCTATCTAAGCAGATCCATTATCTAGATTGAACTTTGCCAAAAAATCTTCAATTTTTTTTTAGTCCCCTTCAATGCATTGATTTGAGTTTCATCAAACTTTTCTTGTATGGAGTGCTTTGTTCTTCTCATTCATTTCTTGCGTTGATGATACCGATGCATATTTGGGTGGGGGTCGAGGTCCAAAACCAGAACATTTGATGTAGCCGAATTTCGCTCCTAGAACCTTTGCGCATATCTATTCATTCGTTATTGTTCGGACTCTATCTTCTTGTGTTGTTTCGGAGCGCATTTATGCACCATATTTTCCTACATGAACATTAAGAATTAGTTGAGTGAATTAGAGTACTTAGCATGACCTCATGAGATTTAGTTGTACAGCCAGTGACAAAGTTAATTGGAAGTGATTTTTTAAAAAAATTTGGAGAGTTATCTGTAACGGCCCGGATATAAATACCCGAGTTACGTTTCAAAGGTTGGTTACCTTCGTTCGGATCTTGCAATTCGAGTACGGGTCGAGGTTTCAAACCTCAAAGGATCAGTATTTAAAGTGGGGATTTCGAACCCCAAACAATCGAAACGCTATTGGGAACCCTTAAGCTGTCCTAAGACTATATCGCAGAAATTCATTTGCGGAACTGGTGAAAGCGGAAGTAAAGTACAACTTGCCACAGTGAGGCCGAGTCAAAACCAAATCAGTAAAACATATATTCTGAAATTATATAACCAAATTAGCGGAGTTAGGCAGGTTCTTTGCAATCGCCCGGAGGGATTCCCACGCCATAGAAAAAAATAGCAATCATACCTAAAAACAAGTTGTGCAAGCGGGATTAGACCGAGACCCACAACGCACTCTGTCCCGCAAGCAAGTATATACATACGCTATAATAAAGATGCTTTGATGTAATACGGAAATTAAATCACACTATCATGCTCCTAGGTTATAATATGCAGAAAGAACTGTAAAGGCGCCCAAAGAATGCCAAGTGGCATATACCTCTCCTACTCCGTCCCCTTTTTCATGAGCGGACTTGGCCAGTACGATACCCATGATATCATACATATGTGCACATCATCATCATATCATCATCATATCATAACATCATCATATCATGCTCATGCTCGGTGGTGTTGGGCTATCTTATCATCACGCTCATATATCGACTATACTGACTCAGGGCCAACCCGATGAGGCTGGGCTACACTATGACCCTAGCAAAGACTCTGGGACTCACAGATAACGGCCGCTCTATTTCGCAATCACACAAAGTATTCAAATGCTCATTCATGTGTGCAATCCTAGCATGATACTACATGACATGCTTTAATGCTTATGCAACACCTAGTATGTCATATAATCACAAGGAGGGAATTCTCTTTCGAATCTGAGTAAGCCCATAAAGGAACTTACCTGGAGAAGAGCGGAATCCAAGAAATAATTAGCAATAGCAAGCAATCTAATCATATCACAAATCACCTAGCATATAATATAAGATGTGCATAAGTCTACATCTAAGTCACACAAGGCGTCCCTAACTATCATACATAACTTCACATATTTTATAGGTCTCATTATCATCATCACCCTCATATCAACTCACCTCATAATATCCCATCCACCATAATATAATGCTCATATCTCAACATATCATCACACTCTAACTAATCATCATATAACATATCATACTTTCATATTTAAGAACATATCATACTTCTCAATCATATAATATAACATCATATTTTCATATGACAACACATCATGATATCATATTTAAGGACATATATCAACATCTCATATCCTAATTCATACTTAATCATTATATCGATATCATAACACAACACCTCATAGCATGCTTCATAATCAACACATAACACATCAATATCACATATCACATATCACATATCATAATTTACAAGTCATACAAGCAAGTGAATTTCTCAAGATTTTCGAAGCTCTTAAATCTCAAGTTAGATTAATCTTTATTTAAAACATTTTTCAAATCACACTTGACCCAAAAATCCATTTATAAACCATTTCTCTTTAATCAACTTATTGTTATATTTTATTAAAATAATTTTGACAAGGTTAGTATTACCATAAATTCTCCTTTATTTTGTAAACCAATTTCCATCATTTAAACCTTTTCCAAATCCGTTTTCCAATCCAAAACCAATTAATATAATATATTATATCCCATATATCTTAACATTTATATCAAATATACAATTCTTTAAAACCCATTTTAAATATCAACATTAATATTATATACCATATTATATTCCATTTATAAAATATTAATTATATAAAAATTATATACTGAACAATAACTTAACAAAACAAATATCATAACCTAATAAAACAAAACAAGCCCAACCCGAAGTTAAGCCCAACCCGGATTTGGATCTAACAGCCCATACCCATACCCTATTTCGGAACCAAATCAAGCCACAACCCAACTCTTTTAAAAGATGAACCGAACCACTTCTATTTTATTTAAACCCAAGCTAAACCGGACCCCATAAAAAAAACTGAACCCAACTTGGCCACTGTTCATCATCTTCCCAAAATCTACTGCTCGGCAATCGGGAAAAGGAAGGGGAAGGGGAGAGCTCTCGCCGGCAGCGCTGGTGGCTCCGACCACCTTTCCGATAACAAGGGGGATGGAATCGACAGAAAAGGAGGGAGAAAAGGGTGCTCACCGAGGGTTTTTTCGAGCCCAGAAAGTCGATCGGTTTTGCCTCAGAACGCTCGTCAGGGTCGGAGTTGCGCCGGAGATGTCCTAGGGGAAGTGGAAAGGGGTTAAAGCTCCGCTTTTATTGAGTTTGGAGGTGAATGGAAGAGAAAAGAGGGAGAATCTGAGCCCTTACCGTGTTCAAACCGAGGACAGGGGAAGAAGAGGTCGGGGCTGCACTCTCGGTCTCCGGGGCCGCTCCTAGGCTGCTGGGCTTATCGGCGTCTGATGTGCGCGCAAATTGTCATATTTTCGATGCACATATCAGTCCATTTTATCGTCTTTTGCATGCATATTAATGGGAAAGCATGGGATTAGTGTAGTTTATGCATTATTGTCAAATATATGGGTCTGCACGAGTTTCTATGTGATTTCGCAGAAAACAGGATAAAAATGGACAGATTTGGAAGAGCGGAAAAAGAACTCGAAGTCTTCTGAAGAGGTCGAAATCGACTGGGGACCTCGACATCGAGTATAGCAGAGACATAGGAATCGAGCAGGAAATGAAACAGAGCACGTAGACACCAGAGAGGTCGATATCGGCGTCTAAAGGTCGATATCGATGTTGCCAGATCGAGCTAAATGATAGAAGCCGAGTGCCCGTCCGAGTAGGAGGTCGATATCTATGTTACCCAGAAAGATAAATCTGACTCAGATTTTGATAGAATTCTTGCACGTCTATCCTAAAGTCGAGATTTTCTATCATCAACATCAGAGCTATCATATGAAGCTGATTTACCATAGGATTTTTAGTTTTTACTTTATTTAAGTTTTATTTTAGAGAATAAAGATAAAGTTTCGAGTCTTTGATCGCAAAGTTCGATATCTATATCTAGAGGCCATAAGGGCTGAGTTTAGGCATCCAATTTCAGTTATCCAAGCACATACAATCCCAGTTTTACATTGAGTTTTAGCGAGTTAGAGAGAGAGAGAAGGCCGAGTGAGTTGGAGAGAAGCGAGAGCGGAGATTTGGCTTGTTCGGTTGCACTTTGTTTCATAGTTTAATTCAAAGTAGTTTTCTTTCAATAATGATGATGATGATGTGTATGATGAGGAGCGAGTAGTCAACCCACTTCTAGGGTCGGGGTGAGCCCGACGATAACGATGTAGGGTAAGTGAATCAAAGGTATGACTTTTATGCGATTCTGTCTTCTATCCCATGCATGATCCTTTGCGAAAGTTAGGGAGATTCATTATTTGCATTATTGAAGCGAAAGCCACTCATATTGTGAACTTGAATTGCTCATGAATTGGATAGTAACTCTTAGGAACTATGCGAGAGCCTCTAATCACCTAAGTGTTGATAACGAAAGTTATTTGACGGAAAGGCATTAAATTTCATAACCTTAGCATAAAATTTGCGTTGTTATCGTTGTGGCATGAAAGCCCGACTTTGGAAGCTTTTAATTAATTGAATCCATATAAAAGTTATAGTTTTGTTTATGATCATCCTTCTTTACCATTCTACTTTCCTCGGACTCTTTTCCGACAATTGGTTACGAATTACAGTTTCTGTGACAAACATTGGAATCGACTGTAAAGGTCGATATCGAGGTCTATCATCGATATCGAGGTCTCTGCTCGATGTCGACTTTGCTGCTTTTGTCTTCTGCAGGAACTGTATTTGAAATCGACCATAACTGAGGTCGATATCGACCAGACACATCGATATCGAGTGTCTTCTGAGGTCGAAAGCTTTGATCGTGAGTACAACAAGGGAAGCGCTGACATACCTCCCCATGGATTCGATCCTGAATTACCCTAGTACTACATTGGGAGGGGATTCTTGTATTATTTGTTTGAGACAGGGAGTAGTCTAGTTGTGAATTGTTTATTTGAATTATTTGAATCCCTACACACTCCCTTATGCGAACAAATTGGCGCCGTTGCCGGGGAGGCAATCAATCGCCACCTAAGTTTTCTCACAATCTTTTTAAAGCTTATTTTGCAGGTTTATGCGACGTTCTGATCGCGGACCTATCCTGGAACCAATCAACAAGCCTGAACATTTCTACCATCTTCACAACAAAGCAATTCGCATCATGGTTGTCAATGAGACGCAAGCTGAGACCATAGAGCGGTTGAGAAAGGAGATCGAGGATCACAACGCTACAATCGCTGTTGAGAGGGCCGCTGCTGCTACAGAGCGAGCCCGTGCTGATAGGGATGAGGATGCGTGCAGACAAGCCCAAGAGCGGCTCAATCAGTATCCACATACAACGATGCAATACATGCATCCCCCGCTTCATGTTCCTGAATCCGCTATTTTAATTCCTCACTCCAATTATGAAATTAAAATAACGTCCTTTCTGAAATTAAAAGAAACACTTTTGAAGGAAGACATAATGAATGCCCTCTGCAACACATCTCTACTTTTATGGATTTATATGAAACAGTTGCTGATGGAGTAAATTTAGAGTATGTGAGACTTAAATCTTTTCGATGGTCTTTGGCAGGGAAGGCATTACAATGGCTTGAGAGTTTGGCTCCATGCTCGCTGAGGACATGGACGGAGGTGAAGGATGCATTCCTGAATAAGTTCTTTCCACCTTCTAAAACGGCAATGCTCCGGTAAAGGATCACGGCTTTCAAACAAAAGCCAGGTGAAACACTAGCACATGCGTGGGAGCGGTTTAAGGACTTGCTGAGATCATGCCCGACGCATGGGAAACTTCCATATGTCATCCAAGAGATCTTCTACAACGCCCTTGATGCGCCGAATAAGGAGAGGATAAATTCATATACCTCTTATCGGTACATTGAGCTTACACCAACGGAGGCATGGGAGACCATTGAGAGGCTCGTAAACTTTGATAACACCTATGGGGCTGTTGTGGCCTATGAAGCAAGGCCTGCCCCATCAATGCCACTATATGAGCCTCCAAGGGAGATAGATCCGGATGTGCGGCAACAATTCCACAACAATCAGACGCGCCACCTTCAAAAGCAAGTCAGGTTCCTGAGCAACAATCAAACTTGTCAGAAGTGTGGCTCAACAAGGCATAACACTAGTGCTTGTCCACATACTGAGCAAGTATCCATGGTGGAACAACATGAGGAGGTCAAGTGGACGAGAGGCTCCTATGGAGGGGGCAATCAACAATATTAGGGTGATCAAAGGTTCTATCAAAGGGATCCCCCACCATATAGAGCACCAAGGCACCCTGAGCAGGAGACAAGGAAAGATGACCTGCAAATCATTCTTGATGAGATGCGGAGGAACCATGCTGAGTTTAAACAAGCCAACAACTCCGTCCATACTCAGCTGCAGGGCATCAATTCTAGGCTTGGGGAGATCGACGTTTGGAAGCGCAACATGGAGACTCAAATGAGTCAATTGGCGGAAGCAATACCCAAAGCGTCAGGATCATTCCCTGGATCCACTGTGCCCAACCAAAAGGGAAAAACAGCTGGACATATTGCGGCAGTAAACCTAAGGAGTAGGCGTCAATTACGAACGTCCAAGCAAAAAGCGGAGGAAAAGGAGCCAGAACAGACATCGATATTGACACCCCTGTCGATATCGACCAAGGTGACGTCGATGTCGACCTTCCAGTCGATGTCGACCCTGATGCAGCGTCACCACAGAAATCGACTCCTTCAGTCGATGTCGACCCTACTGATGTCGATGTCGACCTCACTACAGCCGCAGGAAGGAAGAAGGTGTTGCCATTCCCAACTAGAAAGATGATTAAGGACCCAGCGAAAAAGAAGTTCCAACGTTTCGTGAAGATGCTTCAAGGACTCAATGTCTCTATACCATTCACAGAAGCACTTCATGAGATGTCATCCTATGTAATGTTCCTTAAGGACATCTTAGGTGAGAAGCGATCGCTCTCTGAGATCGCAGAGGAGTGCAACAGGTTGGAGCTACCACAAAAGCGGGCGGACCCAGGTAAGTTTTCTATCGCTATAGGTTTAGGTCAATTCAAATTTAATGCTTTATTTGACTTGGGCGCTAGCGTTAGCATGATGCCAATAACCATTTGGCACAAGGTAAAGATAGGTCCTCTGGAGCCCGTGGATGCAAGGTTGTACATGGCTAACAATACGGTAGTGATTCCAACTGGGATAGTGACATATGTGCCAGTACAAGTAGGTAAATTCTTTGTCCCTGCTGATTTCTTAGTTGTTGATATAGCGGAGGACCCTGCTTGTCCAATTATTTTAGGTAGGCCATTCATAGCAACCGTCGATGCCAACATTAGCGTGAAGAAAGGATTACTCTCATTCACAATTCGTGACGAGGTGATAGAGTATGCCTTCAACAAGACGGTGAATAATCAAGGGCCAATGGAGATAAAAGCCATCAATGGTGTCTACATTGCATGTGGAGAAGCCAAAGTACAAAGTATGACCCCGGAGGAGCTTGAGAAGAGGGCCATAAAAGCCCAAGTGGAGGAAGTTGTGGCAATCTTGAACGAAGGGGCCCAACAGAACATCAAAATCGACCCAGGTAAGTCGATATCGACTAATAATGTTTAAGATTATGTGTCAGGTCATAAGTATGGGGTCAACGGAGGAGGAAAAGAAACATCGAAATCGGGGTCTAAGGTCGATATCGACCATACCAGCCGAAATCGACCACCATCAGCGCTGAGAAGGGAGGAACGGAGACCTCGATATCGATCTCTGAGGGTCGACATCGACCTGATCATATCGAGCAGAAACTCTCCAAATCGACTGATCCTTCAGGAGTACAACAGAGGTCGATACCGACCTCTGAACATCGACATCGACCTGAGCCACAGACAGATGAGAAGGTAAGTCAAGGTACGGATTCCTCTTATTCCATTACAATTAAGGATTTATCATTATTTGGAAGAGGTTTGCCTTGGCATGTGCGCTTATGTAAGGTATCCGATGATGATTCAAGCCAATATGAGATAGGAGACAAAGTTTATGTTGCCAAATCCAAAGACCATTGGTTCCCTAAAAGATTTAAGGATAAGAATTTAGGACCATTCATGGTGAATCAGATCCATCCTAGAGGAATGCAGCTGCGTGACAAAAAAGGAGTCATATTTGAGGCCCAAGCCACATGGGCTCTACAGATGCCACCTTGAGAAGCGCAAAGGAAGAAGTCAGCCTAGCGACTTAAAAATCTAGAGCTTGTAACAAAGACTTAGTTTTAATTTTGGACAGCTTTTACTTTGGTTTGAGACATTTTATTGTTTTGCATATTTTGTTTCGGTTATATTTTTTAACAAGTTGCAGGAAAGAGAAAAGCACACAGAAAAGACATCGATTTCGATATCCAAGATCGACATCGACCTAAAGGTCGATTTAGATGGGCTTGTGGTCGAGGATGGATCACCCTGAAGCCTAAGCAGAAAACGATGAGAAACATCGATATCGATGTTAAGGTCGATATCGACCATGCCTGCTGTCTTCTTCGACTCCTGAAATTTGTGACGGTTTAGTAAGTTTTCTTCTTAACCCTAGTTTTAATACAGTGTGGACACTGTAAATTTTAAGTATGGGGTGGGGGAAAGGCTTACATGCATATTCATACTTAGTTTAGATTTGCATATTTATATATTTCGAAAAAAAAAATGACCCCCATCAAAAATTTGAAAAAAAAAAGAGAAAGAGTCATGGAAGTATAAAAAAGAGCTCTATGATGCAAAATTAGATTCATTAGAGATATAACATGAAATTTCCTAGTTAAGGGAAGTCCCAATGAAGTGCAAAAAGAAAAAAATAAAGGAGATGAAAATTTTGAAGTTGTTTTTGACATATGCATGATAAGATGATGGAGGACTTTGTATGAAATTTCCATACAAAGTGCTTACATATACAAGTTCATATCCTACCCTTACCTATGCATATTTGTAAAAGTCACAAAGCCATATATGAGCCTTATCATGATCATTATTGCTCCACATATATACATATTGCCCATTTTATACCTTATACCCTATCCGGGGACAAAGTTTGAGAATGGATGTTATCTTTAGAGTTATATGGAGTTGTGCATTATATTATGAAGTTGTTGGCAGGAATGAAATATGAAATATGGAAAATTTAATGAGCGAGAAAAAATCCGATCACCTCAGGAGATAAAGGTAGGTCGACCCTGCTCATTGAGATGTTAGTTCAGCGAGATGGGACACAAGGTGAGGAGTCTGAAGTACTAAGTATCCGGGGCCATTCATGACACCCATGTTTGCGACTCGCGAGAAGGCAGTGCTAAGGTTAGAGAGGTAAAAGCATTATATTGAATAAAAGCATTGAGCGATGAGTGAAAGGTGAGACATTATGAAGAAGGAATGTGGAATGTTTTGGAAAGAAAGTATGTTTCCCCGGATTTAACACCACATGGCCAAATATTAGCCCAACTTTAGCCTTTTACCAATCTACTTCTCACAAGCTTGCAAAAGTCCTCTTGATTATTAATGCTATGTCGCTAAAATTGTTTTTTGCATATTACCTCCTTTTATGAGTATGAAATTGCTTTTATGCACAGGCATGGACTTGGTTGACATAAGTACCTTATCGAGGATGGAAATTGATTGTAGGGACATATGAAAAATGAATCTATGATGTTGAGGGTTTACTTTCTTCCCCTGAATGACCATTAAAAGTGTTGATTGGGGACAAGCAAGCTTAAGTATGGGGTGTTTGATGTGCACGCAAATTGCCATATTTTCTATGCACATATAAGTCCATTTTATCTTCTTTTGCATGCATATTAATGGGAAAGCATGGGATTAGTGTAGTTTATGCATTATTGTCAAATATATGGGTCTGCACGAGTTTCTATGTGATTTCGCAGAAAACATGATAAAAATGGACAGATTTGGAAGAGCGGAAAAAGAACTCGAAGTCTTCTGAAGAGGTCGAAATCGACTGGGGACCTCGACATCGAGTAAAGCAGAGACATAGAAATCTAGTAGGAAATGAAACAGAGCATGTCGACACCAGAGAGGTCGATATCGACGTCTAAAGGTCGATATCGATGTTGCCAGATCGAGCTAAATGATAGAAGTCGAGTGCCAGTCCGAGTAGGAGAAGGAGAGCTCGAGATAAAGTTTCACAGAGGTCGATATCGATGTTCAAGGTCGATATCTATGTTACCCAAAAAGATAAATCCGACTCAGATTTTGATAGAATTCTTGCACGTCTATCCTAAAGTCGAGATTTCCTATCATCAACATCAGAGCTATCATAAGAAGCTGATTTACCATAGGATTTTTAGTTTTTACTTTATTTAAGAAGCTGAGCCCGACGATAACGATGTAGGGTAAGTGCATCAAAGGTATGACTTTTATGCGATTCCGTCTTCTATCTCATGCATGATCCTTTGCGAAAGTTAGGGAGATTCATTATTTGCATTATTGAACCAAAAGCCACTCATATTGTGAACTTGAATTGCTCATGAATTGGATAGTAACTCTTAGGAACTATGCGAGAGCCTCTAATCACCTAAGTGTTGATAACGAAAGTTATTTGATGGAAAGACATTAAATTTCATAACCTTAGCATAAAACTTGCGTTGTTATCATTGTGGCATGAAACCCCGACTTTGGAAGCTTTTAATTAATTGAATCCATATAAAAGTTATAGTTTTGTTTCTGATCATCCTTCTTTACCATTCTACTTTCTTCGGACTCTTTTCCGACAATTGGTTACGAATTACAGTTTCTGTGACAAACATCGGAATCGACTGTAAAGGTCGATATCGGGGTCTAACGTCGATATCGAGGTCTCTGCTCGACGTCGACTTTGCTCCTTTTGTCTTCTGCAGGAACTGTACTGGACATCAACCAGAACTGAGGTCGATATCGACCAGACACATTAATATTGAGTGTCTTCTGAGGTCGAAAGCTTTGATCGTGAGTACAATAAGGGAAGCGCTGACATACCTCCCCGTGGATTCGATCCTGAATTACCCTACTACTACATTGGGAGGGGATTCTTGTATTATTTGTTTGAGACATGGAGTAGTCTGGTTGTGAATTGTTTATTTGAATTATTTGAATCCCTACACACTCCCTTAAGCGAACAAATTGAGGAAGACCATGGAGTTGCTGCTGTTGCTGGTTGTGGAAGGAGGAGGTGGAAGGAAGTGTTTGTGGTGGCTGGCTTTGGCTTCGCAAAACAGGGCTCCATTCCCTCGGCCCTCAGCTCGCAATGGAGGTGACGACAACGATTGTTGTGGTGGTGGAGAGGTGGTGCAGTGGGGGTGTCGGCAAGAAGGCAGAGGAAGGAGACGTTTGAGAGGAGGCTGGTAAACAGGGAGTTAAAGAGAGAGAATGGAGAGGGAGATGCATTTGGGGCTAAAAGAAACCGGTTGAGGATGGGATAAGGTGGTGAGATGTTGTGTTTGAAATGAATTAAAGAGGAGAGGGGTTGCAGTTTTGCAAAATAGATAAGAGGAGAGGTGTGTTTTGGCACTTTGCCAAGAATGGGAAGGCAAGGCCTTGGAGGTGGAGATGCAGGCTAACCGAGAATGGAAAATGGGTAGCTAGGTGTTTGGCATGGGAGTTGTAGAGGAGAGAGATAGAGATAGAGAGAGAGATGTTGTCCCCAAATATTTTGAATTACGCGGAATATATACCGAAATTAAAACCCGAAACCCGCTCACTCGGCCTTATCCCGACGTGATCGAAGTAAATTTTCAAATCCGAATCAATAAATAATTGGATAAATGTTTTCAAGTCATAGGACTTTGAAAGCGGAAATAAAATCCGTTAGGAAATCCGATTTAAAATGATGTCGGAACTTGCTTCAAATTTTATTTTATTTTTATATAAAATAAATCGCTCGAGAACGGAAATTTCTGAATTTTCCTTAATATCAAAATTTATCCATTATAAATTATTGTTTAATAGGAAATATTATTTTAAAATCTTATGGTCTTTACATCATCAACCTCTAAAAACAAGTCTCGTCCCCGAGACTAAAACCCTTTTCGAAACCGATCAAACTTTTCTTAAAACATAGAACCAAACAAATTCATAAAAAAGCCCAAGTTGATTCTATCCTATATCAGTCAACCAAGTTTTCAGAACTCAAGAGGTGGAATCATCCACCTCTAAGGGCTAGTCCCGTATTTCCTTCCTAGGTTCATCTTTCATAATCGGTTTCAACTATGAATCTCAAGATATCATCGTGCTCACCGGCAATCATATCAAAATAACTCGGAGTCAAAATTATCAAGCCAAGCTATCAAGTTTCATCATTCTAACAAGCATATCAAGGGTTGTATCATGCGAGTCTCATGCAGGCAAGTCATCACTCATCAAGAGGCTCACCACCAATCACATCACATTATCACATATTCTGCACATAACTATCGATCATCTAAGCACAACGACATAGATATAAACATCAAAGCACACGTCTCAAAACAAGGCACTAGGATATACTCACCACTAGGTCAAGAGATCAAGATAATGTCTATAGTAGGCTCCACGTAAGATGTGACTAGCTCCTCTAAAGTGTCTCCATAACTAGCTCGAATACTCTCTTCTGGATGCTCTACCAAGGAATGATCGGCCTTAGGATGGAGGTCAAAATAGTCAAGGATATGGCTAGGACCGAGAACATATCGATGAAGCTAAGACACAAGAAAGACATTGAGCACTCCAACCAAGGACGGGGATAAAGCCAAGCGATAAGCTACCTCTCTAGAATCTCAAAAGGATTAACAAACCTAGGGCTCGACTCGCCTATGATGTCAAAATGTCGGACCCTTCAGGAGGTGATACTCTCAGCCATACATGTGCTCCCACATCAAAGAGCATCTCGATCCTTGTCAAAGCCTCAGAACTCGTGAACATGCTGTCAGAGGCTCGATGTGAACCGTCCATCTCCGTTTGGAACTATCCCCTCAGGAACACCATAGAGCCTCAAAATTCGTCGAATGAACTCCTCAACTAGCCTCGAAACATGCCAAATCTCTTGAATAGTGATGAAGTGTGCCTCTCGCATAATCCTCTGCCTCAAGTCCTGGGACCAGGGGGTTATGGGCCCACCATGCTTCCGCTGTGCCGCTCGAGTGCTACCCAGCTAACCATTCTCTTCTCCATGTCGCCGCTCGTTGAAATTAGCGCAAGGATTCTAAGTTAATGAGGAGGTAGGGGAGAGGTAAAGGCAGACAACTCGGACCCTCTACGGAACCAAACGTAGGCCAAAATTGACAACGACGAGACTAAAAGACAAGATCCCAACCCGAGAACGAAAATAGTGCCCTTATGGAATTCTATGAGGTTATAATTACGGCAAGCAAAACACATATCAATCAATCATGAAGCATACTAGTCGCATCAATACACACTACATGTACCTATCTCGATGAATAACGACAATACACATTGGTAGCAAGGAACATGATCGAGTTCTACACGGACGTACATATGAGACAATCTAGCCACCTAACATTCCACAAGTAATAGACAAGCTCGACATATTAAGAATCACGTATGCATGAATTCAACAATAGATTTGTGTGGTACAAGTCAAGCAAAACATAGTATTATAACGGGTATCACATGTATGGTTGACTACTTATGTTCAACAAAATCCTAGAACATCATATATACCTATCATCATAATTAATCCAAGTCTAAATCCGTATAAATCATGTAATCATAACTCGTTCTTAAATCCCTTTTTATCAAATTATATAGCATCACATAAGAACTTTAAATCACATATATAAAATAACCCAACCGAGTTTAAACCAAACTCGAGTCAACGCCCAAAGAAAGGAGAGAACCGGCTCCGGCCAAGAGCCCGGACATGGTTTTCGTCACGACGATTTGGCCGCTCGTCATGGAGAAATCCAGTTCTTCTTCCCTCGCAAGTGATGCCTCTCGCTATACGCGACAAACATCATTCTCTTCCTTTGTTCCCGTTCCTTGTTCGTCGCGGCGACCATGGTTTCGCCGCGGCAAAACAAGCAACTGTGAGCTCGCTTTTGATCCAAACTCGATCATTTCTTTCCCAACTACTCTCATCCTTCCTGATATCCTTCCCTGACCTCAAACAACATTTATAATAATAATTTCGAATAATAATATAACCAACAGTTAAGTAAACGTTTAAAATCACATTTTTAGATACCTCAAGATTTAATAAAGGATATTTAAATAATAATTAATTACTCATGTCGGATACACACATAGATAGGTCTTATCAATATAGAATATAGAATCTGATACTAAGGTTCTCAACACGTCATAGCACTATAAAAGGAACACAGAAGGGGGCACAATAACTATCACATCATACAACAACTAGGTTTACATGATAAGATAAGTATGGCATGTAATCATACGATGAGCTATAATTGAAAAGCATGCCCTACATGATTCTAACCAGTCATGATGTGGCATAAGTATAACCAAAGATGATTACTGAGGTACGAGTTCAATATCAGATCATATTTCATGTATATGTGCATTTCATCATGTCGTAGTATGCAACATGCAAGGTGGCACTCAATTACTAATTAACACGAGACTTGAAATTATATGTGCTCAACAAGACAAGCATTGATCGATGATATATTCTAAGCAAACTTGTAATGTATGAACCTAGGCATGTTTTTAACTATAATAGGGGGCACGTAGTCTGACGAGGTATAAGCTACTAGAACACAATAAGCATCACAAGAGGATCATGTAGTAAGAAAAATAACTCATATGGACACACACATAAGCACGTCATTAGTCATATTAGGCACGATATAAGGTGGTTGAGACATACATGATAACTAGATTAGCGGCATCTAACATGCTTAGAAAGTCATAGAATTATACAAAGGACATAGCAAGGCTATCACAACCTATGACAAGAGTAACTGAACGATGATACAAGTGAGCATGAGATTATGAAAGTCATATTCTAAGGGCTTAGATTTCACATGATACTAATAGTGCATGACAAGTCATAGATAGGTGAGAATAAGGTGCATCGAATAACTACACATAATAACATGGGGAGTCATAGAAGCTCGAGCAAAACTGCCATCGCAACCAACATCAATGTATATAAGAAGAATATAAGCAAGTATAACAGGTGAATCATGCACATGTCACAATGCAAAACAGAATAATGCTTCTAAGATGTCATGTTTCGAGAGAACAATACGCTATGTTTACACATATAAGGGTAATCATGCGAGTGTCTAGCAACTACCATGGTGGGTGTGCATGCAAAGGTGGTAAAGGTGTCATTCTCAAGCAAGGGTGTAACGAGAGAGGTACATATCCTAGTCATATCGAGGTCATCAGAGTATAAGATCAATGATAGCAAGATGATCATCCAAGGTGCCACTAGATACTAAGATGCAGGGGAACAACATGACATTAGGAATGTAATATCCACGTACATAAATCAGACCATTAGAGCATATATCCTCATGATAAGTTACATTTTAGAAGACATACGTACTATATGGTATTAACAGCATATACGGAATCTAAATACAAGGTTGTGTGTGAACATGTAGGGTGTCAGACTATTCATTCTTAAAAGCATAAAAGAATGTCACGGGGCATGAAGAAGCAATATCACGAGACAAAGTACACAGACATGATACTAGTCGGAATCACATAAGGCATAATGAGTATCGAGGTGTAACACCAATCGTATTCCAAGGACATAAGAAATGAATGTCGATATTATCGAGGACCTATTTTAAGTAGGAGCATATCATAAAGCAAGTAAGGCAAAATGTACACAAACCACAAGTCATGGGTCCTATAGGATACTAATGTCTTGATGAAAGGCATAGATGTGCATCATATGATACATGTACATTAAACAACATAGCACCAACATATGCACGAGGTCAAGACATCAATAACACAATCATACGGAACAAGGAAGAAACATAGCAGGGGACAACACGAGCCTAAGATGGTGTGACTTCACATGGACATAAAGGATACATGTACATGGGTTTAAATCAATAAATATATGTACGGGGCATGTATTTAGCATAGTACTGCATCAATTCATGCAACACAGTAATGTATCAAGTCAGGTAAACACAGATAGGGCTACCATTATAACCAAACAGGGATTTCCAAGGGCAATGCCAACTTATCTCCACAGACTCAAAACTCCATTTCCCGTGGAATGCTTGTGTGACTCATTTAGAGAACATAAAAGGGTACTCAAATTACTCCTGAAAGAAGACAGCGGAATTGGTATAGAAGTTCATGACAAGGAGACATCAGTTGACCACTACGAAAATCGAGGAGGATGACTCCACAAAACAACCCATCCCATAGACTCAAAACCATTCAAAGCTTGATACTCTAGTACACTGACCATCTCATGGTATAACCTATGGTGTCAAGTACCATACTCCATCATACGTTCAAGTAGTCAACGCACGCAAACCTAATTCCCCGATAAGATTAGATTCCCAATTCCATTTCTCGTGAAAAGACGCCGATACAATAAGGAACGGCTCGATCGGAACATCAAAATGAGACATGAAAGAAGATAGGGGAAATCAGAATGAAAGGAATAGACATCTCTCAACTATCACCAACCTATAACCAAACTTCGTCGAACCAGAGATAAAACGAAATGGGAGGACACCAACAAGTGAATCATGGAGAAGACTGCTCTATAAGAAAGAAATTTTGACTATATCGAAAGGAAAGGCTCCCTCGCTTATCCCACTCACACAGAGGTGCAACACTCAGTCTAAGTATATCAACAGATTTCTAGTTCTAGCATAATAGCACTCAGCACAGAATCAGTCAATGGCAATTATAATGATCCCCTTCAAGGGAGATCGCCCTCAGGCCCAATTGAAAGATAAAACACGTCAAGGTATCTAATGTCGCTCTTCGAGGAGCGACTGACCGGAGGGGAAAACACCTCACGATCGCTACCTAACTCGCTACTCCAACCACCGCGGTGCAATTCCTTGGAGTCTTCCAGGCCCATCTGTAAATAATAAGCTATATTTCGCCTACCCGTTCACAACTACATCCAATAGGGATGGTCTAGCGCCTTATCTACCCTTTCGATCCCCTTTGTTTGAATTCTCTTATTTAGTAGGCAGAGTTCATATTTAGTTCATTTGAATTAGTCATATTAAGTTCATTTTGCCCCTTTAAAACTTTTTCAAATCCTTTTGAAATTCGTGGGCGGTTTTTCAAAACATACACCCGACCCTTGAGTACCCGAATTGCACAACCTCGCTCTGATACCAACTTTGTAACGGCACAGATATAAATACCCGGGTTACATTTCAAAGATTGATTACCTTCGTTCAGATCTTGCAATTCGAGTACGGGTCGAGGTTTCAAACCTCAAAGGATCAGTATTTAAAGTAGGGATTTCGAACCCCAAAACAATCGAAGGGTTATTTGGAACCCTTAAGCTGTCCTAAGACTATATTGCGGAAATTCATTTGTGGAACTAGTGAGAGCGGAAGTAAAGTACAACTTGTCAGGGCAAGGTCGGGTCAAAACCAAATCATTAAAACATATATTCTGAAATTATATAACCAAATTAGCGGAGTTAGGCAGGTTCTTTGCAATCGCCCGGGGGGATTCCCACGCCATAAAAACAAAGAGCAATCATACCTAAAAACAAGTTGTGCGAGCGGAATCAGACCGAGACCCCCAACGCACTCTGTCCCGCAAGCAAGTATACACATACGCTATAATAAAGATGCTTTGATGCAATACTGTTGTAAGCGGGAGGTGTATAGATTCAAATATTTAAATATAATTCACAACCAGGCTAACTCCCTATCCCAAACAAATGATACAAGAATCCCTCCCAATGTGGTAGTAGTGTAATTCAGGATCGAATCCACGAGGAGGTATGTCAGCGCTTCCCTTGTTGCAATCACGATCAAGCTTTCGACCTCAGAAGACACTCGATATCGATGTGTCTGGTCGATATCGACTTCAGTTCTGGTCGATTTCTAGTAGAGTTCCTGCAGAAGACAAAAGCAGCAAAGTCTACGTCGAGGGACATCGATATCGACCTTTACAGTCGATTCCGATGTTTGTCACAGAAACTGTAATTCGCAACCGAATGTCGGAAAAGAGTCCGAAGAATGTAGAATGGTTAAGAAGGATGATCAGAAACAAACTAAATTTTTTATATGAATTTAATTAATTAAAAAGCTTCCAAAGTTGGGGCTTCATGCCACAACGATAACACAAGTATGATGCTAAAGTTATAAAATTTAATACATTTCCGTCAAATAACTTTCGTTGTCAACACTTAGGTGATTAGAGGCTCTCACATAGTTCCAAAGAGTTACTATCCAATTCATGAGAAATTCAAGTTCACAATATGAGTGGCTTTCGCTTCAATAATGCAAATAATGAACCTCCCTAACTTTCGCAAAGGATCATGCATAGGATAGAAGACGGAATCGCATAAAAGTCATACCTTTGATGCACTTACCCTACGTTGCTATCATCGGGCTCACCCCGACCCTAGAAGTGGGTTGACTACTCACTTCTCATCATGCAACTCATCATCATCATTGAAAGAAAACTACTTTGAATTAAACGATGAAAGAAAGATTACAACCGAACAAGCCAAATCTCCGCTCTCGCTTCCACCAACTCAATTCGGCCTCCTCTCTCTCTCTCTCTACAAATTCTCTGCGTGTATATGTGTTTGAATAACTGAAATTGGATTGATGCCTAAACTTGGCCCTAATGGCCTCTAGATATAGATATCAAACTTTGATATCCAAAGACTCGAAACTTTATCTTTATTCTCTAAGATAAAACTTAAATAAAGTAAAAACTAAAAGTTCCATGGTAAATCAGCTCATATGATATCTTTGATGTTGAAGATAGGATATCTCTACTTTAGGATAGACGTGCAAGCTTCGGATAGAATTCTATCAAAATCTGAGTCGGATTCCTCTACTGGGAAACATCGATATCGACCTTTAACCTCGATATTGACCTCTGTGAAACTCGATCTTGAGCTCTCCTTCTCCTGCTCGGATTGGCACTCGACTTCTATCATTTAGCTTGATCTGGCCACTCGATATCGACCTCCAGATGTCGATATCGACCTTAGTGTGTCGACATGCTCTGTTTTCTTTCTGCTTGATTCCTATGTCTCTGCTGCACTCGATGTCGCGGTCTCCAGTCGATTTCGAACTCTTCAGAAGACTTCGAGTTCTTTTTTCGCTCTTCCAAATCTGTCCATTTTTATCCTGTTTTCTGCGAAATCACATAGAAACTCGTGCAGACCCATATATATTTGATATTTAAGCGTAAACTACAATAATCCCATGTTTTCCCAATGATATGCATGCAAAAGAATGATAAAAGGGACTTATATGTGCATAGAAAATATGGCAATTTGCGCGCACATCAAACACCCCATACTTAAGCTTGCTTGTCCTCAAGCAATACTTTTAATGGTCATTCAGGGGAAGAAAGTAAACCCTCAACATCATAGATTCATTTTTCATATCTCTACAATCAATTGCCATCCTCGATAAGGTACTTATGTCAACCAAATCCATGCATGTGCATAAAAGCAATTTCATACTCATAAAAGGAGGTAATATGCAAAAACAATTTTAGCAACATAGCATTAATAATCAAGAGGACTTTTGCAAGCTTGTGAGAAGTAGATTGGTAAAAGGCTAAAGGTGGACTAATATTTGGCCATGTGGTGTTAAATCCGGGGAAACATACTTTCTTTCCAAAATATTCAACATTCCTTCTTCATAATGTCTCACCTTTCACTCATCGCTCAATGCTTTTATTCAATATAATGCTTTTACCTCTCTAACCTTAGCAGTGCCTTCTCGCGAGTCACAAACATGGGTGTCATGAATGGCCCCGGAGACTTAGTACTTCGGACTCCTCACCTTGTGTCCCATCTCCCTGAACTAACATCTCAAGGAGCAGGGTCGACCTACCTTTATCTCCTGAGGTGATCGGATTTTTTCTCGCTCATTAAATTTTCCATATTTCATAATTTCTTTCATTCCTGCCAACAACTTCATAAATATATGCACAACTCCATATCATAACTCCAAAGATGACATCCATTCTCAAACTTGTCCCCGGATAGGGTATAAGGTATAAAATGGGCAATATGATATATGTTTGGAGCAATAATGATCATGATAAGGCTTATATATGGTTTGTGACTTTTGCAAATATGCATAGGTAAGGCTAGGATATGAACCTGTATATGTAAGTACTTTATATGGAATTTCATAAAAAAGTCCTCCATCATCTTATCATGCACATGTCAAAAGCAACTTCAATTTTCCATCTCCTTTATTTTTTTTTCTTTTTGCACTTCATTGGGACTTCCCTTAACTAGGCAATTTCATGTTATATCTCTAATGAATCTAATTTTGCATCATAGAGCTCTTTTTTATACTTCCATGACTCTTTCTTTTTTTTTTAATTTTTGATGGGGGTCATTTTTTTTATTTCGAAATAAATAAACTAAGTATGCATTAAGTATATAATAAATATGCAATGACTTTATAAAATATGCTAAAACATGTAAGTAAGCCTTCCCCCCCCCCCCTCCCCATACTTAAAACCTACAGTGTCCTCACTGTATTAAAATTAGGGTTAAGAAGAAAGCTTACTAAACCGTCACAAATTTCAGGAGTCGAAGAAGACAGCAGGCATGATCGATATCGACCTTTAACATCGATATCGATGTTTCTCATCGATTTCTGGCTTAACCTTCAGGGTGATCCGGCCTCGACCACAAGCCCATCTGAATCGACCATAAGGTCGATGTCGATCTTGGACATCGATTTCGATGTCTTTTCTAATATATCATATTATTGCTACGAATAATAGCACATATACATACGAATAAAACATTTATACTTACGAATAAACTTAAATTACAATGTCATTGAAAACAATATAAAAAATAGTCATTTCTTTATTTGTTTTTTAATGGGTGTTTCATATCCTACCCTCATCTACTATATATATTTTCACTTGTACGGTAGAGAATCCTCAAATCATCTAATATACACACGAATAATATAACACATACACACGAATAATATACAGCATACACATGAATTATCTTCAATTTACCCATAAAAATATAACTACATTAAATTAAAAATCACTAAAAAAAACTAAGCAAAAAGAGCTTATCCATTGCCATAAACCTACAAGCCTTCAAAGGTATCAAATATCCGGTAAGATCAACAAATTATTGCCCAGAATTCATCGCAAACCTGCAAAATAAAAAAAATGTAATCAATGATAAGTTTTGGATTCTTATAGTTTTGACAGTATAATTCTTTTTCGATTTAGTTGTCATCAGCCCAGTCTGTCATCAATGACAAATTATTGCCCAGAATTCTCTGCCAGTCTGTCATCAGCCCATGCTTTGCAAAGATCACGCAGTAAAATCCTCCAGATGGAGGAAGTTCCTGCAGAACATAAACTTGTCATAAGGAACAATTTTAGTGCCAAAATCTGCAGGATTAAGTTTACCATCAATTTTCTTAACATGAATGACATTATCTTCCAACTTTTCTCTAATAAAGTGGTATCTAACATCAATATATTTAGTACACTCATGGTACATGGGATCCCTGCAGAGATAGAATGCACTTTGACTGTCAATATGAAATAATGAAGTATAGTGCTTTTTCTCTATCTCCTTGCAACAAGATGACCACTTTACAGGCCTCTGTAGCTGCAATATATTCTGCTTCAGTGGATGATAATGCAATAATGGGTTGGTGCTGGGATTTCCATGAAACACAATTGCCTGCCCATGTATACACATAAGAGGTAATTGATTTTCAGGTATCCTTGTTAGAAGCATAATCAGCATCCACAAAGCCATGCAAGTTATAAGAAGAAGAATGTTCAGCATATAACAACACAGACTAGAAGAACCAAGTACGTATCTCAGCAAGTATTTTATAGATATCCAGTGTTTTTCAGCAGGCTTAGACATGAATCTACTAAGCGTACTTATAGAAAAGCAAGGTCAGGTCTAGTACAAATCATAGAGTACATAATTGACCCAACAACAGCATCATAAGGGATGGATTTCCTTTTATCCAAATCAGCAATAGATAACTTTCCCTTTAATTTTGTAAGATCAAGATGAGCTCCTAAAGGAATATTGTTAATCTTATCACGAGAAATATGAAATCTTTCAAGCACCTTTAGCACATAATCACACTAATGCAGCCACAGCTTCTTATGCTTTCTATCTCTTATAATAGACATGCCTAAGATCCTTTTAGCGATGCCTAAATCTTTTATGTCAAAATGCTTCTGCAAGTTCTTTTTATGTTCATGAATAACATCAATGGACTTAGAGATAAGTAAGATGTCATCAACATATGAAAGAACATATAACACAGGACTCTTACAAATACTTTTGATATACAAACAGGTATCAAACTTACTCCTTTGAAAACCTAAACTGAACCTCATGCATTTGTCAAACTTAATATTCTATTGTCTAGGTAATTGCTTCAAACCGTAGATGGATTTATTTAACAAACAAGCATGATTAGGATGCACATAATCAATGAAGCCCTTGGGCTGTCTCATGTAAATTGTCTCATCCAAGTCACCATGAAGAAAAGCTGTTTTAACATCCATTTTTTCCAATTCAAAATCATAAACAGCATTCATGGCAAGCAACAGTCTTAAAGTCTTATATTTCACAACAGGAGCAAAAATTTCATTGTAATCATCACCCTCTTTTTGGATGAAACCCTCAGCAACCAACCTAGCATTATATCTAGGAGGATCAGACTTAGAAATTCCCTCTTTAAGATTATAGATCCATTTACAATCAATGAGTCTAGCATTAGCAGGCTTGGGAACTAAAGTCCAGGTTTTATTCACCCTCATAGATTCTATCTCATCATTCATAGCAAGTTTCCAATTAGCAGAGTGAGAACATCTCATAGCTTGTTCAAAACTTTCAGGAGGAAACACTTTTACAACATCAGAAACCAAACATGCAAACTCAATAATGTTAGTAATGAACCTTTTATTTGGTATAACAGTCCTAGGACTCCTATCCCTAGTCAACTGCCAATTAGTCAAGTCATGCCCCCCAGTGGCTGAAGAACTAGAGAAAACAGAACCGGGCACAGGCAAAGTCTCAACAACATCATCCTCATTCACAGAAATAGGAGAAGAAGAAGAGGAATTAGGTTCATTATAAACTCCCCCACCCAATTGGTGAGGTTGCAAATCATCAAGCAGCACAACATTAGAAACAACGGCAGGAGAAGAAGACATAGAAGAATCAAGTTTAGATAGAGTAGAGGAGGTAGAAGGAGAGAAACTACTGTCAAACTCATCATCAAAGTCAGATTCACTGTGCTGTGGCACAAAGAACTGCTCATCTTGTACCTGGAAATCAGGGTTAGTCAGGGTAGATGAGGTTTTCTTAAAATGGAAATCATGCTCATTAATAAAGACATTCCTGCTAATAATGGTTTTATAAACACCAGGTTGGACCAGCAATAACTTATACCCTTTAACCCCTTCAGGATACCCCAATAACACACATTTTCAGGACCTAGGATCCAGTTTCCCTTGGTTTATATAAGAAAACACAGTACATCCAAAGGGTTTAATGTGATCTAAGTTGGGTTTTTTCTTAGTCCATAACTCATAGGGAGTTTTAAAACCAATGACAGAAGAGGGAGTCCTATTAATGAGATAAGCAGCATTAACCACAGCCCCACCCCACAAGCAATGTTTTAAACCAGAAGATATAAGCATGCATCTTGCCTTTTGAAGGAGAGTCCTGTTTATCCTCTCAGCAGTACCATTCTGCTGGGGAGTTCCAGGAATGGTCAAGTGTCTCTTGATACCATTAGCCTTGCAGTACTCACTGAACAAAGAATTACAAAACTCAAGACCATTGTCAGTTTTTAAACACTTAACCGTCAATCCAATTTCATTTTCAACTCCAATTTTCCAAGTTTTAAAAGTTTCAAAAGCCTCATCTTTAGTTTTTAGCAGATAGACCCAGACCTTCCTATTGTAATGGTCGATAAAGGACTTAAAATATCTCTTTTGACCAACAGTGGGAACTTGGGCAGGGCTCCACAGATCATAAGGAATTATTCAAGAGGTGCAGCAGCAACATAAGATGAATGTTGAAAACTCTTTCTAGCATGCTTCCCTAAGATGCAATTCTCACAGAGATCAATCATGCATGGTTTGGAGTTAATAATGTCGGTTTTAAAACAAGCGTTCTAAGCCTTTATTGCCTATGTGACCCAATCTATTATGCCACAACATAGTATCATGCAGACACAGAGTATGCACAGAAGCAGTAAAGGCAGAAGTAGGATAATTCACAACAGGAGTAGCCAAAAGTTTATAAAGACCATTTTTCCTTAGGCATTTAATGACAGGTTTCCCATCTTTAGAAATAATCCTAACACCATTAGAACTAGACATGTTATAATGTAATTCTTCAAAAGCACTTTCAAAAAGCAAGTTTCTCCTTAAATCTGGAACCCATTTGACATCCTTAATTATTCTTATCATATTGTCAAACATCTTTAAAGAAACAGATCCCACACCTTTAATTTTAAGGACAGAGTGATCACCAAGCATGACAGTACCAGCATCAAAGCATTTTAAATCAAAAAACCATGTTTTATCAAAGGTTGCATGCATAGTACATCCAGAATCCAAAATCCAAGTAGTAGAATCAGTAATAATGCAAGAACTTCAAGAGTAACATAAGGATGGGATTCACATACTGTAGACACATTTGGCTTTTTGCCAACTTTAATATCGCTTTTCTTCTTAAAACAATGCTTCTCTAAGTGACCAGTTTTATTGCAGTAAGTACAAAGTAAGTGAGATTTATCAGGTTTCTCATTACTGGGTTTGTCAGAGGAAATAGTTTCATATTTATCATCCTTGTTCTCCTTTTGCTTATTTCTCTTATTGCCTTTGAATTTAGACTTCACCATAAGAACCTCATCTTTATTTTCAGGTTTAGGGTCTGCCTTATTACCATGAGCAGTTTTAAACACCTTTAAAGTCTCATTTTTCTATATGATAGCTTCAATAAGCTCCTTTTTAGATAGATTAAGAGTACCATATTGAACAACATCAACAAAGGTAGAAAACTGAGCAGGCAGAGAGTTAAGCAATAACACACACAACTGAGTCTCATCAACCTTGTCACCACATCTTTCCAAATCTTGAGTGATCAACAGAAATCTATCAAAGTTATCAGAAAGAGAGCAAGTAGTAGACATGTTAAAGTTGAAGAGTTCGTTGAAGAGATTTACCCTACTTGGTAAAGATTTTACCAAGTATAATTCTTTCAAAGTCTCCCAAAGCTTATCAGTTGTTTTGCAGGTCAGGACTTGTCTGGCTACCTCATCAGAGAGTCTTAGCATGATCTCACTTTAGTAATGGCTTCATAGCAGTTTTCTTTTATCAATATGGCCTTTATTTTCACCTGCCACATTGCAAAGTCAGTAGTGTCATTGAAGGGTTTTAAATGGTACGATTCACCCATGTTTATAGCTAGAATCTGAAAGGAAAAACCAAAGAAACAAGCAAAGCAACAAGGTAAAGTAACCAAAGTAATTCAAGACAACATGAATCTATTGTAAAAGCACATATCTTAGCACACACAAGCCTAGAACTATCAAACAAGGCGTGGTATGTCATGTAAGGGGGGTTCAGCACCAGCGATGTCACCTTTTTAGGTCTGTCTGAGGCCTTACGCCCGTACTTTATCTCTGAGTTCAAGAATGAATTAGAGAATCAAGAACGGGACACTCAAGCTCTAATACCACTTGTTAAAACGGATATTCAAAAGATAACGAAATCGATTTGAGAGGGAGTGTATGAAATCAAAGCGAGAAACACTATAAGTATGCAAGAACAAACACCAGGGTTTTACGAGGTTCGACAAAAATTGCCTACGTCCTCGGGGCCTCAAGAATCGGCCGAATCCACTAAGTAATTGTTCACATAGGGTACAATCAAGTAACAGATACACAGAAGAACCCTAAACTAGCATGCATGTGAATCAGAGATAAGGGAAGAAGAAGATCCCTCTTTGTGGGAACACCGGAGATCGAAGAGCTCTTCGAATCTCCAAAACCCTAGATCTTCAAACAAGGAGGAAGCAGCCACCCAAGCCATAAGCTTCACTGCACACCCACCAGAAGATCTCCAAGGCGAACCAACTTCTTCGTCTCAACACTTGCCGGGAAGGAGACCAAAAAGATTGAGATCAAACCCTAGAAACCTTGAAACCCTAGGAGAGTGTTTGAAGAGATGAAGGAGAGAGGAAGTTGAATCTGAAGAGGTTAGGAACTGTAGCAAGTATATATAGCTAGGTCACAGAGGTTATAAGAAGCGCCAGATAAAACACATCATTTCAACAATCTAAAGACCCGGGTTACGAAGCTCAACTCCCATCTGAAGATCATTGGGCCGGTTTGGGCTAAGGCACACACCATCCGTCTTCTTCCGATAATATCATACATATAATACATATATTATATACAATATGTTATACACTATACTCCACTATTGTCCATTAGACCCGTTAGAGGATCAAGTCGATATCGACTCAATACCACTCACTCGGGTCTAACTACAACCGTGCATCCATGTATACCATAGTATATAATATGTATAATATGCATACTCATCGCATACACATACATGATTACAAGAACGTAACAATATTACATGTAACTCATATAAAACAAGACATAGGGAAATAAACACATATCATTATAGAGTGTATGCACACACGTGCTATGGTATGGAGTTATTGATGGTGAATGGTGGGTCCCAACTTAATTAATCAATATTTTTATTAAATTTTGTTGAAAACTCAATCATCCATTCAATGGCTAACAATTGCTCACATTTTACATGGTAAGGATTACTCACATATGATCTATCATCTCTCTCTATATATATATATAGAGAGAGAGAGGATAGATTATATATATATAGTGTATGGATCATTTGTGCACAAGCCTTAGGGTGTGAACTATGCACAAATATTATTCGGTGAAATGTGAAACATTATTCGGTGAAATTCGAAGCATTATTTGGTGAAATTTGAAACATTTCGTATAAATTGTAAGTATTGTTTAGGGAATTGAGGTTTCTTTTATTTGAAATGGATGAATAAAAAAACTAAACATTATTCGGTAGAATGTTACAAATTATTCAGTGGAATTGGGACGTTTTCATCTAAACTAAACGGAAAAAAACATAACAGTATCTGGTAGAATGTTTCACATTTCACCGAATAATGCTTCAAATTTCACCGAATAATGTTTCACATTTCACCAAATAATATTTGTGCACAGTGCACACCCTAAGGGGTGTGGGATGTGCACACCCGAACCACACCATATATATATAGAGAGAGAGGATAGATCCTGTGTAAGCAAGTGTTACTGTGTAATTTGTGAGCAAATCTAGAGCGTCGGATTAAGAAGATCAAACGGATGAGATTAAAAGTAACTTGTGAACAGTAACATTATTCGTAGGTACGAAGTGATTATTCGTATGTACATACATATGAATAATCTTTTGTTACTTACAAATAATTACATTTGTTCATACATACGAATAATTACATTATTATACACGAATAATCGCTTGGTACCTACGAATAATTTCTCTGCTCACAAATTACACCGTAAGGGTTGCTTACACGGGATCCAACCTCTCTATATATATATATATATATATGGTGTGGTTAAAATGAAAATGGTGCTTAAAATGAAAATGAGGCTTAAAGTGAAAATGGGGCTTTTAGTGGTTAGCTGGCGTGGGTTTGACATTAAAAAAACTGAACCAGGCCGTTTTAAAAAAAAAAGAACCGAGCCGGCTCAAACAGTGAAAAATGGAGAAACCCCCTTCTTCCTCCTCTCGCCTGGCACTCCTCTTGCTTTCGAATCGACCGACGCTCTAGCACCTCTCCCAATACACGCCGCCGACGCCGATGACCACACCTCTACCGAGCAGTTTCCAGCGATGCCGGACTCATCTCCTGATCCAGGGGCATCGCCCCTTCCGCTCCCCCAGTTTCGCCCCGATTCGAAGAACTTGACACTATCAATATGCTTCTCCATCAAAGAATCATCTTCATCGGCTCTCAGGTTTGCTGCCTTTCTCTCACTGCACCTGTTTTCTCTTCTAATGCATTCAATAATCCCCTCTACTATTGTCAAACGTTAATTTTCAAGTTTAGGGTTATCTTTCCCTGCGATTATTTGCTTAGGTTTTGTTAGAATTGAGATTAAGCCTCCGTTGTAGAGTTGTACTGCTGAGACGGGAAATCCGTCGATTGATGATGCGAAGGATAGATCCTAGCTAGGAGTTCGAGATCGAACCCGAAACCAGGTGACCTAGGCCTAGAAATCAACTACGAGGAAGAAGAGTTGATTCGAAGGTGTCTAGTGCCATAGAATTATGAGGGAGAATTGAGAATTAGAGTTGAGATTGGGAGATTGGAAATATGATTTTTTTCATTAATTGATTTCTCTGCAAGAAAGATGGCTACATATATAGAGGCTTGAAGACGATGAACTGAGATGCAGAATGAGTAATTCAACAACATGAAAGGGCTTAAGGCCCATTACAGAATATAAAATAAAAAGCCCAAATACAAAATGAGTGTTGGCCCATATGATTCAATACTCGTAACAGGAAATCCTGTTATAGAACTCCCTCCTTCAGCAATCCTTGTCCTCAAGGATTATATGAAATTGTATCTGCTAGCAGCTACTGTATGATGAAATCCACCTTGAAGACACCGAAATAATGACAATGGGACAGGCAACAACTGAGATATCAATTTTCTCATTTCGACTTCAGTTGTGTTGAGGTTGTCGCAGTTGCTGAAGTGTACCCACTTTCGAGAAACCTTTGCCAAGTACAACATAGAAGTATGGCATGAGAGGCCAACAATCATTTGCCAATGTTTCTTGAACCTGTTGCCGCCAGGATCAAAGATATAAATTGTAGCTGAATTTGAGAGTGACAATTCCATGGAGCTAACACCCTTGTGATAACCATTAATTGCATGTAGCAAAAGGACCTTTGGGTGCCCATCAATCTGCTCAACACATTTCAGACAATAGAAATACCATATATTATAGTGTGAGTTTAACAAAACTGCAGCTCCTGTCAGCTTGCTCTCAAGAAATGTGGCTTCTTCAACTTTACCTTGAAAGTTGTTATTGTCTCGATCATTGATCCGCAGACCAATGAGACAGCCCACAATCAACAATCCTCCACCTCCGGGATCAAAAGTCATCACATCAAAACAAAGATAAGGACATTTATCAAGCCCCTTGATCAAAACCTGAGGTTGTAGTTTCTCTGGCTCCACAGTATTCATTCCCAAGGTTCTAATGAATGCCTTCTCAATCACCTTCTCTGTGTCAGCAGCCCTAACACAATACTCCCTCCTTGAAGGATCCTTGTCCTCAAGGATCAAAGGAAACGCATCTGCAATTTCCCGGAGTGAGAGTCTTCTGAAGCATAGCTTGTTAGCGATCCATGAGCCGTTGCTTCCAGGATCGAAAGCATAAGTTGTCTCCACTTCAATCTGCCGGTGCTGCTCACCCCAACTGAGTTTGAATTTTCTGAAACCAAAGCCACAAGGAACCCAGGCTTCTTGCAGACCTGCATCTACAAACTGAGTAGTCATATAAATATAAAAATCATTTTTTCTCTCATCTAATAAGTAGAGCCCATGATTTCCATCCATAGCCCCTTCTCCTCCAGGGTCAAAACTCCATATTCCGACACAAGATTCTGGTATAAGCAACATAGCTGACAGTGATGAGCAACCATAGAGGGTCACACAATGCTGATGTGAGCCCAAGACAAAAGCATGATTCTCCTTCCACTCACGAACCATACTACCCGACATATACTCTCTCTTGGGAATAAAAGCAAGCTGTTCGGCAGAGATATTTGCAGCAGTATGAGTAGCAACATATTCCCCATCACCCTTCGAGTTTGCGACCAAAGCATCAGTTACTCCCTTTGCAGCAATGGGCTCATTTCTATGTTGCCCTGCCAACTCCTCTCCACTTCCTGGATTAAAGCATAATGTGCTTATATTGTCACCTGCAGTAAGGTCTGGATTGGGATTAGAGGCAAACACAACAGGTTGCGGTTCAATTTTCTGCTGAACACCATCATCTATCGGGTTACGAGAGTTGCCCACAAGCTTCATTGGCCCTCCGGGATAAAAACTCCGGGCACCTTGCTCTTCATTTGGACACATAACATTCTCAGATACCATAAATTCCCTTTGAAACGCACATGACATTGCAATTCCCTTCTCCATGACTCCTGGCATTTTGTCGAACACTTGGTAGGCAGTCAACTCAGAGCTCTTTTCTGCAGCTGTTGGTTCATCTTCTACCTCAATTTGAGGTACTTCATCATCTTGATTGTGTTCGCTTGCTTCCTTCAATTCTTCTACTTCTTGTTTTTGAACTATCTCTTCGGGTTGCTTCGAGATTTCATCAACCTTAGGTGTCTCCTTATGTATGGTACGATAAAACTCATCGAACGTCTTCTTAACATAAGAAGAAATCACCTCATTCACAAGAGCTACCTCAAATCTACAGCTCTGGAAGAGGAACCTTCCATTATAAAAATTAAGTGTGTAACTAGCTGCGTTCTCATCTCGAAAACAAATTCGATAATCAAAACCGCTCTCTACTGGCATATATTTGAATTGCTCGATTCGTCCAACTTTAGAAATCTCTCCATGTACTGTCAACTCACTCATATATTGATCAGAACAAACTCTAACCAGAATAGACCGATCTCTTACCTCGTCCTCCATGGTCACCAACTCGGAGAACCAGGATCTGCAGTACTGATGGACTTGCTTCCTCAGATCTGAGATTGTGGTGCCTTGTGCCGAATCCATGTCTAAACCTGCAGAGGATCAATGCTCTGATACCATTGAGACGGGAAATCCGTCGATTGATGATGCGAAGGATAGATCCTAGCTAGGAGTTCGAGATCGAACCCGAAACCAGGTGACCTAGGCCTAGAAATCAACTACGAGGAAGAAGAGTTGATTCGAAGGTGTCTAGTGCCATAGAATTATGAGGGAGAATTGAGAATTAGAGTTGAGACTGGGAGATTGGAAATATGATTTTTTTCATTAATTGATTTCTCTGCAAGAAAGATGGCTACATATATAGAGGCTTGAAGACGATGAACTGAGATGCAGAATGAGTAATTCAACAACATAAAAGGGCTTAAGGCCCATTACAGAATATAAAATAAAAAGCCCAAATACAAAATGAGTGTTGGCCCATATGATTCAATACTCGTAACAGGAAATCCTGTTACAACTGCCTTCTTCATTTAGAGTGGCATTTTGTCATTGAATGGCTTAATCCATTTCATCTGTCATTGAATTTGGGGATCTTTTGGTGGCGAATGGATTTTGCAGGTACATGGCTTTTGATGAGTATGAAGGTATATAAGTAGTTTGGAACCAGGTGAAGTAGCTTGGTTATGGCTGAATTTTGCTGCTCTCTTGAGAGCATGTTCTGATTGATTAGGTAGAAACTTAGGGCTGATTATTTGCTAAATACCGGGATGAGTCAGGTACTTGTTTGAACTTGATCTAATCTGATTTTCTAGTTAGATGAACTGGACTAAAGTTGTCAAATGCAATGAACAGATTTGTTTATAAGTTGGATTACTACTTAGCAGCATACATTGATATCTGGATTATAAGAAGTACAATCCCCCATATCTAAAGAGGAAAAAAATCAAAAACTTGAGAGATTGAACCAGGAACTCCACTGAAAGACAGATTTGTGTCTGAAGCAACTCCACTGAAAAAAATCAGAAACTTGAGAGATTGAACCGAAAACTCCACTAGAAGGCTGATTTGTGTTTTGAGCAACTCCACTGAAAAAAAATCAGGAACTTAGATCTGAATTTATCGAACTTTTAGGGATTGTTCAATAACCCCTAAATGTTACATCTAGGTGAGTGTTTTTGGTGTTATTGGTAAGAGCATGTAACAAGATAAGGTATTAAATTGCTGAAGCCCACCACTTGTTTGATAAGATGCTTCAAAGACAGATTTGTGTTTTGAGCAACTCCACTGATGTTTTTAGCTTGCAACTTTTGTTATGTGCAATTTTAGTTTGAAAAAGTGCAAATATAAAACTGAAAAGTGCAATTTTAGAACTCAAATGTTCTTAGCTTATCCATATTTTGGATTAGCTTGTTACTTGTGTTAAGATCCATAAGCTCAATTAGGAATGAGCGCCTGAACTATTGTTGTTCAGGAGATTGGTGGTTCGATTCCACCTGGATCTATCTATTGTTTGAACGTTCAAAGTTTATTTATGTACTTTATAATCATATTCATGCACTTTATAACCTTATTTGTGCACCTAAAATATAATAAGATGATTAAGGTCACTAAAATTATAGAAAGATATGAGTTTGTATTTGGAATGACTTGTTTAATGAGCATTGTACACTAACTGTGAGAGGTTTCTTTTTTTTGTATTCATAGAGATCCCATCTTATTTATGCACATACATTTGAATTTTTTTAGAGCATTTTGCTTGCTGATTTTTTTGGGTGCCTACTGAATTTTCAGAACAGAACAAGAGGAGCTGGTTTTTTGTCGTCAGATTATGCATTTGTTGTGGTTGTTGGGTTCATTTGGCTGCGATCATTGCTGGATGAAGCTGCATAAATTTTCACAGCCTTAATTCCAAAATTTTGCATCGTTTCTTTTTATTGTTTCAAGACATGCTTTTTGTTTCAGAAATTTTAAATCTGAAAGAAATTGCTTCTTGTCACACTCATAATTTTCATCTTTGTCATACTTATTGTTTGTGAATTTTATGATCCTATTTATGCACTTTAAATTATTAAATCTACACTTGATAATATTATTTAGGCACTTTAAAATTTTATTTGTGCACTTTAACTTTTAATAAATTTAAGGTGCATAAATAATTTTTTTGGCTCATTCTTGGTCATGAGCTCCTAAGAATTATTGTTATGCCCTTAAAACTAACGGCTGATACTTGATCTGCCCTTAAAACAATAACATCAATGTTTTCAGTTATTAATAACATGAAAAAGATAAAAAAATTTACAACTCGTGACCAGAATTATACATTTGTCATATAATTTGTTTATGTAAAAAAAAATTTTAAAAAAAGAAGTTTTAGGGGTTGTTGGTTGTTTTTTTTCCTATTTGTGCACTTTATAATCTTATTTTTAAATTTTATAATCTTATGTATGCACTTCAATTTTTATCTCAGAATGAAGTGAACATCTATTAATATTACTTATGCACTTTATAACACTATCCATACACTTTATAATCTTATTTGTGAACTTTATAATATTAATCTTGCACTTTATAATTATATTTATGCATTTTATAATATTAATCTCCATTTTCTATGTAAAGGTTTTCCACATAATAAACTTGCAAAAGAAATTGAATGCAAACATTTTAACAATTCCAACCAAAAAATAATCATATAAAGAATGAGATTTCATAAATCAATTTATAAATTTATTTATGCACTTTATAATCTTGAGCATGCACTTTGAGATCTTATTTATGCACTTCATGATTTTGGGAGCAAAAGGGAGGCCAAGCTGATAGATCTTCTGGGTCCAAACTTTGCCTTCTTTCATTTGACCCATTGTTGTTGTTGCTGCTACTTGTCCTTCACTAGCCAAGCATCAAATTGATAAAATCTCTAAAAAATGACCTCAAGCAATTCGAATTGCCGATAAAAATAAAAATGCAGCCGTGTTAGCACTTCTTTTAGGAGATCAAGATGGCATAACATTGCAAGTGTTAGAGAACATTCATCACAATTCCTCACTTGTTGGAGCCCATGTAAATTAAATGAAAGTTGGTTCCAAGGAAATATGAAGTTATGAACAAACAATCTAGCCTTTAAATCCATGCAGCAAAACCGACTTTTGCATAACATCGAACAGGAGGATTCATATTTTATTCTTGCACTTTATAATCTTATTTATGCACTTTATCATTTTATTCTTGCACCGTATAATCTTATTCATCAATGAGAACAAAAAGAAGACAATCATAAATAGCGTATGTGGGATTTGAACCCACATCTTTGTGCATGGCACATCGCTTTACCATTTTAAGCTAATAGGCTTTGATAACATCACTTTTTTTACGCAAGAAAAAAAAAGGCATATATAACATGAGCTCCGGTCACTTAAAGAACACTAGCATGTATTACAATGTGGATTTCAGTGGAATGCACAACCTGCACAAGCTTAAAGTTTGTAAGCCATAATCTTCAACAAGAAGGATGATGCAACTATGTTCCTTAGACGTTGGTGATGCTCTCTCAACTGTAGAAATGGTGTAAAATATATGGGAACACCATGTCCACTTAACCCCTATTACTGATGCTCTCTCAAGCAACCAAAAAAAAATTTTACACCATGTCCTTTCACTTGTCCCTTTATGACTTGTTGTTCACCTAACCCCTATATCACACAAACTCAGATAAAAAATAAAAATACCAATAGTTCCACCTGCCATTTCCCTTGAACTATGACAACAAAAATTACCAAAATGGAGAGTAGGACTAGATGAGACCCACCTAATTTTGTTTTTTTTTTAACTTGGTGTATGCCCGGATCAAAAATCAAGATCTTCTTCAGTAACTTATGATCACCTATACAAAAATGGCTCATCCTTTCAAGTATACCCGGATTAAATACAAAACCAAAACCACTTCTTGTTCCTGAATTTGCAATCCAGTAGTTGATGTTCTGAAATAGTGCAGCTTAAGCTAATATATGACATGATTTAATGGCAGCAAATGATTATCAATCAACACACTAAATGGTAACCACAGAATTCAAGATAATGAATTCAACTGATTGAAACAAAACAACCTATAAGGCCATCAGGAAATAAAAATTTAAATTACAAACAACACATTCCTTGTTCAGTTGAGGTCAATAATGAAACACCAGCTTATTAAAGAAGATCCACACAATAGCAGCGGCAGAAAACTGGAAAATCCATGGATAAAGAACCACATCACAAAACCAATTCGAAATTCTTATGGAAGCAATTGAACAATTCGAACAAATTCCTCAAGAAAACATTAATCAAAAACCATAGCAAAGGAGGAAATGAAAAAAAAAATCCAAGAATTAATGAAATGCTAAATGCAAACTCACCTGATCAGTTGAAATTCACCTAGACCGCGCTTCATCCTTCATCAGTGGCTCCAGGGAGGCACTGAGGCGGTGTCGAGGAGGCTGCCTATGCCTTGGACAATCGAAACCACAGGAGAGCGGCACGAGAAGAGAGGGAGATGGACTCACCGTCCTCGTCGCATCCTCACCAGCGCCGCCGCCGCCTTCAGGGCACCGCTCAATCGTCCGACATCGCATCTCAACCATCGTCATCAGCCTTCTATGGTCGATGGAGCCTGGAGGAGGACTGAACGAGAGCGAATTGAACAGAGACAGAGAAAGATCGGCGATTTTGAGAGAAAGAAGAAGACGGCGAGCGAGCGAGCGAGAGAACCACCGACTCAATGAGAGCGAATAAGGTCAGACCATTAAAAGATTGAGCAGGATCCGCGGCCCAATCTAAAAAATAGTCCATTATCGCTTTAAGAGGTTTTTTCATTTTGAGAACCTTTTTCATTTGAACCATCAATCTTCTATATAAAATACTAAAGCAGAGACATGGAAATCCTATGTGGCGGGTTCTGGTGTAATTCGCTTACGTGTCGTTCTCTGGCGCAATCTGGGTCGAGTTTTTTTGCCACGTCAATTAATGATGATCCAATAAATTTAAGCCATATCAATTAATAATTTAATATCTTTTAGCCACATCATTTAACTTATCGTTAGTAACAATCACAATTAATTTAAATAATAAATTTTATCATGTCTCGATTAGTTACATTTTGATAAATTTTTTGAATAAATGTAATGAATTTTGACAAACTAAAAAATCTTATAAAATATTTTTATTAATAAATACTATACCAAACTATATCTAGAGAAGTTCTCAATTTTTTTTATCTAATTTCACAATATAAAGTTCTCCAATTTAAAACCAAAAAGATAAAATTCTCATTGTGTTAATCCAATTTCATAATATAGAATTCTTCAATTTCTATCCAATTTTATATCAGTAATACCCGAATAAAAAATAATAAATAGATCTGATTCACCATTGAGATCCGATTTAGCACTATACCGCCTATACGTAAAGGAAAAGTAACTCCAATATTTTTATTTCAATTTGTCATAAATATGAGATTGTACGTACACTATATTGCTAATAATTTAGAATATTAAAAAATAACTATTTATCAGAATTATGAAGCTTTAGTCAATATTTATATCATATTAAAACCTTGGTAAAGTGATTCTCTCAAAAATTTTTTTTTTTGAAACTTACGTGTGCATTTTTTTTAAAAAAATAATTGCATCATGGACCATAATTTTAAATAAAAAAAATTAATATATGAAACAAAGGAATTGTAGGGGGAAATCATATTATTACCTTATCAATGAAAAGCTAGCTAATAGAGATTATTTGTGCTAACTACTTAATATATGTGTAACGATTTGGGTATTGGATATAATATTATAATATATTTAAACACTTAAATAGTGTTTGGTTAGTAAATTTAAAACATATTTAAAATAATATAAATTTTAAATAAAATACCTTATAAATTGTGTAAATCAAAATCCAACTATTGCATAACGTTATAAACTTTAATTAATTAATTGACATAATTTACAATGTTCATTTAAATTTTACGTTATTTTAACCACGCTATAAAATAATTATAATTATATATAATGCATTAGAATCCAAACACACATGGAATAGAAATGATTAATATTTATATTTGTTTATAATTGATTAATATAACGTAGTGTCTATTTATAACGTAGTGTCTATTTAATAATAAGTAAATATTGATTAAATTTACTATTACAAATTTGATTTAGCCAGATCATAGGTTAATACAAACTATTTATAATTTATAAAATATTATTATTTATATTACATTAATCATTTTTTTAAATGATATTTTATTTCATGAGATTCTATCACAATATACCACCATTTACATACTTTCATTGATTACAATATCGATCTTAATGAAAAACCAACCTGATGACTTTGCGATTTTGATAAAATAGGGAGAAATACTTTATATATAAACAATGAAATGTGAGTACTTTATGTATAAATAAAAATTATTATAAAAATCAATTTTTTAATTTATTCAAATCAATAAAAATTATTATATCTAAATAAAATTTAAAAAAAAAACCGCGTACGACGCGGGTAATAAGACTAGTTATATATATATATCACAAGTTACTTGTAAAATTTTGGTTAGGTTAGTACGCCAAGGTTGATCTGTAGTGGACCACAATTTTAATTGGGTCTGGGATTTGGTTTGGCCTGCTGGGCCTTCTCTACTTTCTTCCCATCTTTATTATTACTGTTGCTAGGTACACCTTCGCCTTTTATCACTTGTCCAAACACAAGTTTCTTTAAGGCCAAATTGCAGAAAACCACCCTTTAAATACAGTCATTTGCGTTAAACCACCCTTTAAACTGGTATTTTCAGAAAACTACCCTTTAAATTACTTCCGTTACCAACCAACCACCTCTAAAAATTTTCCATCCAAATCTGTTAAATACAGTAAATTACAATTTTACCCCTTATTTTATTTTTACCTCAACTTGATATCATATATACATGTGCTATCAAACCTATTATTCTTTCGTTCACCTGTACATGAGGAAGTGGAGTTAAATTTCCATAATTTTTGCATATAGCAAATAGCTCCACTCCACATGGAATATTTTGACATTTCAAGCTATTAAATATATAACTTAACTAGCTAGTGACATTAATATTGGACAAAGAAAAATTACCATGAATATGAAAGCATTACAGTACTCATAAATGTTTGAGTTTAACGTTAGACCAAACCCAAAAGTTTACAAAATAACGTAGTTTTGGAAGTCATACATAGTTTACATATATTTAACAAAATTACATCATGATCAGTAACCTCCTCCTACGGCTGAGACGATGCATGCTTCCTTGGTGACCTTCTAGACTAACGAACTTGTTGATAGTACTCTAACACTCACAACAGCACCTACATATCCTTCTAAGAGAAATAGACAAATAATAAACTAAAAGTTATGAGGATCGATAGTAAGTATAAAGATGAAAAACAAATATCGATCTTGAACATTAATATTGAGCTACCTGTCCGGTTTGATGAGCAGATGTAGACGATCCTAGCGTTTCAAGATTGAAGGTGGTCATCATCTCCTCATAAATTGAAGGTTGAGTTGCCGGTTGACTTCCTGTTGAAGGTTGAGCTCCCTGTTAGTTGACATCCAATGTAAGTTAGACCGACATCTCAAGGAGTGAAGCGTAAACATGAAAATTCTTAAAATATTTACCTTCTTAATATACTTTCTCTTCTGAAACCCAATGTGTACAGTATTTGAGGTTTTCGGCCTTCCTCCAACGTTTTGGGGTTTTTGTGGCTCTGGTGCTCTTGGATGATTTAGACACTTGTTCTTGTAGTGACCTTCTTGGCCACAATGCATGCATTTTGGCCTTTGAGATCTTACCCTGATTTTTTTACTTGACTTTTCTTCTCCTGTCTCCCTTCTCCGAGCTCTTTTAGGTCTTCCAGGTTGTACCACATGCTTAGGGGGTTCTGGTGGTGGGTGACTTGTCTTCTCCCAGTCCTTTACTCCATGCATTGGTTCCACTAGAATATGGTATGCCTTCATATAAATCTCCTTGCTGTAGCATGGATGCACAAAATCATCCACCTTTAGTCTACTCTTCATAATGCAACAGATAACATGAGCACATGGGATTCCAGTCAGCTCCCACTTGTTGCAACTACAACTTTTTTGAGCCAAGTCAACAACAAATGTTCTTCCCACATGGTCAACTTCATATCTATTGCCTCCGCCCCAATGCACTCTACACATCTTTAATCCCTCTTCCTTTGCAGTCTCTATCCGCTTAGCTGCATTAGGTGTGAGTGTGCCATTGTACTTGCTCATTCCTTCACGCTTGGAGGCAAACCTCTTCATGAATTGTCTTCTAATCCACTCACACATGGTAAGTATAGGCTTGCCCTTGCCCGAAGTATGTAAGAATTGAAGCTCTCACACACATTGTTGAGAAGCATATCAGATTTCGTGTAATGCTTGAAAGTATGTTTAGACCATGTCTCAGGATTAGCATTCATCAAATAAGTATACGCACCTTTATCTAAGCTTTTCATCTCATCCATGGACTCATCAAAATCAGCTCTATTACAAGCTCTAGCAGCAGCCCATAAGATATCTTTAAATGTCTTACCAGGCCATTGGACCTTGAAGTTGTTATAGAGATGTCTCACACAAACTCTTGTATCATCCATCGGAGAAACTTCATGCAAAGCTTCAATTAATCCCTGAACATGAAAAGGGTAAACAAGACAATAAGACCATGGATAAAGCAAACAACCACTAAGTAGCATAGTAAGTTAATAGTGTAGAAAGATTTTACCTTTTGTCTATCGGACATAAAGGTCGGGTTTGTGCTTCCAACGTCTCTCATGAGGATATCTAAAAACCATGACCATGTTTCCTTCCTTTCTGCCTCAACCACAACAAATGCAATTGGAAAGATATTGTCATTTCCATCTTTGCCAACAACCACTAAGACTTGACCAGTATATGCGCCTTTCAAATGACAACCATCAAGTCCTATTATAGGTCTACACCCCATAATATATCCTTGCTTACAAGACTCCAAACAAATATACAATCTCTGAAAAAGGGGCCGTTCTGGATTTTCTAGACCCACTGTCACATATGCAGAGCTCCCAGGGTTCGACTTTTGAATTGTCGCTGCATAATCCCAAACTCTTCCATATTGTAACCTAGCATCTCCTTGTGTCAACAAACTTGCCCTTACTCTAGCCCTCCATGCCTGGTTGTAAGTAATCTCCACACTATAGTCCCTCATAACAGCATTAATAAATGCAGACAATTTCCAATTAGGGTCATCCCTATGATGCTCAATGTACTTCTCTACAAGCCAAACGGATGTCACCTTTGTGTTCAAATGTTGCCATCCACACTCATGCTTTGGATAGAAAGACTTGAGCTGGAAAGTGCTATCAGACCCCATCCGTCTAGCAGTAGCCTTAAACCCACAAGAACTTTGTTTGCAAACACAAAGCTTCCTACCATGCTTCATAGGACAAGTACACTTGTACTTGCAATAAGCAGACACCTTCTTGCTGTCATTGTGCAAGTAGTAATAGTCACCACCATTCTCTATGGAATATTGTCTCAAAGCCTTTCTAAAAATATCAATTGTCCCAAATCTCATTCCCACCTTCAAACAAATATGCTTTTTAAAATCAACTAGTGGGTTAAATTCAGGGTACCTGATTTGTGGTTTACCATCAGATTCACTATAGCTCTTCAACTCTTCAGATTCATTCAAGGACAGCTCATCAACATCTTCAACTGGATGTGTAACAACATCGAGGAAGAGCAAATCATCTACATCAACATCCACATAATCTTCAAACAGATCGTCATCTTCTTCATCACTATCTTTAAAAAGGAAATCATCATCCGAGCTTGAAGATTCTGATCCTAATGTGAGGCTTTCTTCTTCGGATCCAACCTAACTATCCTTTAGCATAGGTTCATTGGCAGCCACAACAATCTTCGTCCCTCCTAGCTGTGATTTTGGACCTTCACATCTATGTCTTGGACTTTCATATCCATTTATCCATGAAAATGGACTAGGCTCACCATCTTCAACAACATATAAATGAACAACCCTATCATATCCAATGAAAGTCCCCATGTCCATAACAACGCTATCTCTTGGAATATATACCAATCCATTATTTATTGTCTTTCCTGGTTCTAAGCACCAAAGCTCCTTCACATTTTCAATTCCCACTTCTTCTTTTAACATAGCTTCTAACACTCCCTTTGACAATCCATTAAGATCAACATCCCTTTTACAATAAACAAAGCCTTTCTTGTAGCATAGTTGTCCACCAAACCCACTGTAAAATTGCCCCTTGTGTAGAATTCTAAGGTTAATATTCATCTCTACAATCAAATTAAAAAAGACAAAAAAAAAGACATTGTTACACTTTCCCAATAGCAGGACCACATGGGAAATAAATAATGGAAGCATTAATAACACTCACCATTCACCAACTATTCAAATGCAATAAAGGACATGCCTTGCACAGACAAATGAAGAAAGGCAAGTGAAGACAAAAAGCATCAGTCCCAAATAAAAGAAGGAATCTTTCACTGTTATACACACCCAAGCTATATTACACATAAACAGCCCAACCTCCCAAATATTCCATTGAAACACTGCCTCAACCCTTTAAAAGCATCGGTCAAAAGCATAGAGTGAAAAACTCAAAATTTTCAAAAATTAGGGTTTATTACCTTCTACCCAAATGCAAGACGCGAATTTCTTCCCTTCTTAATCCATCAATCCACACCAAAATTGTTGCATAGAAGGATGAGTTCTTTCGATTTTTGTCTTTCGCCCTTCCAAATCGGCAAGGATTGCGCCTTTGGAGTTCACAAATGGCCTCTCCCCTTCGATAGTGTCTTTTGATTTCTCTGTACTCCATTCTCCCCCATTTCCTAGTTATTCACCTATTTTTCTTTTTTAATTATTGTTTTTTATTAAAAATATAATATAATATAAGGGGTAATATTGTAATTTATTAAACTTAACTGAGATTTGGATGAAATTTTTTTGGGGTGGTTGATTGGTAACGGAAGTAATTTAAAGGGTGCTTTTCTGAAAATACGAGTTTAAGGGGTGGTTTACCGCAAATGACTGTATTTAAAGGGTGGTTTTCTGCAATTTGGCCTTTCTTTAAATTCACCCAGGTAGAGTTGGAATTATTATTTTTTTCACATTAGTCCAAAAACTATAAACAATAAACGAAAAACAAAAATCGCAAAATGGTCAAGATCTCAAAGTATTTTGGAATTTAGTCAAAATAGAGTAAAGTCGATGTTTGAAACATCGACTTTAACCCAGGTTTAAAAAAATATATATTATATAAGTCGTTATTTGAACCAACGACTTACTAGTTTTTTTCTAAAAAAATTACATTAATGGGAAAAAACTAAAAAACGGAATATATATATATTATATATAGAGAGAGAGGACTTTCCAGTGAAACGGGGGGAGAAATGTGAACCGTTAGATGAAAATAAACGGGGGGAGAAATGTGAACCGTTAGAGGAAAATCAATGGATGGTTGAGAAAAAACCTAAAAAAAACTAATAAAAAGTCGTTTTTAATAAAAATAACCAATTGCCTCGTATTCCTCCTCCACCCAAAATTTTAATAACCGGCGGATGTATGCCCCTAATTGATTGATTTTTTTGGGTAAAATATTCGGATGCAGAACCTGCTATCCGATAGCATCCTTGTGGATGAGGTCAGCCAGACGTGGATCATTGTATAGAGAAGGGTTAACGACAACATGAGCAAGGTGTGCAACCTTATCTGCCACACAGTTACCATTACGAAGAATGTGAGCGAACGAGATTTCGTTAAACCCTGTAAGAAGAGAACTAATGTCAGACATTATTAATTCAATTTCTCATGGGCATTTGATTCCATTTTTGAGATAGTCAATCATAATAAGGGAGTCACCCTCGATAATAAGTTTGTCAATTTTCATTTCTATTGCTTTCAATAACCCAGATCTTAATGCCAATGCCTCAGCCATTAGAGGTGTTTGCTTTCCAACTAGATTACAGTCCATTGCTTCTGGTAAACCCCTGTCATTGTGAATAATATATCCGATAGAGGCCTGTCGTTGAGTCGAGGCTGACCCATTAAAATTTAGCTTCATTTTTCCTATAGGCGGTTTCTTCCATTTGTCTGTCTTCCTATGTCTTGACTTCTTACTATGAGAGTTATTGTGAATAATTGGTTCATTGTCATACCTGCTCTTGTACTTTCCTGCTTTACTCCATGCATTTATACTTGATTCGACCTTTCGTAAAAATCCATCCATGTTAGGTAGTTTCTGTTGTTGGAAGATTAATTGATTTCGAACTAACCAAATAGTCCACCAATGAAAAGCCATTTTTTGTTTTTTCTAGCGGAGGTAGCTAATTAGCAAGTTTTGCCATTAACGGCGCAATATTCCTTGAAGCCTTTATGCTATCTTTGATCGTGGCTTAGCTCTAGAGGAGAGACATGAATAAAACACCGAGTACTTGCATTCAAAGAATAAGTGAGTACCATCCCCCTCATGATGATTACATATTGTACAGTAAGGAGGAACATCAATGCCTTTTTTAGACAATCGAGCAGTAGTTGGGAGCCCATCATGACAGACTTTCCATAAAAAAATCTTGACTTTGGGAGGAATATTGATTTTCCATATCCATGCATTATCATCACCAACTTGGTCAAAGGATTTTGTGTTATATTTATATGCACTAGTTGTTGTGAACCACCCCTTTTTATCCAGCCACCAATAATTATATCTTGTATTTTATTTTTCACTAGAGGGATATCTGCCATCTGCTTAGCCTTTCTGGCAGGCAACACCGAATTGATTTTATCTAGTCTCCATTCCCCATCAAGGATATATTGGTCAACCGTTTCATCTAGATTAATCCTTCGTGATTCTAGACAACGGTTTTGTATATCAGGTACTGGTGCCCCTAATTGATTGATAATTCTTCTTATTTTTTTTTGAACAAGAAAGAATTTGGCTGTTGGCAAAGCCAACTAACCAAGAGCATCCTTGCGGATGATACTTCTTAAAACTGCATCTGGGGGGCAGGTCAAGTCGGAGAAAGCAATCTCAAGGTGAGATAGACGGTCAGCTACTTGATTACCGCTCCTAAATACATGAGAGATCTCATATTCTGAAAACATGCTCAGAGCACTCAGGGAGTCGGATACCAGCATCTCGATCTCGCTAGAGCAGGACGTACCTGACTTGAGACTTTTGATAATACTGAGATTATCGCCTTCAATGCAGAAACGCGGAATATTTAGTTCTACTGCTTTTAGCACGCCTTTCCAAAGACCAAAACATTCTGATCCAATGACAGAGGGTAGAGGAGAGGAGCCAGATTCTGCATACTAAGTACAACCCAAGCTATCCCTAATGAGAAACCCATAAGAGCCAATGTTGTTGGAGGATAAAGCTCCATCAAAGTTAAGTTTATACCAATTTTGTCTCGGTCTAGTCCATTTAGTTGTGCGTTTTCTGATGTTCCCTAGATTTGGTTTTTTGTTGTGAATACTCTGTTCTGCACATATGTCATCAGTTTTTGCTTTTTCCCAATTAGTTATTTGGTTTATTATGAATGATGTTATTGTTTGAGGGTTAGGAGTAACATTTTCAAAGAGGGCTTTGTTCCTGAAATACCAAGAGCACCACCAAGCAGAAGCAAGAGAAGAAAATTCAGCTTTACTTAGTGATGTGTAAAGGGCGCATAATGCTTCATTTGTGTTGAAGGTGGAATCATAGGCTACTCGAATTTTGTTGTAGATTTTTGGAGAGAGGTGTTGTATTGTTTGTGTTATTATTGGGCAATGAAATAAAAGGTGGTCAGTGTCCTCGAAGTTCATGCCGCAAAGAGGACAGTCGGTTGGAATGCCAACACCGCGGGATGCAAGTTTGGCAGATGTAGGTAATCCATTTTTTGAGATTCGCCACAGAAAGTCTTTGGTTTTTGGCGCCACATCTAGTTTCCATATCCAGTGCAATTGAGCTATGGAGTGATTTTTTGATTTGTTGATGAGATCAATAGCTGAAGTAGTTGAGAACCATCCATTTTTACTAGGATTCCAGTATAGCCTATCTTGATGGATGTGCTTTGGAATTGGTGTTTGTATAATCTTATCCAGAGTTTCCTTGCTGACGAGGTTGCCTAATTCGTTATATAATTTATTGGTGTCCCAAATATGGTCGTCAGATATAAACCTGCCAACCATTAGGTTGTTGTCTATTAAGTTTGGATTTAGTACATGAGCTGCCAATGGGACATCGCTAATCCATAGATCATGCCAGAAATTTATTGATTTGTCATTGGCGATGCCCCATCTTAGACCCCGTTTAAAGAGAGGAATAAGGGAAGCCAGTTTTGACCATTGCCAGGATACATTTCCTTTTTTCTCGTAACTGAGAATGTGGTTATCTTTTAAATATTTTTGAGTTACTAACTTAACCCAAGGGTTATTTGGTTCTGCAAGAAGTTTCCAGATAAGTTTAAGTTGAAGGGCTTTGTTCATGTCTTCTGATAGACGCAGGCCCAGTCCTCCATTAGATCATGATTTACGCACCTCGAACCAATTGATTAGGGGTTTGTGTTTAGGTCCTTTGTTCCAGAGGAAATTTCTGTTGATCTTGTCTAGTTCCTTATGGATATGAGATGGTAGTAAGAAACATTGCATAATGTGCAATGGTTTTACAGCTAGATTGGATTTGATTAGAGTGCACCTTCCAGCTTGTGATAGGTTGTTGGCTGTCCATTTTGTTAGTTGAGTTTTACTCGAGTTTGTTATGTCTTCAAAGGTGGAGTTGGTTACTTTACTGGTAATGACAGGACATCCTAAATATTTCCCTAAGTTGGTTGTGTATGGTATTTGTAGTTCATTTTTAATGGTGTTCGTTGTAGTGTTAGAAGTGTTTTGTGTGGTATAAAATGCTGATTTGTGAAAATTGATACGCTGACCCGAGTATTGGCAAAAATTCTGAGTGATTGTGTGATTTGATCACATGCTTTTTTAGAGGCAGAGGCAAAAATGATAATATCGTCTGCAAAGGCCAGAAAAGGAATCTTGTAGCAAGCCCATTTGATTGAGATGCCAAGATGACTACCCGGTAGTGTCGACTCAGATTGGAGTCCTCTTGCAAGGACTTCAGAGACGAGTAAGAAGAGGTATGGAGATAGTGGGTCGCCTTGTCTCAGCCCTTTTGTTGGGGTGAATAAGTCAGTGGGTTCGTTGTTGACTAGAACCGAGTAGGTTACTGTTGTTATGCATTCCTTAATCCAGCCGCTGAAAGAACTGCAGAAGCCAAAATTGTCCAGGATTTTAAGCAGAAAATCCCAGCGAACCATATCAAAAGCTTTTTCCATGTCCAGCTTGACAGCCATCCAACCGGAGGACCCCTTTTTGTGTTGAAAAGAGTGGAATATTTCGTTTGCGATTAGGATATTATCTTGAATTGAACGTTTAGCTATGAATGCACTTTGTAGCGGGTGGATTAGTTTGGGAAGGATTTGTCTTAATCTGGTGGCTAGGATCTTTGCGATTATTTTGTAAATGGTTGAACATAGGCTAATAGGCCTAAAATTGTTTGTCGTTTGTGGGTTGTCGCATTTGGGTATTAGTGCAATAAAGGTGTGGTTTATTTGTCTAAGGATTTTCCCACTTGAGAAGAAACCTTTGGTCGCTTTGATGACGGAGGGGCCGAAAATGTGCCAGTAAGTGCGGAAAAAACCGGCAGGAAACCCGTCAGGGCCCGGAGATTTGTCTCTAGCCAGGGAAAAGACAGCAGTCTTTACTTCAGAGTTTGAAATTGGCTGAATTAGCCATTCATTGTCTTCTATTGTAAGACATGGTGTTATGTGGTCTAAAAGTCGGCAAGTCCCTGGTATTTGAGGGGTAGTAGAATAACGGCCGGAAAAATCCGACTTGATCTCATCTCGGATTAGCGATACTGTGTCCAGGTTGATCCCGTCCTTGGTGATGAGATTTTTTATTATGTTTCGATTCCTTCTACCAGTTGCCACGCGATGAAAGTATTTGGAGTTGGTATCCATGTTTTTAATATGGATTCTCTTTGCTCTCTGTCCCCAATAGGTTTTTTGAAAGGTCACAAGCTGGTTGTATTTGTTTAGCAGGTGTTTGTGTTTCATATCTATGTCCTTGTCGTAGTTTATGAATAGTTGAGATTGGAGATGTTGCATTTCAGTTTCAGTGCTTGCTATTTGAGTGAAAATGTTCCCAAATGTTCTTTTACTCCAGAGCTTGCTTTTCTTTTTGAGCTCCTGGAGCCGCTTGACAAGCTTAAAAAGATGGGAGCCAGTCGGGTTAAGCCGCCAAGCCTTCCTAACCAGGTTTTCATAGTCGTTGTGTTTTGTCCAAGCTAGTTCGAATTTGAATGGTTGCATTATTGGTAGTTCGTTTGGAAAGAGTTCTAACGTTATTTGGGTGTGATCAGATGTTGTGAAAGCATGGTTTTTGGTAGTTAGGTGTGGGATTGCTGCATATATGTTGTTATGGACCAGAAAACGGTCTAGTTTTTCGTAGGTATTGTTTTCTGCCTCAGAGCTTTTGCGCCATGTAAATTGATTCCCAATCGTGGGGAGGTCTATCAAATCATGTCTCAAGATGAAGTCTGTGAGCCTATGAAATCTCGAGGGAGTGGGAGTGACTCCTCCAAGTTTGTCCGAGGCATATAGAATGTCGTTAAAATCTCCAACAATGATGCATGGATGAGGGTTTGTTAGGAGTATTGAGGAGATTTCATTCTAGAATGCTAGTTTTTAATTCTGATGAGGAGGTGCATAAACGAATAAAATTATAAATGTTAGATTTCGGGTGTTGTTATGATATTCAGACAAAATGTAGCGTTCCCCCGAAGAGATGATTGTAAATGAATCTTTGTTTAAGTGAGAGGATTTCCACAGAAGGCAGAGACCACCTGAGAGACCCATAGAGGGGCAAAACCGAAGATTATCGAAACCCGCTTGTCGCCATAAAGATTCTTTTGGAGGAGTTTGAAGTTTAGTTTCTGCTAGCGCTAGTATTTGTATATGCTCAGTTTTACAAGTCGAGTCAATTTGAGTCCATATGTTTTTCCTAGCTAGCCCCCGAATATTCCAGAAACTAATCTTCATAATATACTAGTTGCAAGAATGAGGGTGTCATTGGGTTATGCTTTCGCAAAAAGGGTTGTTTTAAGACCAACGTTACTATCAAAGCAAACCGGGTAGATAACAAACGTGATTGTATTTTGACAAATCAGGATTGCCTAGAGTTTATTGTCCTAACAGAGTTCCATACTACATAAAGTGCCGAAATTAAAGGACAATCAAGGAAGTATTTTATTGTTCGGTTACACAATATAAAATTGTGATTGCCAAGGTAAGACAAGCTAAACCAAACAAGGATTAATCTAAGCTTAATAAGTAATGTTGTAGCATAAGATGTCGTTTCGCATAAGCATTGCCGTTTGCTTACTATAAGCAGTGAGTGAGCTCGCACATAGTGCACAAGTGCCCAAGCTGACCATGGCCGAGAGTAACTCTCAAAGTAGATAGCCGTGAAGGTTAGTGTATCCTGATAAGCACAAAGATAGAGTAAGAGGGATAAAGTGTAATATGCAATAAGAATTTAAAGAACTTGGGCCAATTCTTGAGTGAATTAAAGTAGTTAAAATATGGATTCTTTTGCAATACAGAATTATTAAACCATGAGTCTCTAAGTTCCAATATGACAGCTTGGTTAAGTAGTTCACCATGGTAGAGAAAAATGAATAAACAACAATCAATTAGGTTTACACTTAGTTTATTGGGGAGTGCTGTCACATTATAAGCCAGCCATGGCCTGCTCGACAGAAAGCTAACTATCTGTGGTGAGTTATCCTCAGTATGTTGTAGGTGGGCCCAAGAAGGACTCAACCGAAAGAAACTTGCAGCTGAGGTGGTTCTGGTACTTTCTGATTCCTGGAAGAAGCGTTGATAGAGAATATGTGCACGATTCACTGAAATGGTTAGTTGCACCTAATAGGTTTTCATCCAGTAATTTTGAGTAGAGTTTAAAGATATCAGTTTACTCCATTGATAATATAGGGAATCTAAGTTGCACTGAAATGTAAGATAGTTGAGGTACTTGAGTAAAGTCATGAACATCTTAAGGTAAAAAAAGACTAAAGTATAGATTCTTGCCTTAAGATGCAATTTTTTCAAGGCATTACAAGCAGATGGTAACATGTAGCTTCTAAAATGCCATCTAAGTTTGATATAAACCTTTGCATTAAGTTCTGTTAGAGCATTACGAGTGAGGTTTAAGTAAAACAGCTTACCAGTTTCAACACCTGGACAAAGTAGATTTAACAAGTGAATGTGCAAGCTGAACTGGATAAAGGGTAGAATATAGATTAAAGCCTTGACAGGCCAAGTTCCCATTGCATTACATAGATCAGATTGCTTACAACTAGTGATCAACCAACTTTCAACATTACAGTAGATAGTTCCAGTAGGGAAATTTACAACAAAAGACTGGAACAGGCAATTAGAGCTTGTTGAAAGTAGATGATTACTCCAAGAGCTCCCAAGGAGTGACCAGTTAAGACAAAAAGTAGTAATGTAGGCAGGATAGATGCAATTTCCTTTAGCATGAGCACAGAAAGAGTTACCATTTCTGTAAGTGGAGCATATTGTCACAAAAAGATTAAATCCATTCCGCTGAGGTGCAAGTTGCCTTTTGGTAGTAGACTTGATAGTGTGTTTGAGATCATATACTTTTTGCTTTAAACTCATGCTATTAACCTGTATGCAAATGAGGGAGTGAATGAGCTGGAGGGAGAGACTCCCTCGAGTGTGGTTAGTTGAGAATGAATTGGAATCATGTGGGATAGAAATGAAGCGCATATCGACATTTTGAGTGATAATCATGTTCTTGAAGGTGTAATTTAGAGTAAAGCATGTAGATAAAGCAAAGGAGACAAGCAACGTCCCAAGCTTCGTAGTCATTGATATATAAAACAAAGAAACTGTGCGATGGATGCAAGAACGGTTTAGATATTTATGAGGGTTAGACCAGTTTAGAAAGTTACAGGTGTGCATACAGATCGAAAGATTGCAAGCAACAACCTGACAATGAATATAACCAGAATCAGAGTAAGTTAAGAAATGTGTAACAAGTGCAGATGAGTTTGGTGGACTTAATGCAATGCTTATAAAAAGAATATAAGCATAGAAAAAGTTATGTATGAGAATATAATTTAGCAAGTGCAGAAAGTCCCAAGAAGGCTCTGGCATTAGATTGATGTCAGATAGTCTAATTTCTGTTATGATGGTAGTTAAGTGAACAAATAGGAAAGGAGATTGTATTGTGATATAGTGATATAATATCAACGTTCGAATGAAATCGGGTTTAAGAGGAATTAAAGTTAAATTAAGGTAGGGCAATGAGTATGATTCAGAATAGTGTGTATTAATAAAGAGAGCAAGATTAAATGTGAGGTTAAGGCATTGGTAGATTAAGCCATAGAAAGGTATTATAAACGTTCGATTAAAAATGCCAGTAAATATAATAGCTAACATGGTAAGCCTAATGGTATTTAAATAGCATGTGACAGCAAAGATTCTAAGCCAGTAGGAACTTAAATAGGTATGTTCGTTTAGTTTATGACAGATAGATGAGGTGAAGGTAGTTAGGAGCACATAGATGAGAAGAAAACATATCATAAACCATACTTTGGGGATAAAAAGATTTACAATTACACAGCAACTACAAGATCTGTTGGTAATGATTGAAGTATGGATAGAGTTGGTGTACCTAAAAAGATATATGATCGACAAATCTATTAAAATATAGGGTAAGTAAGTAAATTTTCGGATATGAGTTCTATATTCAAGTATGGAGAATATCAGAAGATTTGTATAATGGGGGTAGTTAAGAACCATGTTGGGCTTAGGCATAATTGTTAACATTTGATGTGATTGCATAGGTAGAAATTCAATTATACGAGAGTAGCTGTGCAATTTAAACAAATTGTGATATTGAGCACTATAGATCCCTCGTCCATTTATTTTTGTGAGATTAAGATCGGGTAGTTCAATTGCTCTGATTTTTATTTTTGATAGCAACTTTGAAGAGCTAAAATAGTTAAGAACCATAGAGGATTGATTCACATTCATAGGGTCAACAGTAGGGTGATAGCAACTTTGAGGAGCTTTTGTAATGCAAGTGTAGTGATATTCAGTTGGGTGTTCGAATAGGGTCAACAGTAGGGTGTATAGTTGGGGTGGGATGTTCTTGTTTATACAAACTTCACCCTTACAGGATCTGCTCACAAAGGAGCAAGTTGGTTCCTTGTAAGGGTAAACATCAAACATCATGAGAGTAATAAGACTCAAAAGAGAGTAAAGAGGGGACCTTCCAAGATGTTTAGTCCTTCCAAGTGAGGCGTCGCTAGAGCATAGAAAGCCAGGGACAACAAGCCAGACCCAAACACCGAACAACAACCATACCCACGAAGAGAGAGCATCGTCCCGTCGATACCGGGGAAAAGAACAAGAATCCCTAGACCCTCGACGCCGCCAAGCCAGCCAACGATCATCTTCAATCATCCAGATTGAAGGCCGCTTGAAGACAGGAAACAACTCCGAGCGACACTTGATTCGCCCTTTTCTTTTGATTCTTCGAAATTTGTAGAGATTTTGGTCGGGAATAGCCATGAGGACAGCTATATCGCGGTTTTTGATTCAGGAGAGCTTGAGATCTCCAATTGTATGTGGTTTGATGAACTTGGGCAAGCTATTAGCATCTGGGGTAGGGATGAAGGTTGCTTATCATTAGATTGAAGGAGAGGAGATGGAAGAAGATAAGAGATGTGATCTTCCCGTATGAGGATCGATGGTTCTTTTGGATGGTTTTGGGGGCGCGTTCTTTTAGTGCGTGAGAGGTTTTCCGGGTTTGGGGTTGGGTGTTGAACTCTGATAATTCTTCTTATATTCCTATACAAATTCAATAACTACCCAATTTTTTTTTTTGTTAAAACTTTAATCGGATGTAATATTTCATTATTATGTAACAAGCTTAACTATTCAAATTTAAGTAATAATTCTTCACATCTATCCAACTAAATGTATTAAAATTATTTTATTGTTATTTTTCTTGAAAGAAATAAGTGTTCAAATTTAATGGGTTAAATATTCATATTTTGTATTCGAAATATTCACTTCAATAAAAAAAAATATTCATATGTTTCCTATTCAATATCAAACGAGATTTTTTTTGTTATTCCTTTTTAAAGAAACTAGTGTTCAATTTTAATAGGTTAAATATTTAAATTTTGCATTCTAAATATTCATTTCTAATAAACAAAATATTCATATGTTTTTCATTTGATCAATATGAAACGAAATGCTCAAATCCACTTTTAATTCTATTAAAATCCAATTGCCTACTCTATAGTTGGTGCAAATTCAAAAATGTCACGGCATCACCCTATAAAAATGGTAACGAACAATTGAAAAAAAAAGGTTACTTTATGATACATATTGTATTAACAAGGCAGTTTCTTTTTTTTTATTAGGTAAAAATTCGAGCGCGGACAAGCCTGAAGCTCGAGAGGCCGACGAGTCGGCAGACGGACTAACCATCAACATACAACCATAAGCATCATTGCATCACAAAACAACAAGGAAGAAAGAAAAAAACCCAACAACCCATAAAAGACGTCAATCAGCGGAGGAATCGATGAAGATCCAAGACGAGACACGAATACCGTGAACACGGGCGAGTGCGACGACTCACACGGCGTCTCAACATCGAGAAGGCGGAGAACAGTAACCCACCACCGGAAAGGGCGAAACCTGGGGATGTGCGGACCATCGACGTTGCCCCCACCTAAATGAGGGATCTTGGAAGACCACGAACACAGCCACGATCCTCTCGATCATACAGGCGCTGAAACTACAACCCCACTCAGAACTAAATGCAACCACACCAAGGCAACAACCTGAAGCCAAACGACGGAGCAAAATACGGGCCAAAACAGGGAAGATCAATCCTCTGATAAAAATTTGTGAGCAGAAATCCCGGGACCTAGTCTAAAGTCCGAGGAGATTTATTATTACTTATTAATATTCATATTAATATTTTTCAAGTCCTTTCGGGATTTATTCAACCCTTTCGGGATTTTGGGCAAATCCTTACAGATATCTGAACAAATATATATATTTACAAAGGAGAAATGTTGACATTGCTTGCCGTGCACGACCTAGAGGCAGAGGCACGTGGGTGGAATTAGTGCCGAGCAAGAAACCGGAGCCTAATTGACTAATTTACCTTATTGTATAAAATATATATATACTCCATCTTTTTCTAATTTTACGGGTTGCCTCGGGCCACAATGTTTCGGGCCAGGGCCAGAACGAGCGCAAGCTTAGAAACCAAGCCGAGGGGCACTCCAACAGGGAAACGTCGGCGATGTCAGGGTAGACAAGGCGTCGTCGGACGTAGGCAAGGGGAAGGGGTTTTTGCCCGCACCCATCGATACCCGAACGAGCAGCGGAGGAGTCCGCAAATAGGCAAACCAACACCCGACGAAGCCAGATCGGGGGCCGAGGGGATAGATTTGGTGATTGAGGCACGAAACGAGACACGATATGAGGGTGAATCGACAAAGGATTCGTAGTCGGTGGACGGCACCCCTCCTGAACCCAGCAGACCGGAGATGGGGGAGAAGCACACGAGCGCCACACTTGAGCGATTGGACTTTGCTTGTTCAAAATTGGACAATGAGGTGATGAAATGGAGAAGAAGACACCATAAACATCAATATCCCCAAACTAATTTAGGCTTTTCAAAGACTCTTTATGGACATATTTTCGATTAGGGATTTTCAAAACTTGTTCTTCAGGGCGCTGACACACAAAGCATGGCGACTCGCAATGGTGCAGGGGTGGCCAGAGCCGGGTAGAGCGGCTGGAGCCGAGTTAGGGCGGCCGGAGCCGGGGTAGGGTGGCCGAGGCCGAGATTCCAGGGCTCTCTCGCTCAAGAGCAGGAGAGAGGAGAGAGCCTTTGTTTCCTTATTTCCTAGGTACGTAAAATACCGATTTTTGATGTAACAAGGCAATTTCTTTTGTTCTAAAAAAATAACGGTTTATTTTTCTTTTTTCTTTTTTTTTTATTTTCATTATTTAATTGTGACCCTTTGATGTAAAGAAACCCAATGACTTACAATTCTTCCCCTCCCCCCATTACACCGTAATAGCCGTTTCACTGGAAAATTCTTTTCCCCCTCTCTCTCTCTCTCTCTCTCTATATATATATATATATATATATATATATATACCCTAGTTATACTACCCGCCCGTTGTGTGGTTTCTAAATAAACAAAATAATGTTTAATTTATATTTTCTTTCTGAAATTTGAAGGTGAAGATAGTTTAATTAGTTGAAATCTTTGGATCTTTTAATAACATTAAACAAAATTAAGAGTATACTTAGTTCAGATCAATATATAACACATTATATATATAATAGATAAATTATGTTTGATATATTTATTTAATTTTATAAATTTGGAACTAATATAAAATAAAATAAAAGTAATATTTTTATTATTCTATTTTTTAGTTATGATATAAATGCATGTGTTTATTTTTAAATATCTTGTATATTACATAAATATATACTTAGTTATTAGGGTATTGTGAATGATTTATTAAAAAATATATATATCACATAAAAAAATATTATTTATTTCAATTTTATATCTTTTCTATTAATTAAGGCAGGTCCAAATTTAATGAGGTGTTTTAATAATATAGAAGAAAACTTGAAATGATTTTTTTACTTTATATATATTTGTGAATCGTTATAAAGATTTATTATCCAAAACATATAATATTTAGTTATTGTATGTCATTCATTTTATTAATTGGAATTATGTCTTTGAATTTCAAAAATATCAATATTTTACTTTAAATGAAGAAAGAGTAGTATGATTTTAGGAACAATATATGAAATCTTAACCTTGGATATAATGAATTAACATAATAAATCTTAATGATTAAAGATTAATAACTCAAAATAAAATAATTAACTTAAGGTAAAATTATAGGCTTTATAACAAATTAAGATATGTTGAATATTTATATTAAAAATAAATTGTAGTTATCAATTGAGGTGGATAAATAGAATGACATTTGGATAAAAAAAACGCGGAGCCATTATTACATGACTTAAATATATTGGATCGTCATTAATTGACGTGTCAAAATCCGGTTAGATTACACCAAAAAATGACACATATATAGGTAAATCGCATAAGAGAATACGTAAAGTTTTTGTTTTAATATATTATATATAGATATAGATATACATTAGAGTATCTCTACCGTTTTTACCGTCATTAGTAATTAAGAATAGACTTAGTTTAAAAATAAATAAACATGATATGATGTGAGCTAGTGTTTGTTTAGTATAAATTGTCGTAAATAATTACTATGTGAACTTATCATAAATTATAAATTTTACTTTGTACATAATCAGTGGAGGAACCCTTAGCTTTTGTTATTAATTTGTATAATATTTATATTAAACAAATCCATTCACCCACGTTATTTATTGAATTGTTATCAATTAATATGATGTTTTATTATTTATGAAAAAAAATCAAAGTTTTAATATAGTTGATAAGATAAAATTTTATTGGATTAGTTGTAAATTAAATGGTAAAATATAGTTATTGATATAAATTGTTTTTTAAGTTCGGATTGATAAAAAAAGATATAAATTGTGTAATCAATTAAGATATGGGCCGGATGAAAAAAAATTAGCTTGATGTGGCTAAAAGATGAGGATTATGTTAACTACATGATAGGTTTTATAGTTTTATAGCCACTTAATGTATTGGCTTAAAAAGATAAGTTTTTTTTACCTCACTATATTGATTTATTATTTGATGTGGCTCAAAAAGATAATACCATTTTAATTCAAAATATGACATGTATAAAAAAAAATAACACAATTTTAATCCAAAAAATGACACGTATGCGAATTGCACCATAGACCATTTCAGACCTCTATTTTAGTGTGTATATATATATATATATATATATATATATATATATATATATATATATATATATATATATATATATATATATATACGGAAGAGTTAAAATGAAAAATTGTCATAGGGTGTAAAATCCTTAAGGTGTAAACTTTTGGGTTGGGGCACGGGTCAGAAAAAGAGGAAAAAAACGGACTAAACCGAGAAAAATAAGGAAAAAAAAGAAGCGAACCGGCTCCCTCCCAAACGCGCCTGGTCGCTCGCAAAAACCTTCGGAATCGAACAACGAGAAGCTTCAGCTTCTCACCGGCGATTACAGACCGGCGAAACCAATTGCAAGAGCTGCACTCCTCGATAGGATTCAACAAAGCTCGGTCGAACATCCCGTAAAGAATCAACAACCATGACAACATCATCAGAAGAAGGCAATTTATCCTTATTATATATTCAAATTCGAATTCGTGAACCTATAGATTCAAATTTGAATTCGTTAACCTATTAATCTGGCAAAAAATGGCAGAATGTAGCACTATTTCAGTGTAATTTATGTAAACGAATTCCTGATTTTGATTAAAAATCACATTAGAAGTAATAACGAACCTAGGGTTTGAACTTTCAATAACAACACAAGTCTGTCAATTAAAATCGATTTGCACTTCAAAATTGCACAAATTGAATTCAATACATTGTTATTTGACAATACAATTCTCATTTACTTGAAATTGATATGAAAATAACCTGAAAGTAATGATGTCTGAGAATTTGCTGTCTGATCTAAATATTCATGTTAAAATGTTGTTTTAGCATTTACAGATTCATAAATTGAACTGTTGAGAGATTGATGACACAGTTTATAAAATCCAAATTACATATTGCAGAACATATGGAGTGTGTTACAGGGTCAGCTAATGAAAACATAGAATCCTCAGCTGCTTCTACTACTGCAATTGTTTGTGCAACACCAATTAGTGCTGCTACAGAAACTGAAACAAATATCTCTAATGTGATAGTACAACACCAGCTACCGTACAGAATATTTGTCTCACCAAACAACATGAAGTACTAGATTCCCATATGCAGTGAAGAATTAGAGACAAAAGAAGGAAAAGTGTTTCAAACAATTAATGAAGCCGTGAAGGCATATAAAGATTATGCATATAAAGTGGGATTTGGTGTAAGACATGGTACAACAGTTAAGGTTGAAGGTGTAGAGCAGCTGAAGTACTTACACTGCAAAAGATCAGGATACAAGAATGATAAAGAGACAAAGAAATTAAGAAGAAGATTATCTACACGAGTTGGGTGTAGTGCTAGAATAATATACAAATATGCTGCTGAGCAAGGATATCTGGTGAAAAAGTTTGAGGAGAAGCAAACACATCCTTTTGTTGATGATATATGCAAGGTATACATGAAGAGGAATAGGAAGATGCAAAGCCATCATCAAAAGTTTGTACTTGACTGTGCAAAGCAAAGAGTTGGACAGCAAAAGCCTACAAATTATATCAAGAAATGGTGGGAGGATATAGCAATGTAGGTCCAGCAGCTATTGATTTCAAAAATCACAGAAGAGATCTTCTAGCTTATTTCAAAGGATCTGATGCACAAGTTGTCATTGATAGGTTCTTCCACAAACAAGAAATATGCAATGCATTCTATTATGCTTTTGATGTGGATGAAGACAATCAGTTTGTAAAGGCCAAATATATTCCGTATTATATAATTATTATTTTAATTAAAATTATTTGAAATACGAATATTTTATTCGTGTGATTGAAAGAAAACTTGTCTCTGTGTAAGGTCTATTTTATAAATACATTCGACATCATTTTAAAATTTGGATTTTATTGACGGAATTGAATTCCGCTTTTGAGAATTCGAGAATTATTAAAATTTATTTTAATATCCGAAATAATTTTATTTCAATTTGAATCCTTAGCGTCGGGATTCCGCTCTATGCGCGGATATTGGGAATCGAGCGTCGGAAATTCGAAATCTCAAGGCGAATGGGACCCTTCCACCTCATTTATAATTAATTAGATTTATATATATTTTATTATTTATTTTTTTTCTCTCTCTCTTTCTCTCTCTCTCACCCGTTCTGTTGCACCTGGTCCCCTCCCCTGCAGTGCAACACACCCCTCCCCTCTGCACCAGCACCCTCCTCGCCTGCACCACCACCTCTGCACTCCCCTCCTCACGTTACACTGTACTCACAGCCCTCATCCTCTATATAAACCCCAGCCCTCATCCTCACATCTCCACTCTCTCTCCTTTCACGTTTCAAATTCATCCGAAACCCTCAAACCGTCCTCTCCCATTTCAGATTCCACAAAAACCCAAAGTTTTCACCTTGGCAACAACATCTCACCCCATTTCCGAAGCTTCACCAAGCTCCACCTCCATCCGGTTTCGCTGCACTTAGCAACCTCCACATCTCCTCCGTTTCCAGCCTCCCTCCCTTCTCTTCCTAGTCGTCCAGATTCGCCGGAGCCGCCAGCCCAGCCGAGGAGAGCTTCCGATCCCCTGTTTCGTTGAACTCGGTAAGGCGTCTCCCCTCTCCCATCTTCGTTCTAGTTGAGAAGTAACCATTTACTTATCTCCCTCCTCGTTTCCGCTGCGTCTAGAAGGGCTCGGAAGATCGTCGGAGCCTCCAACGCCGCCAAGGACTCCTCCCCTGTTTCAGTTGCAGCGGTAACACACTCGAGCCCTCTTCTCTTTCCTTGAACCTCAAACTGGATCTTTTACTCACCCCTTACTTCTTCCTAGGCCTGGTCTCGTTCTCTCCTCCATTATTGCAGTCGGAACTCGTCTTTTCCGTCGGAACTCAACCCTCAGAGTGCAGCTGTAAGTTCCTCTTTTCTCCCTCCTCCTTTGCGTCATTTCTCTCATATTGGTTGGGTCTTGGTCGGGATTTCTCGTCGGTTCTGTGGGTGAATTTTGGAGCTGAACGGTGTCCCCTAGCCGGAGCTCCTCCCTCTCTTCCTCGTCGCTTTTCCCACTTCTCCTCTGCTATCTCGAAGGTTGAAGACGATGAAATCCGGGTGTTGGGCCTGTTTCTTCGGGTGGGCTTGACCCATATCCGGAGCCGGGTCATTCCATTTTCCCCCTTCTGGATCCCCTTTTCTTTATCTTGTAACCGTGTGGGTTTGGGCCTAATTTCCTGGGGTGGGCCGGATCCACCAAATACTCACCACTCCTCTCCTTTCCTGAAGCCCTGGCGGGTCTGGGTCGAGGTTCCGGGTTTGGTTCTGGGTTCAGCCATGGGTTGATGGGCCGGCTGGGTTGGGTTACCTATTTTGTGGGCTGAGTATATATGTATATATATATATATATATATATATATATATGTTATATATATGTTCTATAGCAACGTTATTTACTTATTGTTATTATTATTATTAGTTTTATTACTATTATTATTATTGTTGTTGTTGTTATTATTATTATAAATCTGTTTTGTTATGAAAATAAAGTTGGAAAGGGTTATATTACAAAATGAATTTACTATGTCTTAGTGAGAACATTGAAGGAATTTACTTATAAAATGGGAGGTATTATTTTAGTCATCATTATATTATAAGTAATGGTTTTAAAAGGAGTTTCTATGGTTTGGAAATATCTTTTGAGAATTGTGTTAAGAAACAAGATGACGGAGTTATCTAATAACGACTTTGACCGAGTTGACCAAAAATTGGATATTTCGGATATTTTCTCGGAATTTAGTTGTTTTCTTTGTGAGTATCTTGTGAACGGTTCCTATGTGTTAAATAGTAGAATAGTATCTCATGGCGCCTTATTCGCTTATATATTAGGTGTTTGTTGATTCTTGGATTCTGCTTCTACTGTATCTTTTGCTGTTCGGCTTACTCAGGTAAGTTCCTTATGGGCTTACTCAGATTCGAAAGAGATTACCGGCTTGTGAATGTATGACATACTAGGTGTTGCATAAGCATTAAAGGATGCCATGTAGTATCATGCTAGGTTGCACTTATGATTGAGCATTCTATTTCTTTACGCGTATGAAACAGAACGGCCGTTATTTGTGATAGTCCTAGAGTCTTTGCTAGGGTCATAGGGTAGCCCAGCCCCATCGGGTGCCCTGAGTCTATCGAGTCGATATGATATGGTGATGAGATAGCCCAGCACCATCGGGCATGAGCATAAATTATGATATGATAATATATGATATGATAATGAGACATGATGTGATGATGAGATATGACATGATGATGAGACATGATATGATGATGAAATATGATATGATGAGATATGATATGCTATAGCATCGAACTGGCCAGTCTCTGCACTAACGGAAAGGGGTGCAGAGGTAAGAGAGGGACATGCCACTTGGCATTCATTGGGCGCCTTTACAGTTATTCCTCGCATACTGTAAATTAGGATCATGCTAGTGTGATTTAAATTTCCGCATCTGCATCATCCTTATTATTAGCGTATGTGTATGTTTGCTTGCTGGACAGAGCGTGATGGGGCCTCGGTCTGACCCCTCTCGCACCAAATGTTTTTAGGTATGATTGCTCTTTGTCTCTATGACGTGGGAAACTTCGGGCGCTTGCAAATAATCTGTCTAACCCCGCTAACTCGACCTTACCATTTCATAATTATGTGTTTTGGTTTTGACCCGGCCTTGCCGTGGCAAGTTGTACTCTACTTCCGTTTATTCTTTCATTTGCAAACGAATTTCCGCGACTTAGATTTAGGACGGCTCGAAGACTCCGTGTGGCCATCAGGCTATTTTGGGGTCCGAAATCCCCACTTTTAAATGCTAATCTTGAATTTCAAAACCCCGACCTGTACTCGAATTGCAAGATCCGAACGAAGGTATCCAACCTTCGAAACGTAACCCGGGTATCTATATTCGGGCCGTTACAAAGTTGGTATCAGAGCCAGGTTTTGCAATTTGGGTACCAAAGGGTCGAGTGTATGTTTTGAAAACCGCCCACGAATTTCAAAAGTTTTGAAAAAGTTTCAAGGGGCAAAATGAACTTAATATGTCTAACACAAATGAACTTAATATGAACTTGGCCTTAAAATGGAGTAAAAATCAACCAATGGGGATCGAGTGGGTAGAATGGCGTTAGACCATCCCTATTGGATGTAGATCGGGAATGGGTAGGCAAAACATAGCTTACTCTTTACAGATGGGCTTAGAAGGCTTCAAGGAATTGCACCACGGTGGTTGGAGTGGCGAGTTAGGTAGAGGGCGTGAGGTATTTGCCCCTCTGGTCGGTCGCTCCTCGAAGAGCGACCTTAGGTAGATTGACGTGTGTAATTATACCAATTGGGCCTGAGGGCGATCTCCCTCGAAGGAGATCATTGCAAACATTCTTGAATGCTTCTGTGCTGAGTGATGGTTCTGGGTATGCAGCATGGTCGACACACGACATGGGACCGTCGGGCGTGGGGGCCCAGTGCGCAGAGGCAGAGGACGACCTCGCCGAGTTGTACCTGACAGGACAGACGATGACGTTCAGGGTCTCGGGGGTGAGGAGGTCCCCGCCCCCCAGCCAGAGGAGATCCTGCGACAGATGGATCGGGCGACCCTGATTGAGATGCTGAGAGGGCTGGTCGGAGACCCTCCACCAGATACACCTGAGCTACAGATCCCTGTCGAGCCGCCCGCTGAGCCGGTTAGAGAGACCCCCGTTGAACAGCCAGTCGCACCAGCCCCCGTCGATGTGCGCCCCGAGAAGCACATCGACTGGGTTCGATCTTTAGCTCATTGTGGTCCACCACACTTCTCGGGAGAGGACGGGGCAGATATCGAGTCGTGGCTTCGACAGATCGACAGCATCTTTGACTTCATCGGCGCTCCTACTTCCGAGCGTCAGAGGTTGGCCGCAGGACTTTTGCGAGACGACGCATTTCTTCGCTGGACCGTCTGTAAGACGGGCCAGGCAGAGTGGAGCTACGAGGAGTTTCGAGCACTGATGCTCCGGGAGTATTGTCCGCCAGGGACACAGACAGCTAGGGAGGTCACTTTCATGCGTGCTACCTACGACCCATCCCGCTCTGTATCGGAGGTCATTCGCCAGTTCAAGAGGGAGCTGATCTACTGCGCTCACCTCTGCCCCACTCATGAGAGTCGTATCCGCTTGCTGTCTATGAGGCTGCCGCCAAAGATCCTTCTACACGCATCTAGTCTGGGAGCTGTTCCGTTCGATCGCTTTCTGGAGGTCGTGATGATGTATGAGCAGTAGAGGATTTTGACTACTACTGTGTATGCCCCCCCTCGCCCTGCGGCGAAGAGGCCCGCTGACACGAGATGGGATGCGAGCTTTCGAGGAGCCTTCCGCGGAGGATTCAGAGGAGGGATGTCGAGAGTTATGCCACCCCCAGCACCACCAGTGGCTAGTCGAGGTGCTAGCGTCCGAAGCATCACCTGTTATGGCTGTTCCGAGCCCGGTCATTACCAGAGTGATTGCCCTGATAGATCGACCAGATGTTACACTTGTGGAGGTATGGGACACAGAGCTGCACGTTGCCCCCAGGGTGGTAGGTCCCCACCAGCTACACTCGCACCGAGACTTCCCGCTGCTCCCCAGCCCCCGCTTCTGACTTACTCCCCGGGGCAGGGGAGAGGCAGCACAGCTGTTAGAGGACGGTCCGGAGGACGTGGCAGAGGTTCAGTTAGAGGGGGCCGTGGGCCATCTGGGCCCGGGACAGGCAGAGGATCATCTTCCGCAGGACCGTCTAGGTCAGGTTATGGGAGAGGACAGACATCTGGAGCTTCTGGTTCTACATTGCCCCCACCGCCCCGCGTTTTTCAGATGAGAGTCGAGGATCGATCCGCTCCGAGTGCCTCAGGTACTATATTTCTCCGAGATGACTGTTTGAGTATTCTTTTTGACACGGGTGCCACACACTGCTTCATAGCAGAGTCGTGCGTCTCTAGGCTGAGCCTGAGCTGCACGAGGGGTCCGCCCCTGACTGTGGGTATGCCGGATGGGGCTAGGATTAGGACGAGTCGTGAGATCCTAGGTTGTCCCATCCGTATAGGAGAGCGAGAGTGGCCCGCCGATCTGATCGTGATGGCCTTGAGGACCCACGACCTGATTCTTGGGATGGATTTCATGGACCACTATCGGGCGATCATCGACTTGCGGACGAGGACCGTATCGATTCTAGCAGAGGATGGCACCGAGCACCAGGTTTGGGGTAGCAACCCCAAGAGGAACGGGGCACTAATCAGCGTAGTTCGGGCAGCGAGACTTCTGGACCAGGGTTGTACGAGATATTGGTGTTATGCTTTGGAGGTGAATCGAGGCCGACCCGTCATGTCTGAGGTACCCGTTGTTCGAGACTTCACCGACGCTTTTCCCGATGAGTTACTCGGACTACCCCCGTAGAGAGAGGTCGACTTCGCTATCGAGTTGGAGCCGGGCACCAGGCCCATTTCCCGGGTACCCTACAGGATGGCACCCACAGAGATGGCTGAGCTTAAGGCTCAGCTTGAGGAGTTAGCCGGGAAGGGCTATATCCGTCCGAGCGCATCACCATGGGGAGCTCCAGTGTTGTTCGTCAAGAAGAAGGATGGTTCGTTGAGGTTGTGCATCGATTATCGCGAGCTGAACCGGGCCACAGTGAAGAACCGTTACCCGCTTCCGAGGATTGACGACCTGATGGACCAGCTTCAGGGTGCAGTGATCTTTTCGAAGATCGACTTGAGATCGGGGTATCATCAGCTCAGAGTGCGATCAGAGGACATCCAGAAGACCGCCTTTAGGACGCGGTATGGGCACTATGAGTTTGTGGTCATGCCTTTCGGGCTGACCAATGCGCCAACGGCCTTCATGGAGCTTATGAACAGGTTGTTCATAGACTATCTGGATAGATTTGTCGTGGTATTCATCGATGACATCTTAGTGTACTCACGGAGCCTCGAGGAGCATGAGCAGCATCTGAGGATTGTTCTGGAGACGTTGAGGAGGCATCAACTGTTCGGCAAGTACAGCAAGTGCGAGTTTTGGATTCCCGAGGTGACCTTCTTAGGTCATGTGATCTCAGCAGCTAGAGTCGCCGTGGATCCGGAGAAGATTGATGCCATCGTTGCTTGGGAGGTGCCCAAGAACGTCCGAGACATCTGTTCCTTCCTAGGGTTGGCCAGCTACTACCGTCGCTTTGTTCGGGACTTCTCGAGGATCGCTCGACCGATGACCCAGCTGACACGGAAGGACGTTCCTTTCGTGTGGAGTGAGGAGTGCCAGGCCAGTTTTGAGCTTCTCAAGGAGAAGCTGACGACCGCACCTGTTTTGGCTCTACCTGATGGGACCGAGGACTTCGTGATCTATATAGATGCTTTGCGAGCTGGTTTGGGATGTGTTCTGCACGAGAGGGATCGAGTTATCACTTATGCTTCACGTCAGTTGAAGCCTGGAGAGGAGACCTACCCCACCCATGATCTTGAGCTGGCAGCTGTAGTGCATGCTCTGAAGATCTGGAGACACTATCTGTATGGTACTTCATGCAAGGTGATGACAGATCACAAGAGCTTGAAGTACATCTTCACCCAGAGGGAGCTCAACATGAGGCAGAAACGCTGGTTAGAGCTCCTGAAGGATTATGCATTGGAGATCATCTATCATCCCGAGAAGGCCAATGTGGTGGCCGATGCGCTCAGTCGGAAGACTCATCAGGAGGTGACTGTGGCCAGACTGACAGCACAGCGTAGATTGCAGGCAGAGTTGATGTCATGTGGCATAGAGGTATGGATTCAGCGAGAGAGGGGTCAGCTATCCTTCCTCGAGATTCACTCAAAGCTGACCGATGAGATTCGCAGAGGACAGGCAGGTTGCCCTGAGGTGGCAGCCTTGAGAGAGCGGATGGCACAAGGATGAGCTGGAGAGCTTATGGAGAGAGCCGATGGGTTGCTGACCTTTCAGAGCAGAATGGTAGTACCCTCTACGTTAGATCTGAGGCAGAGGATTATGCAGGAGGCTCATACCACCCCTTATTCGGTCTATCCAGGGACGAATAAGATGTATCAGGATTTGAGGAGATCCTATTGGTGGCAGAGGATGTGAGCGGATATTACAGATTTCGTCGCCAGATGTCAGATTTGTCAGTAGGTCAGGATTGAGCATCAGAGACCGTGTGGCTTGGTCAGATCACTTCCAGTTCCCGAGTGGAAGTGGACGGACATCTCCATGGATTTCGTCACTGGATTGAGGAGAGATGTCCGAGGATTCGATGCTATCTGGGTCATGGTCGACAGACTGACCAAGTCGGCCCATTTCATCGCCATTCAGGAGACATGGCCGGTCGCGAGGCTAGCAGACGAGTTCATCCGACAGATTGTGAGACTCCATGGGGTTCCCGAGAGGATAGTTTCTGACAGAGATGGCCATTTCACATCGAGGTTCTGGCAGCAGATTCATGATGCTTTGGGGACTCGTTTGCGTTTCAGCACTGCTTATCATCCGCAGACAGATGGACAGAGTGAGCGGATGATCCAGACTCTAGAGGATATTCTGAGATCCTGTGTGTTGGAGTGGGGCGACCGTTGGGTCAGATTCTTACCGTTGGTCGAGTTCTCGTACAACAACAGCTACCATTCTTCGATCGAGATGGCACCCTATGAGGCACTGTATGGGAGGCGCTGCAAGTTGCCAGTATGTTGGGACGAGGCCGCTGACACCACAGCTTCGTTGCCAGAGATGATTCGAGAGACAGTCGACCAGGTCGGACGCATACGAGAGCATATGAGGGTCGCTCAGGACCGGCAGAAGAAGTATGCGGACCGCAGACGGACAGAGCTCGAGTTTGAGGTTGGGTCGCATGTATGGCTTAGGGTGTCACCGACCAGAGGAGTTCGCCGCTTTGGCATCAAGGGCAAGCTGAGCCCTAGATTTGTGGGACCGTTTGAGATTCTCGAGAGGGTCGGTGAGGTCGCGTACCGTTTAGCCCTACCCCCATCGTTAGCCGGAGTGCACGATGTGTTCCATGTGTCCCAGCTTCGGCGATATGTCCCCGATCCGAGTCATATCCTTGACCATTCCGATCTCCGGATAGAGCCCGACCACACCTATGTAGAGAGCCCAGTTAGGGTACTTGACCGTCGAGTCAAGAAGTTGAGGACCAAGGAGGTTCCTCTTCTTCTGGTCCAGTGGTCTAGGAGGAGTCCCGAGGAGGCGACTTGGGAGACTGAGGATAGCCTTCGGTCGAGCTATGGGAGTGTCATAGACGAGCTCTTAGCATCCTATGTTGAGCCGAGTGTTGACCTATCCTTGACCTCGTGAGCTAGTGGTGAGCCTTAGTAGCCTTTTATTTCGGGGATGGGCATTTCTGTGATTTTGCGTGCTTATGATTGCTTTCTCTGTGCAGATTCTATGCTGAGACGATATGGCTAGAGATCGGTTCTCGTGGCTTGCGTGATGATATGCTGATGTGATGTCCGTTGGGACTTATGATACTTTATAGGATATTGAGACACTTTACTCGTAGTATGATTAGACCTTGTCGCCATTTTTGGCACGTTTTGAGACATTAGTATTCCTCATGTTGTGTTTTAGACCGTTTTGCGATGAGCGGTTTGACTTGTTGATACTATCTCCTATGTTTGAGACTTACCATGTGAGAGGTGGCTGAGATTATGGTAGTTATTTATGCTTGAGTTGATTACGACTTTATGATTCTTGATGAGTTAGAATTGGTAATTGAATGACTTGGAACATAGGAAGAGAATATGGGATTAGCCCTTAGAGGTGGATGATTCCACCTCTCGAAATCTGAAATTTCTGGAATTGCATCGGATTTGAAGGCTTTAAACAGTTTTGAAAGGACCATTTTGGGTTTTATTAAGGATTAAACGCTTTTTTGAACCCTCCCAAACCATATTATATGCTTTTGAGTTATGATACGCCTGAGAAGTCGGGGTAGGGATGGGATAAGAGCGCATATCCCATACTTGCTCTAACCAATTGAGAGTAGCATGATCACGTCAGAGATACTGCGAGAATCTCATATGGGCCCTTATGAGATACTTACGGAATCGAAGGCATGATTCTCGGACTCACCTCTTTCAAATTCTTTCCCTTTCCTTAGAATGATTTTTAGTCTCGGGGACGAGACTTGTTTTTAGAGGTGGATAAATGTAAAGGCCAAATATATTCCGTATTATATAATTATTATTTTAATTAAAATTATTTGAAATACGAATATTTTATTCGTGTGATTGAAAGAAAACTTGTCTCTGTGTAAGGTCTATTTTATAAATACATTCGACGTCATTTTAAAATTTGGATTTTATTGACGGAATTGAATTCCGCTTTTGAGAATTCGAGAATTATTAAAATTTATTTTAATATCCGAAATAATTTTATTTCGATTTAAACCCTTAGCGTCGGGATTCCGCTCTGTGCGCGGATATTGGGAATCGAGCGTCGGAAATTCGAAATCTCAAGGCGAATGGGACCCTTCCACCTCATTTATAATTAATTAGATTTATATATATTTTATTATTTATTTATTTTTCTCCCTCTCTCTCTCTTTCTCTCTCTCTCACCCGTTCTGTTGCACCTGGTCCCCTCCTCTGCAGTGCAACACACCCCTCCCCTCTGCACCAGCACCCTCCTCGCCTGCACCACCACCTCTGCACTCCCCTCTTCACGTTACACTGTACTCACAGCCCTCATCCTCTATATAAACCCCAGCCCTCATCCTCACATCTCCACTCTCTCTCCTTTCACGTTTCAAATTCATCCGAAACCCTCAAACCTTCCTCTCCCATTTCAGATTCCACAAAAACCCAAAGTTTTCACCTTGGCAACAACATCTCACCCCATTTCCGAAGCTTCACCAAGCTCCACCTCCATCCGGTTTCGCTGCACTTAGCAACCTCCACATCTCCTCCGTTTCCAGCCTCCCTCCCTTCTCTTCCTAGTCGTCCAGATTCGCCGGAGCCGCCAGCCCAGCCGAGGAGAGCTTCCGATCCCCTGTTTCGTTGAACTCGGTAAGGCGTCTCCCCTCTCCCATCTTCGTTCTAGTTGAGAAGTAACCATTTACTTATCTCCCTCCCCGTTTCCGATGCGTCCAGAAGGGCTCGGAAGATCGTCGGAGCCTCCAGCGCCGCCAAGGACTCCTCCCCTGTTTCAGTTGCAGCGGTAACACACTCGAGCCCTCTTCTCTTTCCTTGAACCTCAAACTGGATCTTTTACTCACCCCTTACCTCTTCCTAGGCCTGGTCTCGTTCTCTCCTCCACTATTGCAGTCGGAACTCGTCTTTTCCGCCGGAACTCAACCCTCAGAGTGCAGCTGTAAGTTCCTCTTTTCTCCCTCCTCCTTTGCTTCGTTTCTCTCCTATTGGTTGGGTCTTGGTGGGGATTTCTCGTCGGTTCTGTGGGTGAAATTTGGAGCTGAACGGTGTCCCCTAGCCGTAGCTCCTCCCTCTCTTCCTCGTCGCTTTTCCCGCTTCTCCTCTGCTATCTCGAAGGTTGAAGACGATGGAATCCGGGTGTTGGGCTTGACCCATATCCGGAGCCGGGTCATTCCATTTTCCCCCTTTCGGATCCCCTTTTCTTTATCTTGTAACCGTGTGGGTTTGGGCCTAATTTCCTGGGGTGGGCCGGATCCACCAAATACTCACCACTTCTCTCCTTTCCTGAAGCCCTGGCGGGTCTGGGTCGAGGTTCCGGGTTTGGTTCTGGGTTCAGCCATGGGTTGATGGGCCGGCTGGGTTGGGTTACTGTTTTGTGGGCTGAGTATATATGTATATATATATATGTTATATATATGTTCTATAGCAACGTTATTTACTTATTGTTATTATTATTATTAGTTTTATTACTATTATTATTATTGTTGTTGTTGTTATTATTATTATAAATCTGTTTTGTTATGAAAATAAAGTTGGAAAGGGTTATATTACAAAATGAATTTACTATGTCTTAGTGAGAACATTGAAGGAATTTACTTATAAAATGGGAGGTATTATTTTAGTCATCATTATATTATAAGTAATGGTTTTAAAAGGAGTTTCTATGGTTTGGAAATATCTTTTGAGAATTGTGTTAAGAAACAAGATGACGGAGTTATCTAATAACGACTTTGACCGAGTTGACCAAAAATTGGATATTTCGGATATTTTCTCGGAATTTAGTTGTTTCCTTTGTGAGTATCCTGTGAAAGGTTCCTATGTGTTAAATAGTAGAATAGTATCTCATGGCGCCTTATTCGCTTATATATTAGGTGTTTGTTGATTCTTGGATTCTGCTTCTACTGTATCTTTTGCTGTTCGGCTTACTCAGGTAAGTTCCTTATGGGCTTACTCAGATTCGAAAGAGATTACCGGCTTGTGAATGTATGACATACTAGGTGTTGCATAAGCATTAAAGCATGCCATGTAGTATCATGCTACGTTGCACTTATGATTGAGCATTCTATTTCTTTACGCGTATGAAACAGAACGGTCGTTATCTGTGATAGTCCTAGAGTCTTTGCTAGGGTCATAGGGTAGCCCAGCCCCATCGGGTGCCCTGAGTCTATCGAGTCGATATGATATGGTGATGAGATAGCCCAGCACCATCGGGCATGAGCATAAATTATGATATGACAATATATGATGATAATGAGACATGATGTGATGATGAGATATGACATGATGATGAGACATGATATGATGATGAAATATGATATGATGAGATATGATATGCTATAGCATCGAACTGGCCAGTCTCTGCACTAACGGAAAGGGGTGCAGAGGTAGGAGAGGGACATGACACTTGGCATTCTTTGGGCGCCTTTACAGTTATTCCTCGCATACTGTAAAATAGGATCATGCTAGTGTGATTTAAATTTCCGCATCTGCATCATCCTTATTATTAGCGTATGTGTATGTTTGCTTTCTGGACAGAGCGTGATGGGGCCTCGGTCTGACCCCTCTCGCACCAAATGTTTTTAGGTATGATTGCTCTTTGTCTCTATGACGTGGGAAACTCCGGGCGCTTGCAAATAATCTGTCTAACCCCGCTAACTCGACCTTACCATTTCATAATTATGTGTTTTGGTTTTGACCCGGCCTTGCCGTGGCAAGTTGTACTCTACTTCCGTTTATTCTTTCATTTGCAAACGAATTTCCGCGACTTAGATTTAGGACGGCTCGAAGACTCCGTGTGGCCATCAGGCTATTTTGGGGTCCGAAATCCCCACTTTTAAATGCTAATCTTGAATTTCAATACCCCGACCTGTACTCGAATTGCAAGATCCGAACGAAGGTATCGAACCTTCAAAACGTAACACGGGTATCTATATTCGGGCCGTTACAAAGTTGAATAGATTGTTCTGGTGTGATGCCACAAGTAGGAAAAACTACTCATTATTTGGAGATGTTATTTCATTTGATTTAACATACAATACAAACCGGTATTACACGAATTCATATTTATAATTTACATACCTCATTTGTGTAAGCACTTCCATAGATTTTAGTTATAAAACAAACAAAAATACTGATTCCTGCTTTATCCACAACTATAATAACCAGACTGCACATATGCCATTTATAGATGCACAATATAATCTTTATTTTGCACTTCTAGACTCAGAAAGTGCACTGTCACACAGACTCCTGATTTCTTCTTTACATGCTTCTGAATTAAAAACTTTGCACATATTTCATTTAAAATTAATCTAATGGTCATAAGTTTTTTTATATTCAAAGTACAAAATGGTGTTCAGTCCCTTCACAGCATATGACCACCATAAATCATTGGTACTGCTAGCATCAAGGCTTTTGATGAACGAGAATGTAGAATCATATGTGTGGATGTTTGAGCACTTCAAGAAAGAAATGGGTGGAAGTTCTAGAATTTTTACAACAGACCAAGATCCATCAATGAAGATTGTTGTTCAAACTGTATTCCCAGAGGCTAGACACAGATTATGCATGTGGCATATCATGGACAAGCTATCTCAGAAAATAGACAACTCAATGAATGGATACTTCAAATTTACTGACAAGCTGAGGAGTATTGTCTGAAACAGGGAGATTATGCCAGAAGATTTTGAAGAAGAGTGGAATGGCTTATTGGAAGAGTATGGAATGACAAATCACTCATGGTTGAGTGAATTGTTTAAAATCGGATATAAGTGGATCCCTGCATACTTTCAGAATGTGAAGCTTAGTGGATTAATTAAAACAACATCCATTTTAGAAAGCATGAACAACTTCTTCCGTAAGTTCTCCAACTGCACTGCAAATTTAATTGAGTTTATGTTATATTTTGATAGTGGAATTGAAAATCAAAGGCATCTTCAAGGGAAGAAGAACTATGAGTCTGAAATCCTGAAACCAATTCTGATTTCACCACTTCCTCTAGAAAAGCATGCATCGACATTATACATAATAAAAATATGGGAGAAATTTCAGGAAGAATTGCGTGGAGCATCGTACAGCTGCAGAGTAACAAATGTGACAGAGCTTGAGGATTTGGAGATATACACTCTGAAGGAAAACAACAAGATATACACTGTTGAGCACAAACTTAAAGATCATGATTACTACTGCTCTTGTAACTTGTTCAACAGATTAGGATATCCATGCCGACATATATTGACTATTTTGAAGGATATACAAATTGAGAAGTTGCCAGAAACACTATTGCTGACTCGTTGGACAAAGGCAGCAACTTTGAGCAACATTTTCACATTGGATGATGTTGTCGTAAGACAGTCAACTGCAAAGCAAGAACAAAAACTCCTATTGACAAATATGTTAGCTGAATTTCATTCTTGTGTGGACTTAGTTAAGGACAATAGTGATCAGATTAGACACTTGACAGATGCATTGACAAATGCAAAAAAAGAGCTCCTACAAAGTGCACAAACATCAGCATCTTCATCAGCATCAAAGTTCGGTATGTATGATGAGTTTGAGGGGGCAACCCCAGATTACTGATTATTTCTTTATGCACTTCTATAATAACAGATTGCACATATATCATATATCAATGCGCAATATATTCGTATATAAGCACAACAGAACTCGGAAAGTGCAGAGTTACACAGAATGTCCAAACAGATTATTGATTTATTATTTACACCATTTTATAAAAAAATGATTGCACATATATCTATTCAACGTATTCTAATGTTAATAAGTTTCTTAACTTCAAGGTATATTTGATGAGTTTGCTGGGGTAAGCCTCCCAAAAAATTTGGAAATACGAGACCCTAAACATGCAAAGACAAAGGGCAGTGGGAAGAGACTTAAAGGCGAGAAGGAATCATCAATTCAAGCACAGAAAAAGGGGAAAAGAATATGCTCAATCTGCCTTGAATATGCACCTCACAACAGCAGGACATGCCCATTAAGGGAAATCTAATAGAAATAATAATCAGACTTTGTGCTTGACTTATTATAAATGCACTTTATTATTACACAATATTATAATTTCAGTTTTTTTAGACAGATATAATATGTAAGAACTTTTAAATTTTGTTTTTTTAGACAGATATAATAATTGCAGTTATGGGAAGTTGAAGAGGTTAAAGTGCCTTGGAAAACTGCCCTTTAGATAGAGTCAACCAGATGATGGGAGTTGAAGAGCCACAACTGCCTATATATGCACACACTCCTCCCCCATCAAATCGTACCCCATCAAAAATCTCCTGAAAAGAGTCATAAAAATTCTTACTCCCCTTCCCCTCAAAAACCAACAAATCTCCACCCTCAAACCAAAAAAATGAAGGCATTCAACCCAGTGATTTTATGCCAAGAATACTACAGAATCAATGGAGAGATCGACAATATTATGTACCCAGGATATCATATGTCTCTTTTAGAAGAAGCAGCAGAAACCAACACAGAGACCATCAGGAGGGACCTGATGTATGCCACTGAGAAACATCAAGATTTCCTCTCTACACTCAAACAGGAGAAAAATGCAAACGCCTACAAGATCTTGGAGGCAACTGCAGATGATGATCAACAACTACTGGAAGCGGTAAGTTATAAGCTTTTATACAGTATGATTTAAATAAGAATCCAATATTATTTAACTTTTGAATATATAAATTTATGTAGTTGCAAAAAAAACAAGAAAAAGTGGAGGAAGAACTGGTGGAGTACAGAGGATACGTCATTGAATGCATCAAGGAGATCTTCGAAGAAGAAGACAAGAGAAGGAGGAAGATTGCAAACTTCCTTAGAAAGTAGGCCATCAAAAGAAGGAAGAAGAAGAAAATGAAGAATACAGACTTTACTTTTGCAATCTTAATTATCCATAATTTAGTTAAAATGTCTGTATTTCTTGTTAATTTGAAGTTTAAATGTTTGAAACAATGTTATTTTGAATTTCATAATATTATGAATCTTAAATATTAATATGGTTTTATGATATTAGTGTTCCATGGCATATTAAATGTGATTTATTATAATGCACATCACTTTATTATATTTGCACAATGTACTGTTGTATTTGAACAAAAATATTGTCTAACTGCAAAACTTAATATTACCCCTACACAGCCTAATCATATGAGTGCACAAAATTAAACAAAAATAGCACAACATAAACGTATATGCGCACGAAATAAACTTATATTTAAAAACTTATGCAACTGATATTATTTTAGACAAAATATTATATTATTATAAAAACTAATTAAAAAAAGAAAAGAACAAAACTTATAAAACCAACAAAAAGAAAGGGAAGAAAAAAATAATAATATATTTAAAGTCAATTTTTGAAATTATGTGAAAACATAACAAACAAATAACAGAACAACATAACGAATAGATTACCAAAATCAATTAGATAAATAAAAAACATTATATTACATATGCACAATATGGTGTTGGATTTGCACAACATGACAATATGATTGCACATTATAATACTAGGCTTGCACAAGGCTATATTATACTGTAACGACATAAATGTATATAGTTGCACATAATACATTTATAATTACACAACATAGGTTTACTCATGCACTAATTATAGTCGAAAAAAGAAGTTGGACTTAAATGTGAGTTTTAATCTATATAAAACGCACAAAGAGTCAAAGCCATTCACAAAGCCCACAAAAACTTAAAATCCAAACAGATATAGATTGCCAACGGGCACAACTACACCAACATAAACTCACGAATAGATTACCCAACTCAATTAGATAAATAAAAAACATTACATTACATATGCACAATAGGGTGTTGAATTTGCACAACATGATAGTGTAATTGCACATTATAATACTAGGCCTACACAAGACTAAATTATACTGTCACGACATAAATGTATATAGTTGCACATAATACATTTATAATTGCACAACACGGGTTTACTCATGCACTAATTACAGTCGAAAAAAGAAAGTGGACTTAAATGTGAGTTTTAATCTATATAAAACGCAGAAAGAGTTAAAGCCATTCACAAAACCCACAAAAACTTAAAATCCAAATAGATATAGACTGCCAACAGGCACAACTACACCAACATAAACTAAAACCGACAAAAGCAACCCAAAAAGGGCATCGCAAAGGGTTATACATTACAAGACAGTCAGAACCCAAAACGTGTATACCCTAAAAAGTAATAACAACTGTCCAGAAACTACTAATGTTTGAAAAAATACTATTTTCTTTCCCATCAATCCAGCCTCAATTTCTGAGCATGAACACCTTTAAAAGTCAAGGCCGCATGTGCCTTAGCTTCATATACAATTTCAGAGCGCACTGCATTCACATCTGAACAGATTATGTCCGTTATATACTTCACATGCAGCTTTGAGATGTTCTTGTCACTCCCTTGTTCAAAACCACACTTGAATCCCTTCTCCAATCCAACAAATGCCTCCATATGGCGCATCAGACAAATCCCAGAATGGGAACGCTTTTTCTCACCAGCCCATGGAAGATAAATGTGTGATTGACTTAAAAGAGAAACAAAGTCTGCCTTCTTCGAAAATCCTTTAGACCTCAAATACTTAATCAACAAATCTTGCTATACAAAAATATCAAAAAAGAGGAAATTACTTTAAATGACACACTGAAAATAGAAAGAAGGAAAATAAAGGGCCAAAAGCAAAAAATTGACAGATAAATATGAAAACTAACCAAAGTCCCAACTGTATATTGGAAGATGGAACTAGAATTTGGAGTATCACTTGATGCATCCAGAAATTGAATAGCTTTCATCTTTAGATTAAAAACTACCATGCAATAGACAACCCCTTGGGGCATAAACGAAATTATTAAAAGGCATAAAATAAAATTTATACTTAATTACCATATCAACATCTTTTAATCGAATGTGAGAAGCGGCAGCCAGTTCAGCATCAAGACGGATACTAAATTTTGTCAAACGTTCAGTTAAGTCAACTTCAGGGGGATTTGGGGCATATTGCTGCAAAAAAAAGAACAAGGAAATAAACACATGTAGAATGATAATTAAATAGGACAAGAGGAGATGGAAAATAAAAAACAAAAATAAATCTTACAGCAAATACGATAGATATAAAAAGCCTTGATGGAGAAACAACACTTTTGTATTGTTCTTTATGATGAAGGACAGAAGCCCATGCGTTCAAAACAGAAAAAGCCACTTCAAAATCTTCTTCAAGAGATTTTAAATCAGCTCTAATAACTTCAACAGGGGAGTTCTTCAAAAGAACCTCAATGCAATAGGCAAACAACAAATTATAAAAAGAATGCATAAAATTAAATATAAAAAGATAAGTCAATGATAAATAAAACAGACTTACACATCAGAAGCCGATCTCTTAGATAAATATGCATAAATGCAACGCTCAATGTCAGACACATGCTCATTCACATCAACAACTCTAGAATAGTAGGGACTTTTCAAGGAATCAGCAGGTTTAGGTACCCTATTACTCCCAACATCTTTCTCACTTTGATCTTGCCTTGAAATATCTGAAACAACAGGGCAACCCCTAGTAGACCTACGTAAAGGCAAGACAACAGGAGACTTTTGCTTCCTCTTAAACACTTTAGGACTTGCACAAGGAATGTCACTTGAAGTTGAAATCCCTGAAGGAGAAGCAACACCTCCCTCAGCATATTCCTTGACAATACCGACAACTGAGGCAGCAACACTATATACACCCTTGACATCCTTCGTTGCAACTCTGATATCCTTATGTGCATCAGTATTAGGGTTGGGTGCAGATACAAAACCCTTTTGGGCATACTGATCAAACTTGGCAAAATCCTGAGCAAATTCCTCTTCAGAACCAAAAAGATCAAAAGATGGCTCAGCAGGAAGATTCATTCCCATATTCCCCTTACTCTTAGCACCTGCAGAAGCACCCTTCTTCCCAATATCACATTCATTTACACAACCAACACCAACAAGCCCGCCTCCAGCTACATAACCAAATGAAGCAAAAGGATGATCGTCCTGAGTAGCCACTTTCATCTTGCCCTTATTCGTGTAAGTTAACTCAATTTGAGAAAGATAGTCCAAATACACAGGATCTGACCAGAAAGGATCATGGGAGGAATTCAAGAGAGAAGAAGGGGATTCATTCAAATGAGAATGGTCTGCAGAAGCAGACCCACCCTTATCACCCTCAAACTCCAAACCCAACAGCTTCTTTGCAGCATTACTAAGCGTTTTAACCATTTCATTATCTTTAAACTCAGGAGGAATTTTATCAGCCAATTCAACAAACTCAGATATTGAAGTAGCAAGGCCAGCGGTTTTTTGAGCAAATGATTGAATAAAACTTTACAAATAAAAAAACAACACACAAACAGAGACCCAAAATCAAATAAAACTATAAAAAGACAAAAAAAAATCACTTATATATAAAGTATAATAAAAACCTCGATAGAAGATGATTCTTTATCAGGAACAGATGGATTGTCAGTGGGAGCAGCTGAAAGAGCAGCACATGGAGAAATAGGTGGATATGGAGGAACAGATTGATGTCCATGAATTCTGCCACGTCCAAAGCCTCCACTGGAAAGATCATCATCCTCACGCTGACGAAGCATTGGTGATGTCAACCCCATAAAAACAGGGAAAGACCGAGTTACTCTCCTCAATGCGGTACTTGAGAATAACTTCACCCTATCAATATAAAACAGCTAACAACCACAAACACACCAAAAAAAAAAAGAAAACATATTCAGAACCAAAGTAACTAAAAAATGTAATGCATTGGAAAAAAAGTCAATTACACAGTAAAATAATAAGGCCATTAGCTTCAATATGAAAGGGAATTATCATTGGACACCAAATTATTAAAAATACAAAACATGATACTATAATAGCACAACAAAATAGTATAAGTGCAAAAGATAGTAAAAAAATACTCACAATAAGGAAGAGGATAGGACCTCTGAACTGACTGTTTTTGTTCTTTTCCCAAATTTTCTTTGAATCCACTAAGCTTTCAAGAACAAATGCACACCAATTCAACTCCTTGAAGTCCTCATTTCCACACAAAACTTTAACCAAGCTTTGATTAACATTCCCATTTTGGTTACTGTCCACAAGCAACGAATGAAATAACACAGCAAAGTTGACAACAAATTGATCACTAGCACCAACATCAGCAACTATATTATCAGTAAGAATAGATGGAGTAATGGAATCTCCAACAGAAAACCAAACTCCTCCACTTCTTAAGAATATCTAAGTTCTCTTTAGAACTTTTAATAAATATCAAATTCTTCCCCATTGGCAAGCCTAATGTAATATGCACATCAACTTCATTAATATCTAACTTACTTCCATTATCCAACACCAAACAACATCTGTTCGCGTCAAAGTGATCAACCAACCAATGACAAATACACAAAGGAAGATAATGAATACCCAAATCTAATAAACACCCAAATCCTATCCTTTTGATACAATCTTTCTGTTTATCATTAAATATAGCCAATGCAGACACAAACGCTCGAGGATTGGACCTTGTTTTCAAAGAGGGGTATTGATAGCCCATCTAATCCTCGACTTCTTAACAAAAACAGCCCCCTCCCCAACTTCTTGGGGGACAGTGGGTGCTTGGTGTAGCACATCAGAAGCTTCAGTCTGCACATTAGGCTCTTTAGATTGCACATGCTCTCCAACAGTTGGTTTCCCTTCCTTATCAACAGAAACACCAACTCCAGAAGGAAGCTCATCATTAACATTGGGCAGGAAACGAGTAGACAGAATCTCAGGAACAGGAGCTGAGGAAATACCATGAGACACAACATTGGATGAACCACCTAGACTAGTACGATCTTCCCTTGAGTGACGATTAAGGGGCACATCATCTTCTAAGTCAATATCCATTGAACCACCTTCACCACCTGATATAGAAAACCCAGGGGAATCCCCTAACCACTAATAACTGAACACAAAGAAAAATAAATACATAAAATTGACAAAAGACAATAAATGAACACCAAAAATTGACAAAAATCGAAAACAAAACAGAGTAGAAATACAAATTTACAAAGAACATTAGTAAAATCGAATAACTAAGAGCATAAAAGACTAAAAAAACAATAAAATAGAGAAAGGAACTAGGTATAAATGAATGAAATCGAAAACGAAACAGATTGAATACGCAAATGCACAACACATTTAAAAAATACAAGCACTGAAACATAAAATCATTGAACAAAAGATAAAAACGAAACCGCACAAAATTGAGGGAACAACAAAACCCTAACCCCCGGACAAATTAAATAGGAGAGAAAAACAGGAAATCAATGTCGTACCTACTGAAAACCTCGACATGATGGAAGGATGACAACAAAAACAACGCACAAGGATTGCCGAAGATCAAGGACACCGAGAATCAAGCACGAAACCTCCAACGGGAAAGAGAAAAGAAGATCAGAGTTGAAGAGGAAACGACAAACACAATATTAGAAACAATACGGGAATAAGAACATGGCCAGCCCAAACAAACAGGCCCAACTCCCTTCATTAAACACTAATCTGCCCCAACAGCTTAATTAAGGAAAGTTTACACCTTAAGCCAATTTTACACCATAAGGCAATTTTACATTTGAACCTTTGCATATATATATATAGACACACGAGATTCGTTGTTACTCTCCATTTTTTATTTTAAAAAACATCTCACTGTATTTTTCTCCTCTATCTGACAAATCAATCCCTCTCTCCCCTCTCTCTCTCTTTCTCTCGTAACACTCCCACCCACTCTCTGTAACGGCCCGGATATAAATATCTGGGTTACGTTGCGAAGGTTGGATACCTTCATTCGGGTCTTGCAATATAGGTACGGGTCGAGGTTTCAAACCTCTAAAAGATCATAATTTAAAGCGGGGATTTCGAACCCCAAAGCAATCGAAGGATCGTTGGGTACCCTTAACCTGTCCTAAAAGCCTAGGTCGCGGAAATCCATTTAAAAATAAGCAGAAAACGAAAGTAAAGTACAACTTGCCACAGCGAGGTCGGGTCAAAACCAAAACAATAAAAACAGGTCGGAAAGTACTTTAGCCAAATTAGCGGGTTAGTCCGGTTCTTCGCATTCGCCCAGGAGGATTTCCCACATCACGAAAACATGGAGCAAGCATACCTAATCGTGCGAGCGGGGTCAGACCGAAACCCCCCAACGCACTCTGTCCCGCAAGCAAACATACACATACGCTATACCTATAATAAAGATGCTCTAATGTAGTACGTAAATTTAACACTCATGCATGCTTGACATAATATAATATAATATAGATGTGGAAAGACATTAAAGGGCCCCAAACAATGCCAAGTGGCATATCCCTCTCCTACTTCGCCCCCTATTTCATGAGCGGACCTGGCCAGTATAGTACCCATCCCATCATACATGTGTGCACATTATCATCATCATAGCATGCTCATCATCATATCATATCTTCATCATATCATATCATCGTCATATCATATCATCATCATCATATCATATTACCATCATATCATATCATCATATCACACTCATGTCCGGTGGTACTAGGCTATCTCATCATCATGCTCATATATCGACGCTACTGACTCAAGGCCAACCCGATGAGGCTGGGCTACCCCATGACCCTAGAAAAGACTCTAGGACTCACAGATAACGACCGTTCTGTTCTCAAACACACAGAGTAACTGAATGCTCATTCACAAGTGCAATCCTAGCATGATACTACATGGCATGCTTTTAAATGCATCTGAAGCACCTAGTATATCATATGATCACACGCAGGAGATTTCTCTTTCGAGTCTGAGTAAGCCCATAAAGGAACTTACCTGAGAAAGCCGAACAGCAAAGAGATAGCGAAAAGTAGGATCTAAGCAAGTCAATAATCACCTAGTGAAATAAGTAATAAAGACGCAATGAGTCTAACGTGTAACTAACCAAGTAAGCATAGAGAAACAACTTCGAAGGAAATTCCAAAAAACAAGCGTTAACTCAAAACGCGTCAAATACGAGAAAACATCCGAAAGCCGAGATTTCCGCAGATTAATCATTTTAATTTTCCAATAATTCTCATTCGTCATTCTATCCAATGCCACATCTCAGTCCAATTCAATCTCAGTCCAACGGTTCAATCATGTCTTAAGCAAGGTCCAATATCAGTTCGATTAAACGGTCTAAAAGCACGGTTAAAAGGGTCCAAGGTTCAACCAACTATAAAAAGGTAGTTAAGATAAGGTCTGAAAGGTTAGATCAGTCCGTTAAACAAGGTCCGAGAAATTCAGTTGTCCAAGGTCATTATAAAATAGGCAAATCCGGTTAATTGGTCAAAGTTGTCGTTAAAGGAATCCCGACATCTTGATTTAAAACAGTAAATCCTTTAAGAGACATTTGGGGAAGAACTTAGAAACCCTTTTAAATAATTTATCAACAATATATAACTAAAATAAAATACCAAGCTATATTTATAAATTAATAATAATAAATCATTTCATAATTTCCAAAATCACATTTAAAACATCAAATGTTAATATTTTCCAAATAATATAACTTTAAAATGATTTCTATAATATATAAAATCTCAAAATATATCCTCGCAAAATCAGAATAATATAACAATAATAATAATAATAATAATAATAATAATAATATAATAATAATAATAATAATAATAATAATAATAATAATAATAATAATAATAATAATAATAATAATAATAATAATAATAATAATAATAATAATAATAATAATAAGAACAAACTAATAATATCATGACATATAATATAACATCTATAATATAACATCAAACAACACATAATATAATAACAAGCCACACAAGAACAACCCAGCAGGCCCACTTTTCCCAACCCAACACGAAACCCGAACCCGCCCATATGGAAGCCCAAACCCAGAAGCCCCAACCCAAATCTGAGTTTAAAGAACCAGGATTTTTTTTGTGTGCGAACCGGACCAGAAAAGGAAGGAAAAGGAAAAGGAGAACCCGGGTTCAAGGGAACCCATCTTCAACCTCAGAACAGAGCACGGACGACGGAGGAAAATGTGAGAAAGAAAGGAGGAAAGCTCCGGCCTTGGTGGTCCATTCATCCTCAAAGTTTACCCAGGTAATCAAGATGAGACCCCGGCCAAAACCCATCCAAAATGGAAGAACTGACGGGAGGAGGGAGGGAGAAAAACAAGACTTAAAGTGCGACACTGAGGAGAACTCCAGCCTTTAATGGCGGTGCCTCCGACTACGAGAGCTCGTGAGGGGTGGTGCGTGTGAGCCTAGGAAGGAAGACAGATGCGCAAGGAGTGGTTTAGAATCGAAAATGAAAGGAATCGCAAACCGACATGAACGACGAAACATAGGACGAAGGACCCGTGTTGGCTCCGGCGATGGCACGGCTCGACCGGAAGGTCGAGGAGCTGCTGTTGGCTGACGCTTCGAAGGAGGAGAGGCTGGGAGCTGCAGCTGCTGCTACTGCGAGGCTCTGCCTCTCGGAGTCTGAACAGGAGAGCTTCAAGGAGGGGACGAAAAATGGTGAACACGGAGGAGGGAGAGAGAGAGAGAGAGAGAGAGGGAAGGCGATGGTGGTGTTCTGGTGAAGCTCATGGTTGCAAGAAAGAACAGGGAAGAACCATTCTTTGAGTTTGAATTTTCGGATGAGGGGATAAGGCAGGGGAAGAGAGAAGATGTGGTGGTGTGTGTTGGTGTTGTTGAACAAAAAATGCGTCAATAATTGTAAAACATATTTTATTTAATTTTTTAGAGTTTGAGTTCGACCCCTTTTGGTTACCCTCTTGATTCGAAGTTGTATCGACACCAAGACTTGAGTGGTTTTGGTGATTTGGGATGCACCCAAATTTTAACGGATTGCCTACGTATCTCTGGAAAGAGAATCAAGCCTTACGTAGTTCAGAATATTTTGACATTTGTGTTTGGCCTGGTTTGGATTTGGTTTGGTTTGGATAAATTTGGATTTGGCTTTTGTTTTGTTTTCTTGTATGCATCAGAGGATGAAGCTCAAACCCACCTTCTAGGAAGGGTAGCTTGAACAACACTCCACCCAAGTAACCTGAGCCCACTTTCTCGGAAGGGTAACTCAAGTAACCCGCCTATCATTTGCATAGAAAACAGTTTGACTTTGATGTGCAGTTTAATTTGGAATTTGGTTGGTTTTGACTTGAGCTTTGACTTAGAAGTCAATTTGAGGAATGTGGAATTTGGCTTCTCATTTTTTTGGGTGTGGCTAAACTCGACGAGCGAAAGCTTTGTATCGAGTTAGAGTAGACACTTTGGCTTTGATGAAAATTTGGTATTTGGGACGACTAGAGTCGGCGAATGAATTTGAAGAGATTTGATTGAAAGTTTGGGTGTGACTGGCCTCGGTGATAATTTGATTTACACTGTGTTTCCTACGTATCCACTTTCTGGTGGAATCGAGTCATCGTAGTTCGGGATAAAATGGATTTTGTATTTGGGTTTGATCATGAGATCATTTGCGGGTGGTGATTGAATTCGATGGGCTTTGGCTTGACACCGAATCAATTTAATTTGAATTGGGCGATTGAACTCGACGAGCTATGGCTTTGTGTCGGGAATCAAATCTTATGTAGTTCTTTTGAGAACAAATTTAATTTGAGATGAGATGGGCGACTGAATCCGATATATGTTGAATTTTGGTATCGAATTTTCTACGTAACTCATAAAAGAGTAACTCATAAAAGAGTATCAAGTCTTCACGTAGTTCTTTTTTGAACTAATTTGATTTTTTATGGTTTGACGATAGAACTCATGAGCTTTAACTTTGTATCGAGTGGCCTACGTATCCGACAACTCGAAATAAAATCGAGCGTAGTTCCTTCAAGGAACAAATGATTTAATTTAGTTAAACTTTGAACTCCTTTTCATTTAGAAGAGAATTTAGAGGTCGACGACTATACCCAATATATTTTTAGGATTTAATATCTGGTTACCTACGTAGCCGATAAGAGGTGTCAAGTCTTTACGTAGTTCTATTAGAAGAAAAAATTTGATTTAATTTGGGAAGGACGACTGAATTCGATATATATTGAGTTTCATACCAAATTTCCTACGTAACTCGTAAAAGAGTATCAAGTCTTTACGTAGTTCTTTGTGGGACTAATTCGATTTTTTCGGTTTGACGATTGAACCTGACGAGCTTTAGCTTTATGTCAAGTGGCCTACGTATCCGACAATTCGGAATCAAATCGGTCGTAGTTCCTTTCAAGAACCGTTTGAATTTGAAGAAATTTGATTTGAGATTTTTGACTTCGTTTTGACTTAGAAGTCAATTTTGAGATCAACCCACTGGAATAAATTGGCGTTGAAATTTTACGAGTTTAACTTTGTGATTTTATTAAACCCAATTTCTAATTTATGTCAAATATAATTTTTATATTTCAGTGGGTTGACTTTGCAATTAAGCAAATTTTTCCAAATAAATCTTTGAATTGGTGCGGCATTAAGCAATTCAAAATCATTGAATTGGTGCGGCATCAAGCAATTCAAAATCTTTCAATCTGATGGAAGAACTTCTTCTTGGAGCTAAATCCCCTCAAAAGGTTTCATTGAGTGCCTTACCGGAAAGCAAGGATCTAAAGGAAGGGCTCTTTAGCTTGCTCAGAAAGGGGTCTCCTTCCCCCTGAGTTCAAGATGTCCCTTTCTGCTACTACAAAAGAAGACCTTTCAGACGTTGCCACCGCTCAATCCACCCCTGCAGAAAGTTGGTATTCAAGAGACGGTAACTATGTCAAGAATACATGCTTAATCATTTCGCATCAGAAGCAAGCAACTGAAAACACTCTCTTTTTTCAGCTTTCTTCTCCTCTCTCCCCATATCTATTTCTTCTTCCATTTCTGTTACTAATTCTAACAGTGAGCTCTCCTGCTTACTGTCAAGCCTCTTTTGAGGAAACAAGATGTAACTATGCACAAACTATAACAAGGCTTAACAGCCATAGAAAAAAACCAGAAAAAGTGTATACATACAAGCTTAACAGCTATGCCTTGATCAAACCAACAAGACTAAACCTACTAAAAAGCCTAATAGCAAATGAATCAAACAATATAATCATACATGACATCTCCATAAGACACTTATTTAATCAATCCTTTTCAATCCCAAATAACAGGTCTCTGTTTAATCAAATTCTGAAAAATAGATCTGATCATCGGAAGAAGTTGGAAAGCAACCTTATTTCTAGAATTATTGATAAATCTACTCTATGGCATGAAATAAATGATAGGCTTAATGATTGGAATAATTAGAGTTATTCCTTTATCTTCGATCTACCTCATGATCAGCACACACCAGCAATCACAGAGATCGCCCTCCACTATTAAAAATTTGTCATCCCCTCACACCTTCTAACTCATCTGTTACCAGCAGTGATAAAATTTAGCTTCCATTTTAAAAAATATATCATTTCCTTTTACCCTTTAACTCACCCGATGAATATTCAGTATATCCATATAAGATACAACATTTTCGTAGCTTCCTTCAATAAACATAACTTTCCCCATATGCTAAAACATACTTGCTTCAGAATTCAGCTTCACCAAATCACCAAAATCCTGCAATACAATTACACTCATGATTTCAGCAATTTATTTTTTTATCAAATAAATATTAACAGAATTATCACAATTGGTTATCTTAAGAGGTGGAGGATTATCCTGATCAATATCAAATATTTTTACAGCTACTCAATGGATAATTACAGATCAACTAAGATCTTTTTTTACCACCATCATCAGCATGATTGCCACGTTTTCTCATAAATCCATCTGTCAACAACCTAAACACTCAATTCTTCATGTTTACCCAAAATTATCTTACAAATTCTTATTACTACAGAAATTATAATCTTTCCATTCAACCTAGAGCAAACTCAACAACCCTCAACTGGTGCCTTGAAACTCATAACCTCATGTCCACCTCTTACCTCTCTGCTGTTATTCAGGGAAATCAAAACAATATGGACTTAACTCCCACTCCTCCTGAATTTCCCTACTTGATAACTCCTATCAATCCCAACATCAACACCTCTACTCAAATCAATCAAACTACCACAGCCCAAAACTCTGAAACACAGACCATAACAGAGGATGATCAAGGCACTGATGAAATTCAAATCCCAATCATCAATGAAATCCATAACAGACTTCAAAACACAGCCTTAGTGGGAAGATTTGTGAACAAACAGGTCGAGTTTAAACAAGTTCTGACAAAGATGCGCACATATTGGAGGTATCTTAAAGGCCAATGGTTCATTGATCTCATAGGCTATGACTGGTTCCTTTTAAAATTTGCAACCAGTGAAGACAGAGCAAAAATCTGGGCAAATCGACCTTACCATGTGGCAGGTGCTCTGCTAGTCATTTACCCTTGGACACCATCCTTTGATCCCTCTGAAGCAGACACAACCACTGGTGATCTATGGGTACGTATTCCAAATCTTCCACCTCAACTAAACAATACTGAAATCCTAGCTGATATCTTAAACACTTGCCGTGTGGGAACCTTAATTAAGGTTGATAAGGAGGCATATTTCAAAAGCCGTTTCAGATTTCTCCGTCTCTATGTTCATGTCTCCTTTGAACACATTCTGATATCTTACATCAAATGGAAAACGCCAGATGGAAAAGGAATAAGCTTACGTGTATGGTATGAAGACTTTTCTATAGGTTGTGGTTGTTGTGGAAACGAGGAACATCTTTATCCAGACTGTCCTAACAACATAGCTAAACCCAGAAGCTTTGAATTAAGAATCCAATAAAGGCCTGGAATCAACCTATTTGAAGATAATGCCAGACTTGAGAGCTCAAAATATAGCACGGATGAAACCATAGCTATTTATACTGCTGGAGGTCTCCCTATGATTGGAACCAACTTCACTGTAGGATCAAGCACTTCTGCTCAACCTTTTGGGACTTGCTCTCAACCTATCCAGGGAGATTATGGTACTCTACCCATTCTATCAACCATAGGTAACACCTATTCTACCATCCAACCTATGGGGGGAAACACCAATGCCTTATTCAGCCCCTTTTTTTCCCAAGATCTGATCAACAACCTGATCAACTTAAACAATGCTCATGCTTCCATGATTGCAGCAGAAACAAGCATTCTACCTTTCCAAATTTCCCCTTCAATGCTACACACTATCTTTAACACTAATCCAAACCACACCTCATCTTGTACTGCTCCTGTCAGAGAATTATCTAACCTATGTGATGTGATTAACCCCTATGTTACCTACCCCCAGAACCATGATCTTACTCATTCCTCTTACCAGTCTATGAACTCAGTAACTTCAATGGTTAGAAACATGTCAGGCATTCACATCTCTTCTCAAGATAATGATCATAACCACACAAATGGAAGAGACCATGATAAAGGAAAGGAGAAAGCTGAAGAATATGAAGTAGATTCCCATGATCATGTGAACAAGAAGCAGAAGCAATCACCATAGTTTCCCATGACAGCTACAAACTTATAGAGGGGTTACTCTTCAGTGGATTTTCACCTCACTTCCCTCAAATTTTGGCAATGTAACAAACATAACACTTTAGCACTTTATATCTTGGCTTGCTTTAATCCTGTTAAGGTTGTATCTCTTTTTTCTGTTAGTTTAGAAGATCGACAGAGCATCCAAATCTTTGTTGTTCATATGGATTTCTCTTCTAAGCTTTGGTTTTATTCTATAGTTAGGGGCTTTGCACTACTCTTTCCTGTATCTTATTACCGTCTCTTTAAGTTTCTACTGTATATATTTCTATCTGATTTCGTTTCCAATAGCAAGACTTATCAAATATACTGGACCGTAGATGGGCTTAATAGCAGATCCATTGGGCTAACACCCATTTTTACCAATTTTATAAAACTCCATTTACACTATGAAAGACAAATATGGATAAATCTGAAATATCTTCACAACTATAATACGTACAACTTTTCTCTCAAAAATATTAATCACAATCAAATAAATATACCTTACCATAACCATAATACAAAAGAAGACTCAAAAAATATCAAAAAAGTATTAACAACAAGCCCTATAAACAGTTTAAATAAAGAAAATCATAATATTCACTTCATAAATTTATACATCTTATACTTCATTAACAAAATAAATTATAAAATAAAATCTGTTATTATTAAATTTTATTCAATAAAAATTATCAATAAAAAAGAAATAAACTTTAGTTTACATTTAATAATGCTCAAAAAGCAGATAGAAATCATAAATAATTTTAAATGACAAACCTAGCATATTGGAACATAAGAGGTGTGAAGAAATTAAACCTTTGGCAAGACCTAGCTTATATTCAAAAAAGAAATAACTTAGATATCTTAGTCCTAGTAGAAACAAAGACAACCGAACCACCAACTGAATTTCTATACAAAAAAGCTGGATTCAATAATACCCCATATATTGCTTTAGAAGGAACTAAAGGTGGCCTTTGGATTTTCTTCAAAAACTCGAAATTTACGGAATCAATTAAACAAATATCTATATCAAATAAATATATTATGTACCTTGTCAAACTCAACAATTACAAACTTATAATTACCTTTATTTACGCACCCTCAAACCAATTAGATAAAAATAACTTTTGGAATGAATTATTCACAATTACTCATCAACAGAACCTCCCTTGTTTAATAATGGGAGACTTTAATGAAATAGAATCAACAAATGAAAAAATTGGCGGAATAACTCCACTAAATCATAGATTTACACGAATTCATCAAATCAAGGAAGAATTAGATATTCATACTGTCCCTTATACATGAAGTCCTTTTACCTGGAGAAAACGACAAAGCCCCAATAATAACATCTATGAACGTTTATATAGAGTTATGGTTCATACAGATATTTTAACTCAATTCCCAAATCTAACAGTTCACAATCATCGTAAATTGGTCCGCGGGCATTGCGATAAGTCCTCTGTCCTACTACAGGTGCTGCGACAACCTTTACCAAGTCCGAACGATTGTTGACCACCAGATCCGATGGTCTGCAATATTCACCCTAGCCCACAAGCACAAATCCTCAGCGCGGAATATAATCCCAAAGTACTCCAAAGACTCAAATATAGTACATCCAGAAGGTGGTAAGACCCTTGCAGAGTTCCCCAACAGCATGGAGCTTGGGAAGCTCGGACCCGGTCAAGATCCGAACAACAAAGAGCACTCAACTACTAGTCTAGTCTAGTAGTTGTTTTTTTCTATTAGTTGCGATGTGAACAGGCCTTTACTTATGAGATTAGTGGCTAGCTTGAGTGGTCTTGTTCAGCTGCTAACAAGAATATTTTCTCTTTCGACTGGCCTTTGGTGCTTTATTCAAGTAGTAATTGATCCCGGAAAAGGGTCAAGGGATAGAATGCCAGATCCGGCGTTGACTCAACATAAGAAGAATTCGACTAGCTGTTCTCTCTTTCCTCCCATTACTGGAACCGACGAAAGGCAATAAGAAAGACCTGTCGATTAGCTAAAGCTTGATTTGAGTCGTGCTAAACCTATCGAATTGAAATACGAATTTCCTTCAACTATACGAAATGACTTGATCCGTAGATGCACGTCAAACCTATTTTCGTTCCATAATAACATAAGACAGAGGGAGTGAATGACTCATGGGTATGGGTCATGAACGTAAGCAAGAAAGAGAAATTACGGCGAAAGAAGAATTCCTTTTCTTTTATGTAATATACCCCACACCACGCTCATTCATTACTTCAAGTCATAGTGGCATCGGGGTCATGGTTAAATGAAGAGATTAAGGAAGTGTTCATTGTTCTATTTGTGTCTAATGTTCGGCTTAGCGGAACAAGCTTAGTCGAGATTGAGTTGGTCTTCGCACCAAAGAAGCAAGGGATTGAGGTTTGGTTTTCTTGCTTCGTACAAGATCGAAAAGAATACCTGTGGCATTCCCCAAGTCAGAAAAAAAGAACGAGGCGTCTCGGACGTCGATTGTGGAAACTCCATGAAAATTATCTAAGTATAGTTACAGGATCGATATATCGTACGACGTAATGGAGATCTTGATCTAGATCCGATGGTTCGCAGAATTCGGGGTGGACGTGCTCACACGAATGAATCCAGATGAGCACTCTTCCGCATAGATAGAAAGAGGAGAGAACAACCCGCACAAGCCTGGGCTTTTTCTTCTTTCTTTTTTTTCGGCATGCCGCTGGAGCAAATGGACGAGAACTTTGCCCAGAGTCGTCCCTTTAAACAGATCGAAGGTGCGATCAAAAAAAATGATCTCTTTTTACAAAGGTTCGGGGACCCTTTGTAATATAGATCCATGTCTTTCTTGTTCCACTAGCTAGGACCAAATTTGCACATGTCCATTTTTGTATTACAACCTTCTTTTTTGATGTCAAAGACCAGAAGCTACGCGCAAATTCTCATTGGATCTTGGTTGTTCTTAACAGCGATGGCTATTCATTTAAGTCTTTGGGTAGCACCACTAGATCTTCAACAAGGTGGAAATTCTCGTATTCTCTATGTACATGTTCCTGTGGCTCGGATGAGTATTCTTGTTTATATCGTTACGGCTATAAACACTTTTTTCTTCCTATTAACAAAACATCCTCTTTTTCTTCGCTCTTCCGGAACCGGTATAGAAATGGGTGCTTTTTTTACGTTGTTTACCTTAGTTACTGGGGGGTTTTGGGGAAGACCTATGTGGGGCACCTTTTGGGTGTGGGATGCTCGTTTAACTTCTGTATTCATATTGTTCCTTATTTACCTAGGTGCACTGTGTTTTCAAAAGCTTCCTGTCGAACCGGCTCCTATTTCAATCCGTGCTGGACCGATCGATATACCAATAATCAAGTCTCCAGTCAACTGGTGGAATACATCGCATCAACCTGGGAGCATTAGCCGATCCGGTACATCAATACATGTTCCTATGCTCATTCCAATCTTGTCCAACTTTGCTAACTCCCTCTTCTCAACCCGTATCTTGTTTGTTCTGGAAACACGTCTTCCTATTCCATCTTTTCTCGAATTGCCTTTAACGGAAGAAATAGAAGCTCGAGAAGGAATACTAAAACCTAGTTCACTCGCTGAGTCTCTTTGCATCCATGGCTGAATGGTTAAAGCGCCCAACTCATAATTGGCGAATTCGTAGGTTCAATTCCTACTGGATGCACGCCAATGGGACCCTCCAATAAGTATAAGTCTATTGGAATTGGCTCTGTATCAATGGAATCTCATCCTCCATATATAACGAATTAGTATATTCATTTCATAACATAGGAACAGTAAGAACTTGAGACTAGAACTCATAGGGAAGAAAATAGATAGAATCACATATGCAATATTTACAGACAAAAGTCTTCGGTTATTTGGGAAAAAGAAATAGACTTCTAATGTCGAATCAGGATCAACTAGGACAGAAATAAAGCATTGGGTCGAACTCTTCTTTGGTGTCAAGGTAATAGCTATGAATAGTCATCGACTCCCCGGAAAGGGTAGAAGAATGGGACCTATTATGGGACATACAACGCATTACAGACGTATGATCATTACGCTTCAACCGGGTTATTCTATTCCACCTCTTAGAAAGAAAAGAACTTCAATAAAAATACTTAATAGCATGGCGATACAGTTATACAAAACTTCTACCCCGAACACAGGCAATAGGGCCGTAGACAGTCAAGTGAAATCCAATCCACGAAAAAATTGGATCTATGGACAGCGTCGTTGTGGTAAAGGCCGTAATGCTAGAGGAATCATTACCGCAAGGCATAGAGGGGGAGGTCATAAGCGTCTATACCGTAAAATCGATTTTCGACGGAATGAAAAAGACATATATGGTAGAATCATAACCATAGAATACGACCCTAATCGAAATGCATACATTTGTCTCATACAATATGGGGATGGTGAGAAGAGATATATTTTACATCCCAGAGGGGCTATAATTGGAGATACCATTGTTTCTGGTACAGAAGTTCCTATAAAAATGGGAAATGCCCTACCTTTGAGTGCGGTTTGAACTATGGATTTACGTAATTGGAAGTAACCAATTAGGTTTACGACGAAACCTAAAAATCGATCACGGATCCAATTTGAGTACCTCTAGAGGATAGACCTCAACAGAAAACTGAAGAGTAATGGCAGCAAGTGATTGAGTTCAGTAGTTCCTCATATAAAATTATTGACTGACGAGATATAGTAATATGGAGAAGACAAAATTGTTTCAAGCACCGACAGAACCGGAAGCGCCCCTTCTTTCAAAGAGAGGAGGGCGGGTTATTCACATTTCATTTGATGGTCAGAGGCGAATTGAAAGCTAAGCAGTGTCTAAAGATTCCCCGGGGAAAAATAGAGATGTCTCCTACGTTACCCATAATATGTATATGTCGAAGTATCGACGTAATTTCATAGAGTCATTCGGTCTGAATGCTACATGAAGAACATAAGCCAGATGACGGAACGGGAAGACCTAGGATGTAGAAGATCATAACATGAGTGGATATATAGGAATCCAAATCCGCCACTCGTTAGTTGGTGTTCAATTCTTTTTATTGAGAGACTATGCTTTCAATTCCATTCTTCGTCTCTCTAGTCGCAGTATTCTTGCTCAACCCAACATTTTCGAGTGCCGTGCCAGGGCGATAGGCGCGCCGCAGTCACGCATTCGAGCAAGAGCCTTTGCCTTTCTTCGTTATGTAAATAGAGGGCCGGAATGAAGAAGTGCAAGACCCTCAACAAAAGAATGGATTAAGGTGATAGAGTGTTATCAGAAGACGCTAGGCTTCTTTATTGAAAAGGTGCTCTTTTTTTTGCGTCAGCGGATTTCGTTCATCAAGTTCTTGTTTGATCTGCCGCTGCTAGAACACCACAATATTCCTCCTTGTCCTTTTGAGGTTAATGCTCTCAATGTTGAATCGATCATTCGATATCCTTTTCCTTATCATAGGACGGAATGGAAGAAAAGTAATGAAACCTGCGATGGCTACTGAATAACCTCTTTTTACTTTCCTAATAAGGAAGCCTTTGACCTTTGTATTCGTTCGCCAAATCTTGTTCAGTTCCATCCAAGCTCGGTTTTGTCTGAATCTTCGTGGAAGAAGAAGAAGCGGTTCACCAACCACTACATCTGTGGATCCCACCAAAGAATGAAACCTGGCGGCTGCTCGCTCTTTGATCAGTGATTCGCCGACCACTAGATCGATGAATAATCTCTCCAAAATCTTCTTTTTGATCAGTGATTCACCGACCACTAGATCCAGGGATCCTACCTTATTCTCAAACCTGGTGGCTCGGTTGATTGGCACTCCTGTAGGCTCATCTTGCATACAAATTCTGGCGGTCCCAGGTCCTGCATCCACCAAGAACATTTCTTCCTTTAAGCGTAAAACTTCAGATTGTAAGGCGTTTCCACTACATAAGAAAAAACTTGAATTAGATCTTGGAAATGATCGACTCAAATAGATGCTCATCATAAGATAAGCTTTTTTATCCTCCTCTTCCTGTTCTATTGATCAGAAGCATCCAGCAGCGCCACGCCAGTAGAGAAAGTGAAGCTACTAAGCGAAAGTTAGGGAACTCGGTAGAAGCGATTTGCCGCTCCACCTCTCTAGGCTTCACAATAGCTATATAGAATGAAAAATGACCCCCCTCCACTATAATGAATCCGAAAGGAATCCGAAGGATTACCCTTTTGTTTGAGCAGGGGGCTCCGAGTCCTGTGTTGACAAAGATCAGATAGGTAGGCTCCAGATATGGACCCAAAGCCAAAACGTAGCCTTAGAGAAGGAGACTTTCTTTTGATTTAAACCTGGAGTTACTGAAAAGAAGCAGTTGGTTGTCAAAGATCCATGGCTCACCTTGTCATAAAATCTTCTTATTCAATTCATCCGCGAAGCAAACATGGAATAAGTTCTCTTCCATATCCAAGATTTGAACTGATTTCCTCATTCCCCATATACTTTAAAGAGTCTGCGCTACTCTACTAAATTGATTGTCGATCTGGCTTTCCAATCAAAGAAACTCTATTTGAGCTTCTCTTCCACTCTTTCAAAAACTTCATCCTCTTCCACAGAAAGAGAGAGTTTTTCAAACTCCTCAGTACCATCCCCCATTATGACAGCATTAGTCTCGAATCTTCCTAGCTCTTACTCTAAGAAGTTGATAGCAAGTCAGACCAACCTCTCAAAATGAATACCGTTAACTCATTTTCTAATTCGAAATCCAGCAAAAAAGAAGATGAGAGATTGGAAAAGAAAGGGAAGGTCCACCATGAATATCTTCATTCACTCTGCTTGCTAAGCCCTCTGATGCTAATCTTACGGCCACACCTGCTATGGAGCAACCCACTAACCCACCATCACGATCGGTGGGCTAAAATTTTTTCAAAAGAAAAGGTTGGCGCCTAAATTTGAGCTGAAGTGCTGCGACTCTCTATCCTCTTCTACCTGAGTAGTCTTTTTATTGCTCTCATCTCCTTCTCTTGGACCGCGCCTAAGTATGTACGTGCAGATCTTCATCCCTCTGAATGAAGCCCCTTTATAATATTCTCGGGGTAAGAAAGCAGAACCTCACTTCTTTCTGTTGCTGAAGATCATGACCGCCTTTTCTTCTCATGCCCTTTGACTTTTATAATATGGAAATTTTTCTTGGGCAAATGTAAGGCAAGGCTATGGTCGAAGAATTGAATTCTCTCATGGCTACTAAGACTTGGACTCTTCTTCCTCCTCCTAAGGCTACCAAATAGGGAGAACATGGCGTGTTAAACAAAAAGCGGCAGTCTTGATAGGTGCAAAGCCCGCTTAGTTGCCAAAGGCCGGAGGCGCTGGCAGCGAATAAAGGCTCCCTCATATATACTTTGTTTAAAGGTATGAGGAGTACGCGCAAGAAGAACTTATACCGAAACGAGATTCTCCCACGGAATGAAGTCAGTGGATTTCAATGGGAGAAGTCGTAGGTTCAGTAGGAATACCAACTCTCAGGCCTGGGTTTGATATTCCTAGGATTTCTATCTATCTGCATCTCCTATTCATTTTCTTTTTTTTGGCGGTATTTACAATACCTCGCTTTTATTCAATTATAAATATATAACCATTTTGATGGAGATTTATAGCATCATTCAAGTAAATACAGATTGAGATCGTAAAAACATGAGCTTGTAATATAGCTACACCTAATTCCAGACCGGTTAATGCAAGAACTATAAATAAAGGACCAGGATCTCCTATGAAATATAAAAGATCATTCATACATAGCATAGTCCAAGTGGACCCACTTAAAATCTTTACTGAACTATGACCGGCCATCATATTAGCAAATAAACGTATTCCTGAGCTTAATGCGCGAAAACAATGAGGGATTAGCTCAAGGAGTACTAAAAAGGGTGCTAACGGCAGTGGGACTCCTGCGGGTAATGAGAAGCTTAAAAAATGAAGCCCATTTCTTTGAAATCCCACTATAGTAATGCCAATAAAAATGGAAAATGAAAGACCCAAAGTAATGAGAAAATGACTTGTAACTGTAAAGCTATAAGGTATCATACCCTGGAGATTACGAAATAACAAAAAAGTAAAAGTGACCAAGATGCGAGGGGAAAACTTTTGTTTAACATTTCCGGAAAGACCACCTATTTGTTCGTTTACCGGGTTCAACACGAAATCATAAATAAGCTCTACCAAGGATTGCCAAGCATTTGGTACTGAGTTTCCTCCTCCCTTTTTAGTAACAAAATGAACCAGAAGTAGGACCAAACTGAGAGTTAGTAGCATAAACAAAGATGGATTTGTGAATGAGAAATACAAGTTTCCTATATTCATAGGAATCAATGGGATAATGGAAAATTGCTCAAGTGGGCTGTTGGGCGTAATCGTAAGAAAAACTTTTCATTTCATCCCTGTAGTTCCGCTTCTTGTTCGAAAAGACTTGTAGGAAATCACCGGTTGGTCCAACCAAGAAAGGTTTGGGAATCATTCAGCGCAGCGCACTACAACCCTACTTGAACTTTCTTTTTTTAAGTTCCTCAAAGACCTGCTGAAAGAAAGCACTAGAAATCCCGTTTCTTTCTCAATCCGAGCGGATGGAAGTCAATTCTCCTAGATCTTTGTTAGGATTTGTGAGATTTTAATAATCCCTAACAAAATAAGACAGTGAAAAGTGTAACTTCCGCTTTCACATACTGAAAGGCAGGCCCTTGTATCATGGTTAGTCTTTCCCTGGATTCGATGATAAGGGGAAGAAGAACGGGTATGCGGGCTTCTTTCGCTTGACTTTTTTGTGCTGATATGGTCTAACGACCCGCAGATGTAGGGAGGCTTTAGTTTGAGTTGTTACCCGAACTGCGTTACCAAAGCGACTCCTCGGAAGATAGGAAAATCTTGAATCCGATTTTCTTTATGCCAGTTCGAGCCTGGCGAGTCGCTCCTTTCTCGTGTGGGCAGTCTTCAATGCGAGTTGTGTGTGGAATGTCGCCTAAATAGTTTTTTAGTGGCTTTTGTTGTTTTCGATTCGTTTTGAGTTTACTTCCTTTCTACAGGAACGCCCACGCAGCGGGGATATGGGGGTAAACAGGGGAGGGGACTGATGGATCCATAGGTCTTATGCTATGGCAACTCGAAAGGGAGAGAGCGAGATGGACGAGCAGAGCCATCTACTTATCTAACATACCCATAAAAGAAGTGTAAATGTCCGGAGAATAAGAGGACCTTTTCTAGTCTAGTTGGGACCTAGCTGCTAGTGAATTCTTTTCCGGGTCTTCAAAAGTCCATTCTTTGTTGTATTCGATCGAGGGGTAGGGAAAAAAACCTTAGGGCCACCTCAGCGAGATCAGATCTTTGACGAGCCTGTGAAGTGGAAGGCATTGATACGTATAATGAAGGAATTTAACTGGAGTGCAGTGTCTTTGGAAGAAGTATGCTGAAGATGGACTTCAGAATGGGAAATTTTTTTGTGTGAAGGAATTCATGGATGGACTCCTGTGAACAAGTCATAAACAAGAAAAAAGTGTCTCGCAGGATTTAGGAATGAAGTGAGTCTGCTTGTCTGTCTAGTCGGAGCTAGCCTTTTCAAAGTCAGGAGTGGCGGGATGCTAAAGAAAACGAGTCAGGCTAAAAGAGCGCTTATGGAGAATAGCTTTCCCCTATAGTTTAATAGCTTCTTTCCTTTACTAGTTGACAAGTCTAGTTGTCACTCGGAGCCACTCTGTAAACACCGTTAGTCAATAGGTTAGTTACCATGTTCGGTATCGACAGAGAAAGTATGGAATGACAGTGACACAATAGCTCTAATAGAAGCAAACTGTCAAGAGGGAGCAGTGCAGTCAGTATACAGAGTCGGCTTTTTAACCATTTGATTCGCGGGCTTAGTCACCCTTACCCTATGGATGGTTTCATAGCTTCTGTCAGGTCAGGAGTGAATGAAGTAAAGGTGGTTTCAAGAAAGCCTTCCGTTGATTGTGCGTTTACGCTTTGTTTAAGCAGCTTTTAATGCGCTTTAGAATCCAAATAGCCAATTTCAGGGGAAGGGGATAGCACAAGTGAATCAGCTGTGAGTGCTGCCGCTGCTTGATCGTATCCGCTCTTGCTTTTGGGGGAATAGGCTGGTCTTTCATCCCTATCCCTGGCTATTAAATACCCAGTGTTGGTAATAAGCCTTACCGCTCTTACTCTTCCCACTTCATCGAGAATAACCTGCCTACCCGCTGTTCATGGCATTTCCGCTGTCGGTAATAGAGGGGGCCTTACAAGTGAATGGTGTTGAAACCTAGCCCTAGATAGGAGTGTTGGACCTCAAAAAAGGCTCTATTTACTAGGGGCAAGCCTATTTGTGTGCATTGATTGAATACCGGTTTGTTTGCATTGGTACATAAAGAGAAGCGCTTGGCACACTTCAGCGCTACTAGTCTTAGTCAATCTAATTATTCGAAGCTTTCTGCATTCAGTCAATCTAAAAGGACTTCTATTTAGAGACACCTATCCTTAGCAGTCCTTTTCGAGCTCTCCCATATTAGGGAGATTCCAAAATACCGTCTCAATTCATCCAAGCATGTTTGGTTTTTGAACCCGGAGTCAAATGAAAGGTAAAAGCTCATGCATGTCGATGTGAGGATAGGTCGTTCGTTGCCTTATTCTTCTCATTCTAACTTCTTTTCCTTTGCCGGTCTCCGCCCTTTTGCTTGGAAAGCGCATTGGAGATATTTTGTTTGGCTTTCTTGGCGTGCTTCTGAGATGAAGTTTTTATTCTACTGGTCTTCCTCTTGTGATTACGATTTCAAATACATACCATACTTTACAGAGGAGATGCCGGTGAAGACTACCAGCCAATGATGGACCTGGGCCTACTACCGCCAAGTAGCCTATGAAGTCTCAAATTGAGTACTAAAGTAAAACTCATTGTCCCCCCCAAAAGAGCAGCAACAATCAACCCATGGCAAAGCAGCATACCCGTTTCAGCATAGTCGCTCGTCTAAGGAGCCCCATTGCTGGCCATTTGCTCTTGGGGTGCGCAAGCTATTGGGGTCGAGCATTTCCTGTAGGTCGGGCATATCCTAAAGTCCCCCATATCCTTCAAGAAAGGGTCCCACTTCTGATTCCATTGCTAATATTTGCTAGACTAATAATGGAACATTTACTATAAGAGGATAATCGTTGGTGAGTAAAGAAAGCAAA